>VXBZ01009164.1:1107702-1167895 GCA_013399135.1 Heliornis fulica
CAAGGCTTAGATTAAGATGTAATGAAAATATATTTCAAAAAGTATTTCCTAAATCCACACATTAAAACCAAATAAATTAAGAGCTTGCAGTATATTTATTTCTCACTTGCTTTCTTCCATGTAAAATGATGGATTGCACACTATATATGCTGGTGGGAGAGTGGGTTCCCTAAAATATAACACATTGGGAAACTGTGGTCTAACATACCTTGCCAATTCTGCCTGAAGCTGTTTCCATCAACAACAAAGAAAAGGAGGTATTGATTTCAACGGATCCTGGCTCAGATGCAAAGACAGTATACACAAACAAAGCTTTAGGGACTGGTTTTGATCACCCAGGGTTTTTGTTTTTTGTTTTTGTTTTGTTTTGGTTTTTTTTATTGTTGTTCATCTCTGCATTTCATGATTTTGCTGAAATAAAGAACAGCTGTTCTATCAAGCTTACCAATTCAAAGCTGTGAAGACAAAAGCTGCATCCAAATTTCCTTTTTCTTTAGTACCCTAGTACTGATCTGAGCTCATTCAATGGAGACCAAAATAAGTAAAAAAAAAAAAATTTAAAAAGAAAAGAAAAAAAAAAGGAGAGAGAGAGGAGCCAGTCTCACAATTCTGAAATTTTGGGCCAAATTTATCTGCCTGCATGTGTATCTCCAGCCATGCTGCTGGCATTTCTTGCTCTCCAGTAGAACAGATATTGTGGTGAGATAGTTTACACCCTGATGGCTGTTCCCCAAAATTGCTCTACGGTAATTATACAGACAAACCTGAGGCAACTTTAGCAGATCTGGCATTTTTTCCCCAGACAAAGAGATAAATGTGTATTTGTTGCCACCTGTGACCCTTGCACTGAGTTAGGATACACATTCAGATCAGCTTGTAGGCACACTTCAACAGATGCAAATACACTCAGTGGACATGTTCTGATTTTCTGTATATTCCTCAAAAAAAAAAAATATCTTGAACCCTCTTTTTCTGGCTTAAGAAAATAATTTGTAAAATAAGTGGATATAATTAGAGTATCAGTAAAATGTAAGGTAGTCATGACCCCACACCACTACATAGCTTAGCATGTGCTATAAAACCTGCCCAGAAAGGTGGTTGAGTCTTTTGCTGCTGCAGACCCACCACTGCTGAAATAGCTCTACATACTACATTTCAATATCCTGGAAGGATACAGTAGCTATCTCAGCTTTCCAACAGCATGAGCCAGACCAGGGCAAACACTGCACCCACACAGCTGCTGTGTTTTCAAGGGAAATGTCTCACTTAGGATTGGGCTGTGCAATGGGAGGCTCAGCACAGTACCTGCAACCTCTGCACTCTTCAGTCATCATACTACAGCCACTGCCATAACAAAAGCCAATGTATAGCCTTAAAGTGGGATATAGTCTGTAGCTGAGGAACAGGAGCTCCCCATTTGATCCTTGCTCCTTCTGTAAACTGAAGAAAATAAATTAGGCACCGTGACTCAGTGCCTGTTGTTCGAGAGTTGGGATGCTGTGCTTTTCAAACCAAGAGGACAAAGATTGCCAGCAGCACGTAGGTGGGGCAGACAATTAATGCCCTTCACATGCACTATCAAGGCTAGAAAAAGGTCTGTGTCTCTGACACAGCAGCATACAAGGAAGCATGACTTCCACATCCAGCACTTTTTTCTTCACTTCCCTGCTGCCACAGACAGTGAATCGAGCCAAAGATGACAGCTATCAGACAAGTTGCTACTTACCTGCAAGTGCCACACACAACTAGTTGGCAGCATAGTTTCCCACACACATTAAGGGCCCATTCAGAATCCCAAATAATAATTTACCTCACAAGAGTTTGCTCATTATGTGCTTTGCCTGTCCCTTGTGCTCTTGTAAAACCTTCTTTGAGTAGGTAGGCATGAAATAATCTCCTGCTGCCTGTAGCACTGGCCTTTTTTTCTTTTCATGTGACTGCAAACAGAAACTCCTTATTCAAAAAGGAAAAGGTTATTAAACTCAGCAGAGTTATTTTTAAAAAGATAGAAATGAACTGTGACTGCAATCTTAAGTGTGAGTCTTGCCTGGAAAGCTGTTCAACACACAAAAGGAAAGCAGAAATCAAAGATTCAAGTCAGGCCTCGTCGTTTTCATGTACAGTCACCATCAAGCTGACAAGACAGTAATCTGCTACCTCATTTTGTTATGAATAGTCCTTTAATTTGGGGCAATCATTATTTTTATTACTGTTTCCCTTAAGATGTATGTCCTCCTGACATAAGTCTCCTTTTTCCAAACAAGGCACACATCTCAAAAGGATTTAGACATTGATTCTACATTACAATGGTGAGTTGCCTCACTGGTGTCAGAGTGACTCCTGTGAGTAACATGAAGGCGGATAGGTCTAAGTAGCACTAGGGCCCTGACTGATTAAATCTTTCTGTCCATAGCAGCACACCTGTAAAACAGCATCATGGTGACAACATGAAAAGTCAGCAGCTACTAAGACAATAAATCAACACCACATACCTCCAAAGGCTAAGTTTTTTCTTACCTGCTTGTTTTGAATAGACTGAGGAATGATGGTAAAAGTGCCTCTAGCTCTTTACCTTTCTCATGCCCTTGTTTAATGACTGGACTGCCCAGCTACAAAATTCCTTTTACACATGAAGCTTATTAGTTACAGTCCAAACCTGAACTTTTAATGCTATTCTCTATGCTAACATTTGCCTGATGCATAAATTGCCACACCAATCTGCCAGCTACTGTGATGACAGTCTGATACCCTGAAACAGCAGTCTCAGGCTGGTCAGAATGATTATTAGCACCAGTCACATTCAACTGAAAATAAAACTTATAGATTGTATTAAACCATCTTATTGGTAACCATCAAGAAAAGAAATGAGCTAATTACTATTTCCTTTCATTTCCCAGTGTTCTGCAATCCTTGTATGAATGCTGTGTAAACCAGTAAGGTTTTTGTGGCCATCCTTTAGTAATTGACCTTTAGCTCTCCCCATTTCATTTGCCCTAAGTGTTAATTGACTTTGAAAAAGCAGTATATTATCCTTTTAGAAAAAAAGGAGCGTGTGCCCGCCAACATCTTACAGCATCAAAGCCCTGTTAAATCACAGTACAGCTGGAAATGAGTCTCCAGAAGAAATGTAAAGAGGGTGGGGGAAGGAATCAGAGCTGTCATTGAAAGAGTTCCACTGCCATCTAGAGAGCATTTGCACCAGCCAATTTTCTGAAGGAGAATCAGGTTATTAGTCAAAACACTTCCATTCTGATGCTGTTTCGGGGGAAGGTAGGGATTCCATTCAGGTTCACTTCGTCTGTACATTTTTTAAACCAACTTTGTAGCAAGCTGTACTAAAAATACTATATTCTTGAATCTAACCTACTATAAATCCTATGGAAATCATGGGAGATAGCTTTAAAGGGTCACTTATAGGGTCACTCTCCTACAGTGAGGTATGATATCTGTACAGTTTTGTTTCAAAGAAGCTCTTTTGAAGATGTAGGTACTGTATCTTTGCTGAAGGGTACTTCAGTCACAAACAATTTACATTTTGACACACAGGCTATGCTCCCAGCAGCTGCCTTTATGATATTGCTTGTCAGTTAGAAAGAATGTCCTGTTACAAGCTATGACTTTTCTCTTTTTCATATATATAAAATTGTCTTTTCTGAGTGTTTTATATATAGCAGCCTCACAGAAACCAAGCCAGACACAGAGCAGGAGGCACCCATGAAATGTGTTACCAGTAGCAGTCTACTTTAATCTGACTAATTTAATTTACTCTGCCTCTGCCCAAAGAGCAACCGAAGTCCATTTAGCGAACGTGATGGGTCAGCTGCTGTGGAACCTGGAGGGGCATTCCTCACCACCAGCACCTAATTCAGTTACATTCTCAAGACAGCTGACACATGGGTACATGGCTAACCGTATCTGAGACAAAAGACATTAATTTGTAGCTTAAGGTACAGTCAGCAAGTGAAGAAACTGCATCACTAATGCACCTCAAAAGGCAGAGTTCATTACTGCTGTCTCACAGAAGCACTCACTGTGAATTGTGGTCCTCTTGGTCTCCATCACTGTTATTTACTTGGTAATTAAAGAGCGGTGTAGGACTTGTAACAGCTAATAGAAACTCACAGGTTCCTTTGTCTTCTGACTCCCTGAAAATTTCCAATCTAAAACCTGCTTGAGGACTAAGGACTACTAGTATTAACATAGCTGTAACCATTAAAATACTGTCTGGAGGTTTTCCATATCACAGTGCAATTTCTGTTTGATCCTTTGTGAAATCGTATTGGGTTGAGTCAACTTAGTACAGTAGTTTGTGGCTGTATCCTTGAGCAAGCCAGTGAGGTGCTCTGTGAAAGAGCAAGGTATTTCCCTGCTATGGCAGCAGCAGTGAATTAGTACTACATAGAACTGGAACACAGTGATTCTGCTCTAGCCAAGGATATGTAAAACATGCTGCATTATACAAATATGAAGGGCAATGTCTGAATTATTTACGCCCTTCATTTCTAACTGAAATGGCAACTCAATGCAGGATTATCAAGGAAGTTACACCCAGGAAAAAAAAAATCATTTATTTTCACTAAAATACACTGAAATCACAAACATTTGATTCACGTTGCCCTGCACTCCTTGACATGAATCCTGACTGGATGCTAAAACAGACCATTCTGAACACTCGTTTTATATGGGCACGGGTCACTAGTCAAGGTGAAAACAATGGAGAATCAAGTCTACAAAACCTATTACACAAACCACAAGATTAGCTAAGCCAAGAACCAGACTCAGTGAGGTGACTGGCTGTTTTCTCATTTCTATTAATGTTAATACTGACAATTCCAGGACAAAAGAACATAGTAATTTTCAGTGATGAGTTTACGAGGACAGAGAATCCACCGCTTCGTTGAAGTATGAGGAAACATAGGATCAAGAAGAACAAAATGGATGGCTGACTAGATACATCTTCCAGTCCAAATGTGTGGCAAAATGCAGGAGGCATTGCATCCATTCTTTACTGCCAACAGACTTGTCAGGAGGAAAAACCCCAATGCACCTTTAACACCCAATTTGTCCTTTTTGCTGACAAATGCAATTAAGCTGTGCAATTCAGGGAGAGAACAGTAGGCATAAGAATATTTAACATGAAAAGATTTAAACATGGCTAGACTAGACATTTTCCTGTTATTCCACTACTTACCTTGTCCAGAGATCTTGAAGATAGACCTGAAATAATGACAAAGAAGAAGAGCTCATCTTATAACAATTAAGTGTTAAAACTGAATCAGGTAAATGTCAAAAGCCAGACAGTTGTAGACACAGTACTGCTACTGATGAAGCAGAAATGTAGACTTTCTTCTTTTTTTTTTTTTGAAAGGCAAATAAATTCAGCCAATAATGCTTGCAACATGCAGACCAGCCCTTCATCCTCTATATTTTATTCCAGAAGTTGTTTTAGGCATTATTGCCAAAAGAGAGTCCTGTTAATGTCAGACACCAGTACCTGAACTAGAAATAGAAGGGAAGATAACATTCATATTGTAAAAATGAAAGGATAGCATCTCTTTTGTGTCTGGAATTTATTGTGGAGTCAAAGGGCACTGAAGAAATTCCGTTTGATTTGTACATGCCACTGGATATAATAGGATGGGCTTCATGAAGATATGAATCTCAGCCTTTTTTGAAAGCTTGCTTAAAATGCATTATTTTTCAAGGGATATAAATAAGACTCCTTTAAAGCCACTTACTTACAGTGTGACTATAATCAATTTACTTCACATCTTGACACTTCCCTCCTCTCGCTTCCAGACTTTGCCTTGTTTATTGAAACTTTAAACTTCTAAGGGTATACTGCAGCTCACTTTTTTTTGTGTGAAATGACTGGTACAATGAGGCCAAGTGCCCACACTAAAGTTAACTGTCATGCCAGGGTTCAGTCCCTGTTCAAAATTAAATTCCCCAAACACATTCAGTCATGTCAGCTGTTTTGTGCCTTTTAGCAACAAGGCAGGCACTCTCAAATCTCCCTCCTCCTTTCATGAGCTTCTTCCTCATAGGTTCTTAGACTACTGAATCTCCTTCCAAACAGAGGTTCATATGTAACTTCTCATTAAACAGTAGTAAAACATGACATAGACAGCATTGCTACAATGCAATATTTTACTATTTTGTGAGACACCTACAATCAGTATAAAAATGAATGTACTTTATCTAACAGGTTGGATCATCTCTGGAGAATGCAAAAGCAGCAGTTTGATGTCTGGTTTCTTCAGTGACCAGTTGAAAGGAGTTGCAACATTTGGAGTTAACAGTTACCCTTACTGAGCAAGCAGCAGTGATGTACCTTCTTGGTGCAGAGTAACTCCAGTTTGATCGTGAAGATCATTATGCTTGCATGTAACCATGATACTTGATATAGTCACAAAATCATATTCATGGTAAGAAAAATCCATTTTGGTGGGGTACTAATGTCATTCAACACTTAAGCAGCCTGAGGCAGGTGTTAATCAAGCATAAACCACCAATTCAGACTAGTCAAGCTGCACCAATTTTCCCCCACTAAAACCTGTCCTGTTGTATAATGACATACAGGAGAGCCTTATAAAGACAAGTAGGAGCAAAGAGTGCTTCAGAACTCTCCTGTTCTTTAGAAATAACCTCCAGGGATAATCTCTCTGATTTTTTTTATTTTTTTTTTAAGAGCTTACTCAACTTTTTGGTCGGTGTGTTTCAGACCTGACAAAGTAGTTTTGGGCTTCTAATGAAGAACACTCCAAGATGCTCTGCAAATTGTTGTATTCTCACTTTAGTACCTGATATATGATAGACAAGCAGCTTGAGTAGATAAAAACTAGCTAGTATAGTAGAGCCAAAGATACTTATAACAAGAAGCAGTTCCAAACAGAAGGAGTTGAATTGTGGAATGCTGTAACATTAGTATTGATTTTGTTTACTTTATAAATCTGAAGGGGGGAAAATGCAGTTAAGTGATGAAATGTGCTGATGATATGAAATGGGTGAATCAACAAACACACAATAGGGAAGCAATAAAATTCACAGGGACTTGGCTTGCCTAGAATCATTGGCCGATAAGTGGCTTACGGAATTCAATTTAGAAAAGGTAAGATAATGAATCTATGGACAAAATAACAAGGGAACTCTATCTTCAGTGGATAGAAGTGACTGCTGAAAAGGTTTGCATTTTAACATTCCAGTGGAGAAAATGGTATGCTGTAAACCTCAGTTTCTCTAAAACAGCTCCCTTTCTGCCAGCCCTTTTATTTTTCTCCTCAGTAACTGTTTCTTTATAGCAAAAGGCACTAGCCAGAAGAGTGAATTGAAAATATGTGAACATCTTCAACTTTTGGCCAATAGACTCCTTTTTACATAAAAAGGAACAAGAAATAATACTTAAGAGCATAGAAATTAAAGTAGATTATTCTAATGCTGGATAGATTAGGTATTACGAAGGTGACATTTATAATCACCGATTAATAAAATGAAACAGAATGAAGAAGATGACAAGGTGAAATATAGAAAATACTTATTTAGTAAGTCTGAGAAACATGGTATACATTTGGAAAGCAGTGAGGAAGATTAGCCACATCACTTACCAGCTTTATGGAAGCACAAATCCCAGGATATTGTTGTGAAACCCATAAACATACTGTTAGGAGGAAAAAGGAAAAATAAAAACCCAACCATGACATCTGAGACAGGATTTACTAAGGAACACAAAATCCCAGAGCTGACGGGATTATCCTGGTAACTTTTGTTTGAGAGCTCCCAAACACTCATAACACCACTTTGAGCTCAAACCTGTGCAATGCCAGTATCAGGAAGAAGGCATTGTTGATGAATATTTTACTCATCGGTGATAAAGTGATGGCTCCCACAAACCTGATTTCCTCTTAGCTTCCCTTTCAGGTTTTGGATGAAGAACTGTTCTGAGAAGATGGTAGGGAGGGTTAAGAACCAAAGGTAAGGAAATATCACAAAGCCAAGGAGATAGTGAGAGCTGGAATGTTCCTTTCCTTCACAGTATCCTCTCAGACAGAAAGCTAACCTGCTCTGCCCAACTTAAATCTAGATTCTGCTCCAGGCTTGACAGGGAAGTTTTGAGTCCTTCTCTCCCACTGTGCAGGAGACCATCCTAAACACCCTATTGCCCATTACTCTCTGATGAATTCCTGGCGTTCCTAGGAACAATTTCACTTTGCATATAATACCTGACTATTTGTTGGGGCAGAGACAAAACCTCAAGCATTTTGACTGCCTCAGTCATAACACACCTCAGGAGAAAAACAGCCTTTTCCATCCCACTATACTGCAGCAGGTACTTCACAAGGCACACTAGCAAAAAAACTGAGTCTGTCTCCTCATTCTTTCCCTCTTCAATTCAACTCAGAAATGTTAAAGAGGCAGAAAAACCTTCCAGAATTCTCCAAGATGAAGTAAACACACCAGTGTGCAACTTCACGCAAGCAGCTACAGCAAAAAGAATCCACAAAACGTACCAGGTATGGCAACATGTTTCCTCTCATACACTCTCCTGTCACTGGAAAAAGCACCACACAAGACTGGATCCTGAAAGCCCTACGATGCAATGAAGCCAACTTTTAATAAATAATAATTTGCAACAAATAAAAGACTCCAGTAACATTCCAAATAGGGAAATATTTGGGGAAGAAAGAGCTAAATAAAGGCCTAGGTCTGCTTCTCAATTTTTGGGGGGAAAAACAATATTATTTTGTCCTTTGATGACGCATTGGGGAAATCCACACACTTTACCAGCTGTTTTAACTTCCAACAGTGCAAAGTTTATCTGGAGCAGAGATACTGTACAAGGTCTTTCCACTGTTAGCAATAATGGTTTCTTGTTTTGCTTTCCCAAGCCATTACAGTCAATTTGAACCTACAGTCCATGATGTTTTTATAAGACTTTCAGTATCACATGAAACTTGGCCAGAACAGGAAGAACAAAATACCACCCTTTGGTAAACACTATGCTTGCAATCCATTTTTTCAAATCTGAATGACTGCTATATTATTATTAATATTATTGAAAGTAGAGAGAAAAGTTCATATGGCAGGAAATAATTTATTTCCTTGCAGACAAGATGTGAGCTCAGTTTCATGAAGGTCCTCTTCTCAGAGGATCCACCCATTTGTCTACTAGTGTATAACAAGAACTATGTTGTTTAGCCACTTTCAGTTTATAGATATTTGTTTTGATATACAAAACCAAATCAACAGCAGCAGACAACCAAAGGAACAGACAAGAAAACACCAACTAATTTAATTCCATAATTTTTGTGGTGACTTAAATATGCTACTGTCCTTTATGTACCTTTTACATGTTTGACATACATCTAGGACACTCCAATCCTCTCAATCTATCCTGACAGTGTCAGAAATGGTAACATGTATTACACTCCTATGTAAAAGAAGCCAAGTGTGACAAATACCACAAGGCACATACTTCAGGTGGCATGTAGAAGTTTCACATGTTTGTGAACTATTTCTACTTAGAACTGTTCAGATAATTACATCCATTTGTTTTGCACAACCACAAGGGTTAAAAGGCAGGCATTACACATACACACAGGGAGTATTGCCATTTTATTAGTATTTTGTGGATAATTACACTACTGCTAGAGGGTGAATACTAATTGCCTGAAATCGGCGTAAAATCAAAAGCAACCCTCACAGCTGTTAATCTGACTGCTGGTCATTTCTTCAAACCTGACAAAGAATCTTTGGGCCAAGAGAGCTTTTAGAACTGTGCAAGGCACATTTCTGTAGGAGGGAGCATAGCAGCAGTGCTTCAAGGAGGGAACCTGATCGGTATTTAATAGACTGCCAACTACAAGAGAGAACTCCAGCACATTTGCAAACGTGCCTGTAGCTAATGAGTGCATGTGTGGCTCAGAAGGGTTACAGATCTTCACATAAAATTCTGACCTAAAGCTAACATTCAATTCTGAATCAAATTATAGGGGGGTGGGGAGAAATTGTGTAAATAATTCATAAGAATTTTAATTGACATTGCTTTTCTGTGGAAACAACCCTATTAGCATTATGGGTGATTACCTGGTTTTTAATCACTCTTTGGGTTACAGTTGTGCATTATGTAAACTACCCAGTCCTGATACACCAGAACAATCTAATAACTAATTCTGCATTTGAACTCGCAGCCACATAAGCAGTCCTATTTTTTTTTTTCCAGTGGAATTACACCAGTAAAGGCAACTAACCAGAGAGAATGTACTGCACCATACCATAATTCTAATATAAATTATGCCAACATTTTATGCACTCCGAAGTCCAGCTGGTTTCCACACCACCAATTCCAAGGTTAGATATTATTTAATTCAAGAGCAGCTGATCTTAGCACTCTTTCAGATAAAACTGGTGTCACAGCAAGAGTGAAGGAACAGTATAGCATAGTACATTTACACATTCTCACCCACCCCAACTCTTTATAACAGTATTTTACTAGATTTAAGCCTATTTTCAAGCATCATCCTGTGGAGATATTATAACCAATCAATCTCTTTCCTAGCCTATATTTAGCTTTATTCACTTTTAGAAAACACAGTGGTAGTAGCCTAATGCTATCTAAGGATTCAATGTCAAAGCAGCCTGGGGAGAAGGAAAGCCACACAAGCAGTGAAACCTTGGCCTCGGGATCAGATTATATCTATTTATCAGGTAAGTTTATTAGCTGGTCACTGGTGTTGACTATCTCATTTCAGGATTAGAAGGCCTGTGTAAATGAAGTTATACTCTGAGTAGATCATTAATGCACATCATCACCTTTGCCTCCCCTACAAATTCCTGTCTAGACACAAGAGGAAATAACATTAGAAAATAAGTTTGAGGTGGGGTTTTTTTGGGTGGAGTGTTGGGGTTGTTTTCTTTTGGTGGGGAGTGGGGTGGATGTGTGTGGGGTTTGGGTTTTTTTGTTTGTTTTTTTTTTCTTCAAAGTCAATCGTGTTGATATATTGCAAGCTCCTTCTGGAAATCTCTGCCACTGCTCTAGCACATTCCCTTCCGCTGCTCTGCACAAGTCTGCACTGGGAAAAGCTGGTGAAAATGACAGCCCAGGAGATGCTGGGTAATTATTCTGCTCAGCCATAGCTTCCAGAATCCCTTGGGTTCCCAAACGCTCTTTCTTGTCAGGAAAAGTCATACCCCTGAAGAGACAGGGGCTATCCTGATGTATCAGAAGATGTTCTTATAGTGAATATTATGTATGCACCAAAAGAAGCATCATGAGAAGCATTTATGGGAACACATAAATAATAAACAAAGAAAAAAAAAAAGAACAGTGGAAGCTTAGAGCAAAGAATTGTCTTTCTCTTTGAGGACTGACATCCTGATGGTTACAGTGAGTCAGAAAAATGTTTTGGGTTTGGTTTTTTTTTTCAAAATAATGTCAACTGTCATTAATGTAGCTCTTTGTATCCAAAGTGATTCAAGTAACCTCACCAGTTCTACATTTAGAATGCCCCAACCCGGCCCAATTCTAAAGGTAACTAAAACTGCAAGTAGCTCCATCTGCTAAGAAAACTCACATGCCTCAAGTTGGGCGCATGCTTAAGTGCTTGCAAAAGTTGGGCCTAAATTACAAATTACATTCCTTATGCCTGTGTGACAGAGCATGGCAGCTGTTTTAGCTTTGTACATCAACATGACACAGCCACTGAGGCGAGAGAGTGTCTGACCTCATGATACTACAGGGAGAATTGCAGGTAGCATGATTAAAATTACTCAGATGGAATGAGTCTTAAAATATAAACCCTATAAATTATATAGTCCTGTCAATGCCACGGGGACAGCAGCTTCCATACACGTACTCTGGTTTTCACACAACCAGTTGTTTGGAGGTAAAGAAGGTGGAGGAGCTTCCTGACAGAGCCTTGGTAAAGAAGGGAGAGAAGGAAACAAATCCACTGGAATAAGAGAGGGGAAAGCTTTTCTTTTAGCAAGAGCGTTAATTGCATGAAACCTGTAATGTTGTTATCCTACCACCTGTAGACTAGAAGCAAAGTACGGGGCTGCCATCTGCTGGCACTACCCTGTAACGAAGGATGGCAGCAGAGCACTTGCTGGAAAGCTCCTGAAGGACTCGGTCCCCACCTGTCCGTCCGCCAAGGAGGTGGCACCACCAAGGCACACCCTGCAGGTGCATTACATGCGTCGGGAAATAACAGGTTCCGATGTTTTCTGACATATGTTGGTCCCTATTACACCTTGCAGTACGAGTTCACGCTGAAAACCAAAGGCAATGCAAGTGCAGAAACAGACCAAACATCTGCTCACATCTGGAAAACTAGAGCAGGTTCTACCCCAGCTGGCACACAAATCCAGTACAAGATGAAACCCCATCTAAATGGAGCAGCACAAATCAGACTGAGGACGGGTTTTGTCTGAGGAAAATGAGCATCTTTTGATGTACTCTTGTGCTGTGTAATCTCGGGCCATACTTCTCCACATAAGAAGCTGGATGGAGCCTTCAACTCACTGTTTTTCTTCTGAAACTAAGGATAACATCTCATGTGTGTTAGCTTGACAGTACTGTAAACTCGTGAGTTATTTTGATTCAGAAAAGTTTCATACCAAGGAAATCAATACTCTGTGCATTTTCTCCTAATATTCCCTAGGGTCTTCCCTTAACGATAAAACCATTTATAGCTAAAATTAAGCTGCCCAATTGTTCTATTACTTCTTCCTTCTCATTATGTACTAAAACATCCATTCAGCATTTTTTTTACTCTACTAATGTAACAAACTCATCTGCTCAACGAGATTTATTGCTTGCTTTTTTCCCTGTGTTCACAAGAGATTGTTGTGCATTTTGCAGTAGGTCTTTATTATCTAGTAATGATAGCCTGCAAATTAAATTAGTTTTTAATGGCACAGTTAAATTCTAATTTATGTTTAGGAGTTTTGTTTAATTAATTTAGTTGTAATGTAATCGCTTTCTCACTATTATCTTACATTACATAGGAAGAACAAAGGACTAGTGACTCTGCTCCTCATATTCACTTGTTGTGGTTTTATTAAATCTTGTTACTAATTGCATTTCCCTGAGAAACTTTTTAAACTACTACCAGGCTTATCTGAAGGGAGAGGGTGTGTGTCCAAGTCTGCAGATGCTTGAGATTCAGAGCCTTGAAGGAGTCAAACAGAACACTTAGTGCATTTCACTGACCATATGCACTGCTTGTGCATGCACATTCTTCAGAGGCATGACCACTTGCTGCCCCCCATATTTCTGACAACAGCCACATGGAAGAAGAGGGCAGTAAAGGAAAGGTAATAGATCTGTACATTGACTTTTTCAGCTGTGAATACCTTGCCCCAAACCAGCCTGTTATTAGCAACCATAACACAAGCTATGGAGAACTGAAATAAGACTTAAGGAGCGACTGTACCACCTCTCAGAGTGATTTTCTTCCCTCTATCCCCATTAGGCCATGTTCTACCCTCTAAATCTTTGGTTTTTTGACAACCGTTTCTTGCAGACATCCCACCTGCTATAAGCAGGAGGTTAAAAGGAAAGTAAACACCACATACCTGGTAAGAAATAGATCCTACATATCCAACATAGTAGTTTGGAGTCAATAAGGTCGATTTTGTTTGCAAAATTTCCCAAACTAGTTAACCTTGCAAGCAATCACATGTGTTCCTAAAGGGTTTCATATCTGCCTTTCCCTAACCTGGGCTTTCACTATTTAAATAAACAAACTGGTTTTAGTAGTTTAAAACAACACACACAAGGATATGTAGAACCAAAAAAAGTGTGTTCTCTCATCTGTGTGCCACAGCACTGTAAGCTGTTCAGGCCTGAAGAGCAAACATGTTCCAGATGCTAGAAGAGATCATGAGCAAAGGCTTGAGAGGTATGTTGCCTGCTAGAGTGACAACTCCCTGAATAACCCAAAGAAAAGACAGATGTCTTTTCACTACTCCACTTTCTACTCTGTAACATGGTAACAGCAGCTTTTACTACAAGAAGGAAAAAAAAAGAAACTTTCTGGCTTGACATATTTTGGTATAGTTTCAATTTCAGCTTCAACGTCTTCTGACATGTTTCTAGAAGTGACCCTGGAGAGCCTATCAAATGGAATATACCCTCTGCAGTCTGCTACTCAAACCAATAAAAGCTGTTTCTGAATGTTTGGAGTGTAAGAAGAGGCTCTGAAATTATTTACAGGCCTATATTCAGTCCAGGGACAGCTGTGCTGTTTCCTGATAATGCAGTCATTCAGAGAACAGCTTTTGTGGTTTATAACCATAGGTACAAAATCAGTTTTGCATGACCTTGCATGTTAAATGTCATTAGGACGGCAGTCATTTTTACTACTGACATACAATACAGAAAAATAAGAGTTTTACCCTGCTTTTGAATAATTACCAAAGCTGTTCCTCAAGGGAAGAATATGCATTTTTTAACTACACGCTAAAAACTCTAAATATATAGGTCCTTGTGTCATTGTTCACCTTTAATGACACTAGCAATAGATTCATAGTTTTCCACAAATATTTGGTATTTTTTTTAAACTTAAAATCCTCTCAGAAGAGAATATGAAACGCTGCTGTGAACATATTTTTTTATTAAAGTTTCATAAGGGTAAATCACCTGTTCCTCAAAGTATTTTTAGGATCTAGGAGACAACAGTCATTAGTTGTTTTTGATAGCTTTAACTTACTTCTAATAGCCACAGTAATTTTCTAAACTGCTCTTGAAGTTTTTCAAAACTAACAAAACTATCCAAGTTCAATCTTATGAAAAAAAGAAGGTTTGCTGCCCAAAAGTTATAATTTATTCATCCTAAAATATTTCTCATTGTTTGCTGCTGGATAAAAGATTGCCTGCTACAAGACAGTCATACAATCAGTATGACAGACTACTACAAATTTCAATTACTGTATCATGATCAGTGCCTAGAATAGAGGGAAATTTTGTAGAAGAAATCCATAGGAAATAAACTGGACTGAGAACTGGCTAAAATTCAATTTTGCTGAAGTGATACTGAAATAGAGAGAAGTAGCAGTACATTGATTAAGTTTCGAACTGCTGCATTACTAATACTGTCTCATGAACCCGTGTACTGTTATCACCATGGCAACATGATCATCAGAGCAATCCAGAGAACATGCAACACTATAGACTGTTCATTTACATTTGTGATAGACACTGAAAAGACTTTTGATTTAATAAGCCCAAATTTTTTCTAGTGCATGGAGGAAAAAGAAGCCCAGAACCATAACTGAAGTTCATACGTAACAGTTACTGAAAGGCAATGGGGAAAGTGTTCTCAGTATTTTAAAAATATAGGTTTATCATAGATTTTATAATGAGAATTCCCACCTTCCAAAATTCTTTTGCCCCATTATTACTGGAAACAGCATACTGTTAATACCTGATGCTGCATCCAAACAGAAATGCTATTTTATTCTTAGTCACAGCTGTTTCATAGCTGAAGTAGTCTTCAGATTCTGGACTTTTATCTTCACCCTTAAAACTTGAGTAGTTTGCTCAAAAATTCAGATTTCAGCTTCCTACCAGACTTCAAATAGTATGTGGATATTTTTATCTGAGGTATTGTGTTGCATATGTAATAAAAGGCTACAAAGATCTTTAAAAACATCAAAATGTATGTCTCCATGCTTAAAATACTGAGCAAGGCATAATACAGTTTTGTATCAATCCCCTGAACACTACCTGCATTCAGTTTCCAAGCAAGAGCAAAGTTGAAGTCATCATTCTTTAGTGAGAGGAAGATGCTCAGATAGTGATCCAGTTTGCAGCATGGTTCCACATACAGGTTGGCCAGCATAAAAGTCCCAGAGCTGAAAATTGAAGTAGGAATAAGCAACTAGGAAAGGCTATACAGGAGTTATAGCCTATACCAGATCGCATCAGGGAAGGTTTTTCAGGAAGAATTTATTGAACGTGTAGTGAAGTATTGGCATAGTCTGCCCAGGGAAGAGGTAGAGTCACCATCCTTGGAGGTATTTAAAAGGTGTGTAGATGATGTGCTGAAGGACATGGTCTAGAGGTGAATTATGCATGGTTAGGCTATGGTTGCACTTGATCTTAAACACCTCTTCCAAGCCAAGCAATTCTATGATTCTATGACTAAATTCTATCTGACTTAGGCATACAGTATGATAATATGCAAAAAACTGTTATACTGGTGGTGTCCTTAGGTTACGAGCAAGCAGTATTTCACTCAGTGATAGAAAAGGGATTCAGGAAGACAAATGAACTTTGAAATTAAGTAGTTTCGAAAATAAACCTCATTTTGAATAAAAAAATCTAAGGAATTTATTTGGAATTAACATGTTAACTATGCAATTTTTTTTTCTAAATAAAATCCACCCAGACTAGGGCAGTAAGCTGCCTTGAACTTGTTGTCTGAAAGGTCTAACTTCACAGGACATATCTGAACATATTTTCACAGATCTTCCTGTAAAGTATCTCCTGTGAGACATTTATAATCATGGAACTATAAAACCTGTCGTTGTGGAGAAAACTTGAGTAAAAACCAACAAATGACTTCTCAAAACTTCAGAAAAAAATTTTTAATAACGTATTGCATCTACTAACCTATACTTGTGTACTTATAATGTGTGCCTGCATTCAGTTCACAGCAGCCTGGACATACACAGTTAGAGAGCATGTCTGGCAAAACAAAGTTCTCTATTAGGGCTGGAGTGGAGCTCCACATGGTGGGGAGGAGGAGGAGGAAGACAACCATAAGAGAAAATGTTTTACTCTGATGTGTTTCATTTTGTTAATGGCAGTTATTTGCAACATCTCATGAAACTGAAATGCCACTGTAAATCCTGGAGAGAGAGAGAGAGAGAGAGGGAGAGAGAGAGAGAGAAATTAAAAGACACAAAGCAAGCAAAACCATCAAAGGTATCAAATCCATTTCAGCTCAATGTACATGGTATGTAAGCAAAGATGGGCTTATGTGGCACGTATATGTACCTGATCGTTCTGGCTTGAAATTCCAGTTTATATATCAGCTGCTACATTGTCTGCCAGTACTATCAGACATACTGAGTTTATAAAATCCATCAAATTGAACCCAAGCAAACACTCATAAATAATGTAAATACGACCAAGTTAAACAATATTAAACAGTAAACAATTCAGAGGCATTACAAGGTACTTCTTATCTACAGTCATCTGTTTTTCTGAACAGTAAGTAAAATGCCACTGTTTTCCAAATGTACAATTACAGGAGTTCACAAAGCTAATTACAAAGGAGTATCACCAGTTCCAGTTCCCTGCAAACTAGAAGCTTCATGGATAAGAACGTAATTACAATTTGTCATGTTCCTGTGTGATCAGCTGCACTACCAACACAACACGTGCTGAAGAAAGCTTGCAGAAAAAGACATTGAACCCAACTACTACAGGAAGGGAGATCATTTCTAGCACAAGCTGAGAGTACATGTGACAACAACATCTGCTAGAGGTATTCCACCATGGAAACTTCCAATCAGAAGAAAAAAAAAAATTAAACCAGAACCAGAGTGCACATGCAATTTCGTTTTGAATGAAAAACAGCACATTTCTTGCATTTTATCAAAATATAATCAACATGTCTCATATTATTTCAACCCCAAATCAGGAAACATGGAAACAGAGAATGTCACAAAATCAAACAAGGTTGTCTACCTCACAATTTTCAGGTTTGCCTAGAACCTGACATCAGAATCACAACATTAAACCCCAAATCTTAGTGCCATTGTTCATATTTACTGAAGTATCTCTTTCTCTCTCTCCCCATTTTCCCCCATAAATGCTAAAATTTAGGGAAAAATCTACTTCCTTACTGAGATGCTGCTTACAGCAAATACTACACTAATTTTATTCCTTGGTTTTAAATAAAGTTGAAGACAGTTTCTAAGCCTCTGCATATAACAAGAGATAAGAAGTCACTGCCCTTTTACTCATTACCTTTTCCTGCTACACTTTCCACTTCAAGAGAAGAGCCCAAAACACATGCCACCAGACACTAGAGGATTTTTCAACAACTCAGTTGCCCCTGTAAATACAAAACATAAGGAATTATTTTGCAAATAAAGATACTAGTCTTCATAGACTAGTTAACAAACCCATACGTGTCAAGGGCCTGTTGTAACGTAGTACTAAAAAAGCATTAAACACAACCACCTTTGACTAATATATGTTTTATGTTAAAAGTTAACTTCTAATTCTGCTCCAAGTAGTACATGCTTACCATTTGCTGCAGACATTAGACATTATGATTAAGATATACGAACAGAAGTCAGCCGGGGTGGGGTTGTGGAGCACCTGCATAAACTTCATTGAATCAATGCAACAGTGAACCAAAACTGTCTAGTTTAAGAAATAATCAGTAGAACCCAGACCAAAGGTAAATGAATTTTTAGAACTAATAGATGATTTGTACCTCAATAAGACAAAGTATTTGTAGGGACGTACCAGTGCTATTTATAACCACATAAAACTAATATTAAGACAAAGTCAGGAAGAATTTTCTCCATATAACATCATAGTTTGTTAAACACGGTAGAGCATGACCCCAGCTTCACGTACCCAGTGACAAACTGACCCTAGTAGCAGTAGGAACTACATTTATCTATGAGATGCCTGGCTTTGCTGGACTTGATATCATGGAAGACTGGCATTGTACATGCTTTAAAAGGGGCAAAGCCCTGCTCCTTTATTTCTGCAGCTCTTCAGGCTGAAAAGATAATCTGAAAAGAGCATCTGAAAAGATTGTATTTCCCTATATTATTATTATTCGGCCCAAGTGTAGTCACTTAAAGTAAACAAGTCCTGAAAATATTGCTTTGAAAAACACACTCTAAGTAAATAGGGGCGCAGTCATAACCAGTTACACCCCAGGATAAACCCTCTCTGTGCACCATCCCTTTTCCATTTCCTATAGCCCTAACAGGAGGTAACCAAAGCCTGACCTGAAAACCAGGTATGCAGAGTACCATAGAGACCCAGCTGCTCACACACCAGCAGCAGTGCCAGCACCTGTTTCTGATGAAAACCACTTGGAACATCTCTCCTGCCACTCCATCAATAATGTTGTTTTGATTTCAACATTATTTCTTAGCGTTCCTCCTTTTACCTGCAGATTGTTATGGCACTGTCACTTGTCTGCAAAAGGGACTTCTGATGACTTTGCCATTGCAAGGGACCATCAGGATGGTAAGCACAGGGCTCTCAGAGGCAGGAGGCAGCTTGGGTAACAAGCTGGGGGCAAGTGTGGACCAGCCTTCCCCAAAACTAAAGGTTCTAAGAGCTCTGAAAAGGGAAAACAAGCTTTATTTGTGCAAAAATTACAAGAGCAAGCTTTCAAATGGCAAAAGACTATCTCTACAGTTAGAGCAGGCAGACTCTGAGCTGGTGAACAGATCTCTTCTCCATCTCCGAACTACAATCAGGCCAGCAAAAGCAGGAGCTCCCTGGGTGATTGTGTGATTTCTGTGATCCTTCTGAGTCCCAGGGAAGAAAGATTTTCTTCCCCTGCCTTCACCCCAGGCTGCCTGCTGGCCTCTGCAGTTAGCACCGTGGCTCCTGGTAGCTTCAATTACTCCCTTGTGGTGTTGTCTGGCTAATTGCAGCTGTCTATAATTAGCCCTTTGTAGATTGCCAGGCTGAAATTTGATCATGTAAAGGCAAGACTTTTTAAAGCAGTTTCTTAGCAGCTGTATGCTAAGCCCCACACCCTTGTGGAGGCAAAGAGCATACATATAGCAATAGCTATTCCATGGGAAGCAAGCAATATGCTCGCAGGGATTTATTTTAATGCCTCTTCATGTTAACATGGCACAATGAAATAAATTAACTAAGATTTCTAATATGGAATTTCACACAGCTGAATGCAAAATCACAGCATTTTCTAAGCAATAGGCCAAGAAACAAAATAGGTTTGCTTTTCTTTAATCTCAAACTAGTCATTACTAGACTGATGAGAAATTATTTGGCAAAGGCAGTAAAAACTGTACAGCAAAGGTGTAGTTTTCTGCATGTACAGTGTGTACAAATGATAGAGAGTATCACAAAGCCTGAAACAGTTTACAGATATCAAAGCGACAAGTTTCTCTACTGTTTATGTTCCCAGAAAATACCCAAAAGGGCAGGCAGTCATCTTTGTTCTAAATACAGCAGGATTATTATTACTATTTGCAGTAATTGCACATTTAATACATTTATACAGCACCCAGTAATTTCATATATACTAATTTATTTCTTTTTGGCAGCTGTACAATGCATTCATTACACAAGGGTATAAAATGCAAGGTGAATCCATGTTTTCATTTCTAGGTGGACGTTTCAAATAAGCAAGATACAATGAAAAACACTGTTGCTATGAAACTGTTACTTGTGTGTTCTTGTGCTTTTGAAGTGGCAAAAATCTGTGTGTTTGCCATTTCTACAAATATATTGACTCAGTATGCAGATTATCTCATCTATTTCAATGGGAATTTTTATGCAGGATTACTCACGGTTATGTCCTTATGACTCTGTCCTGAGATGTCAATTGTTTCTTTGAGAAATAGGTTCAAATGCAGTGCAGAGAAAAATCTGTTAGGAAAGAAAAAACTTGTATGTACAACATTGAAATGGACTACAGTAAAAACTGAGAAAATTAACATTTCAAAGCAGAATTATGCATAATTTTGAAATGAAAGATGACTAGTAGAAGATCACTGAATAATCAACGGATGTTTAAAAAGAGACAAAGTGTTTTCCCAACACAGTCCCCCTGAAGAACCCCTCCCTACCGCTTTCTAAAGCTTTCAAGAATTCAGTAAGATCTGTTTTAGAAAAAGATTACAGTAATTTGAGGGCAAAAATACAGACAGGAAGGAGGAAAATGGTAGCCACTCCTTTCCCATTTTTCTTCCATTTTCTGACAGAGTAGTTAGCACACAGTTTGGAGTAGCAAAGGGGACTCAAGGCACAGAACAGTTATTCTGAGCATTTACCTCAGGAAAAAACAAACAAAAATAACCCAAACCTACCAAAAAACCCTTCCAGCTGAATACTCTACAGGGAAATTACTGGCAAGAACAGTTGCAAGTCCACCCCTTCATCCAACCACCAAACGTAAGTACCAAACTGCCCTGTGGTTACACTCCCTCCAGTGTTGTTTCAATACCCCAAAATCCACACAGTTCTCTATTTACTTACACATTCAGGTTGTAACAGCTGCTTTAATTTGCCCCATACATTATACGCACTTGTATTACCAGAGAAATATCTGCAAATGATAATTCAGAAGTTCTCAAGCCATACCCCAGAAAATCTTACATGTAGCATCAGCTAACAATTCAAATTGAAATAAATGTTCTGTAATAGCTCCAAATTTTAAGCTAACACAAAAACTTCATCATTTCCCTACTATGCTCTGTTCCTCTAGTGTTTAATGGAAGTTCAGACTTCTTATATTAAAAGTTAAAGGGTTTAAAATGTTTAGGTAGCTCTTACATACTGCTTTCATTTTTTTTTTTAACATTGTAACTTGATCCTTTTGGGGTCTAGTCTGAATTTCAGCACTCAAGAGGATTAATCTTGTTGATTTCAGCCATCACCTAAGCAAAACCAAACCAAGCTATTTACTTGCATTACCACTACTTACAACCTGAAACTGAAGTGATTCACTGCCTGTTGAAAATTATTTAAAGGATGGAAAATGATAAATAATTACCAGCAAAATATTTGACTTTTTATACTAGTTTACAAACAGTTGAGCAAGCAGTCCCAGAAACACCAAACCCAAGAAATGTTATTTGGGTGTTAGCCCATTGGACTGACAATTATCAACCCACAGCTGTTGGCCTTTTCCCCTTGTGTTCTGTTATAAGCACATATTCCTTCCCACCTTGAAAAAGTTTACAGAACTAACCTTTCTGGGTTTTGTTTTGTTTTTTTTTTTTATTTTCTTTGTTTGTTTGTTTCTGTAAGAAAGTTCTACTCTGGCCTTCACCTCCAGGAATTACTACTACATAAAGAGAAAAATACCAAACACCAATTTTCAAAATGCACATTGGGAAAAAAGTGCTGTTCCAGCTGATTCTGAAATAATTTATTCTGCCTGTGTTGAGACCTAGCCTTGAAGGGTAGTCCCTGTAAAATAAGGGCAAGCAATGTATCTTCTAGATCTTCCATCGTATTTCACAGGAATTTCATAAGCAACATAATCTTAAACAAAAAGATATTTAGAATTGCCTTGTTAGTGCACTAAAAATGATTTTAAGGAAGAATCTTTCCTGATCAAAATTCTAAATACATTCAGCTTTGCTGCTGCCTTATCTCAAACAAGGAAACAGCAGCAGTGTGTGTATATATAGATAAAATATATACATATGCCCCCCACAACACAAAGCTAACACAATTATTTGCTTTAACAACCACTTCACCAAAGATGCTGGTGCCAGTACTCCAGCATAAATCTGTACTATTAAATATCCTTCTTTAGACTGATGTTATGAGTTTTACACCCAGAAGTTTTATGCTGGCAAGCAGGATATTGTATAAAAATGGAGTCCCATCTTAGCAATTAGTTGTAACAAAATAGAGATCACACAGACAGATCAATCCTCAGCATCTTGTCCCACTTTCAGGAATTCACTCTTCAAAAGATTCACATTTCTCAATAATCAAGGCCTCGAGGTAGGGATATTACTATTGTTTTTGTAATACCAGGAAATGTTTTCTTCTTTATACTCAAAGATGAAAAAATGATAATGTCCTAACTGCATTATTTGCCTAGAATAGAATGAGCTCCTCGGTGGGGTGGGAAGTTATTTTTTGAGGATGGAAAGAATAGAGTGAGGTTTTAACCATATTTGATGTTGGACTGTTTGCCCTGTAATATTTTTTCAGAAAACCCTGGATTCAATTTGGGCTGAGGATATGTTCCTACAGTTGAAGTTTCTCTTCTATAATTTATGTTTTCTTGTGTTTTAGATTTACAAATATAAAGTTTCTTCCACGCATAAATGGTACAGCACTTGCTACTCCCTTGGCATCTATACTTCTCTTTTCCAAAGGCCGAAATTATTTTCAACCAAGTTGTCATTTCTGCTTCCTACTAATTACTGTTTTCCATTTTTGGAAAGCAGCAAGTTTTCCATTGTATGCATTTGAATAACAAATACTGTAATACAAATTTCTGATAACTCAGTTTAATACTGAAGTATAAAATATTAAATACTTCATTATTTTATTGAAGACAGAGATAAGTCTTCTCTCCTAGAAACTTCACATATTTCCAGCATAGTAATCATTCTAAGCAACATTTCCAAATGGAAGTGGTTGCTTTACATAAGATGTCAAGGTCCTTTTTTTCCTATTGCTTCAATAATTTAGAGGAATTCACTAGTTCACCCAGCACAATTAATTTATGCAAGTTATTCTGAATATTCCTTTGAAAAAAAAGTCACACAGCTTTGTACACTGTTGCTTCCAGTAAACACTTCTTTGAATGCATGGATCATCGACCGGGGGCTCATTTTCCCTGAGTTCCAGCAAAGAGCTCAGGACAACAGAGGTGCACAGGACAGCTTCTCTATCTGTAATGGACAGATCTCTTCACTCCAACTGTATAATAAAACTCTACCAAAATCAAGTGAAATTCACCAGTGGAGTATAAGCCAGGAATCAGCAAGGCAGAAAACTTAAAAGTCTGACAGTTGGAGTTTCTTTCCCTTCTCTCTTCTGTTCCTTCCCCTCTAAAGCATTCAGTTCCATTTGTAAAATAATTAGAGGATAAAGCAGCTCTTAATAGGTCACAGAACTAGGTGCCAGGAAATGTAGATTCAGTTCTGTCACTTATCAGTTCTCAAGTCCACTGCAGTGAAATCTTTCCACAGACTGAGGAAAAATTAAAATACAGCAAAACAAAACTAAGCCCTCTATTTAAACTCCAGTATTTTTTCCAAAGGTAAACCTCCTCAAGTCCTTTCTCACTCAGGATGCATCTTGCCTGGATAGGAAGCCACTACACTATACCCATCAGACAGTAAGAAAAAATCTTCCAAAATAAACTAATATTATTAAACTGATTAGGGTGGTAACTCCAAAGTTTGTGCACACTGATACACTTCTTCGGATAAAGCATATTAAACCTGCTTATTATGCCCAGCTGAATAGCAGTAGCTTCAATGCCCAGTAAACAGTTCTTTTGATGTGATTATCAGTTTTTGAAGCAAATCCACCAAGTTTGAATTTAAAAATTTGAATTTTTGAAGCTCATAGAACTAGCTAAGTGAAGGCGTTAATAGGCTCTGGACTACATGGCACTGTGTGTGTTGTAGAATGACAGTTTTCAGGCTGACAGGTGGGCTTAGGTTTTGTAATGTATTAGAACATGTAATTCTCTGTAAGCACACCACTGCAACATCAATAAAAGACAGGCACAGAATTTCTTATTCAAAGATTCCAGTAATCAGCTCATTGTCATCTCCATCACAGATGCAAAACATATGCTACAAAGCTGAAATATCTTTCTGTCTGCTGAATTTTACATCTGTTAATGACTGATACAGAAACAGGTGCTGCTGCTGTAAAGTCATGGGAAAGCACCAAATCTGCCATATGACTATGTCAGCAATGCAAAATTGTCCAAAGAGGAGAGGACTTAAAATTAAAACATGTGTAATTCGTTTCCTTCACAGACTGTTCTCTGATGACATTTGTCCAGACCCCCATGTGTTAGCCATCTATGTGTGATGCTTCACAATTGGTTTGAAAGCAGGTATTACTCTGTGGAGTGACAGCAGCAGCAGTGGTTAAATGAGGCTGGAATGTAAGGTCCTGCTGAGCTTCCTCTGCCAGGGAGCAGCCAAGACACTGTACTTGGCAACTTTAGGGAGTTTTTGTGGGTTTTCTTATATTCCTTGCCAACTTGTGATTTGTTCTGTTTGACTTAATTCCCCTTTTTTTAAGGCTGTCACTATCCATGACAAGCTAATTATGATATATTCATTTCTGAATGCTTTTAGAGAGATGTCCCAGAATGTCAAATAATGTTGTAATAGAGATGAGGAGAAAACAGCAGGTGCTTGACACCTAATTTAGATGGAGCTGCCAGCCTGAAGTAAGAGAAGAAACAAACATACAACACATACCATGCATATATTTATGAAATCTCTATGTACCTGCCTAGCAGAGAACTTGAATTAACCTAGGCAAAACATTTCACCATTGTTCTGTATCTCTTATCTTCTATCTACTTACAGACAAGGAGAGAGGCTGTTTGGAGTATCAGCCTTCTCTACAACTATTAACCTGCAGAGATTCATCAGAAGTGAAACTGGGACTCAATACCAAAATATTCCCAGCACATTCAACAGCACCTGAAGCTGTTTGACATCTCACAGAGGTGGTATCACATTTTGAGGTCTGCAGCTAGATAAGCATCACAAAAAATGTTTATAAACGCTACTGGCACAATCTTGAACAGTCCTGCCTAACTTGTCTAGGACGTCTTGATATTATAAGAGTAAATCATTCCTAATTAAACCATTAATTAAAATGCAGGGTCACCTAGATTTCCTCTGACCCTTAAATCTCCAGTAGTTTGTTGAGAAATTCCTTCTCTGTTCATTAAATTGGAAGCTCACAAGACAGTAGCAACATTTGGGAGTTTTGCAGAAACAGAAGCAGCTGTAATAGGAAAGGTTTCAGGCAGCAAGAGACAAGTCTTCTTACCACTATTGTTTTTAGCTATCTTCTAGTAATACTTGCATTATTTTGACCTTGAGTGCTTTCTAATCTCAGCTTTAGGACCATGATTAAGTCACACACCTGTCTAGAGGGAGAAGCAGTAAGAGAGACATGTAAGCTATAAAAGCCTTGCACAGGGTTTTGACTCAAAGTGGTTTTCTTTCTTGGGTCTCAGCTTCTTTTGAAGGTGACAGGACTTCAGGGAGGTCCAAACAATCTTAATGGAACTTAGTGAAAAATCTTCATCAGTAACTTGGCCAGACATTAAGCATGAGGCTATACTATTTTTTCTAAGAGGATTCTTTCTTTCAGACATTGTTTTCCACATGTATCCTTGGTTCTTTGCAGTTCAGGTTTAATAGACATTTCTGCTGGAAGAAGTTTAGAAGGGTTTGAATTTATCTTACTAGCTTCATTTCTTCTGTAAATATTAAATTTTCTTACACTATGATATACCTGCACATTATATGTATTATTCTGACGAAAATACTTTTCCACTTGGACACAGAGCAGGAATTACCAGCAACCTGATCTAGGAGGCTATTATTCTGATAGTAATGTAGCACTAACAAACACAGGCAGAGGAGCTAAAGCACTCTCTAGCTGTGACTTTTTTGTCTCTCCATCCACTTCATAAGAGTTTAGAAGCTTGAGTCAAGCATCTGTAAAAATATGAGGCTTGGCTGTGGTAGCTATGCAGAGTAAGCACAGCTGAAATCTGGAAAACTGCAAGGAAACTGTATGATCAGATATTCACTCTGCCTCAATATAGTTACACTTCCTGTAGATGCTTATTTTTTAGCACTGTCTAGCAGACAGCTTTAGGTTATCTCAAAATACACCTAAGAGCAGCCAAAGACCCGCATTCTTTTTCACTTTTGACACCTGCCCAATATATGTCTAATTTTCTATGACTACACAAGTAACACACTTTGAAAAAGAAAGGAACATGTAACCAACCCTAATATTCTTTTCAGCTCCTTATCGTGCAAAAGGTGCCATCCACAGCTAGTGTGGGTAGACTCCTTAATGCCCAGGAGACAAAGGACAGAGCACAGCTCCACAGAGCTCCTGAGAGTGCTACAAGGAAACTCTCAAGACAGCAGGCACCTTTGCATGAGGTGCGTCTTCAAAGCCAGTAAGGCTGTTGCAGAAAATCACAGCACTGTTCTTAAGTTAGAACTGGCCCACAACACCAGTCTTATTTTGCATTAAGATTTCTTACATCCCATGATTGCACCAGGACAAAACCAAAACCAGCCATACCATGAGCCCTGAAAACACTACTGTGGAGATCTGTTCAGGTAGAGATTTAATTAAACTCTCTTGTGAAAAAAAGTACTTGGTTTCTATGCCATTCAGCCCTTCTAAGGTTTGGCAGGACAGTAAAATAAGCCATAGGCAAGAATGAAGTACTATACACTGCCCATTAGGGGAGAGAAGCTTTGGCCTTTTTCTGTTAGCTCTCAAGATTCAATAACAGCAATAACAACTTTCAGCATTTAAATAATCATGGTCTGGTTTACACTGAAAATAATAAAAATATGGTCTAATTAAGAAAGCTAAGACTTCTTTGGGTGTTCTGACATCTTGGAAGCATACAAGCATATGAAGAATGGGAAGAAAAGGCATTAATTAACCAACTAAGAATGGAGGAACATATTCCTTGTGAAATTCCAAAGACCACTGTGAAACTGAACTTCCTTGTTAAACACTGAGACTGATGTACACACGGATCAAGAATTTTGCTTTCTTCAAGGCAGCTGAATAGATATCAGAGAAGTCCTATATAGAACAGTACTGTCTGCAATACCTCAAAATTGACAACTTGATTTGCCACTGAAAATTGCTAACTTGATAACCCCCAACCCACTGGTATGGTTCTCACTTGTTTCCAGCACAAAAAGCACAGCTCTCAGCATATATGAAACAGAATCCATAAACATGTCTCAAACTCCAGCATATGCCCTGTATTGCTCTTGGACAGACTTGCATCAAGTCAGTACTTTCATATTTGAGTAATTTACATGTGGAAATAGTTGCCTATGCCTTTAGATTTTTCACAGTTCTGTGCACAAGTACTGAAAAAAAAATCTGCAACAAAGTTGCTAGCATAACACAAAGATGAAATATTTCCAACAGTATAATGGCCAAAACTTACATTTTTATAGCTGGCACTATGCATTCTTTATAAAACTAGTGATACCTGTAGCAAACTGTGCTTATTAACTAGAAGCCTAGGGCTATCGTGGTCACCTCAATAAATTAATGCTGCATGCAGAGCTCAAGTCAAAACACAAAGCTGGGCTAACAGAAAACGGGCAAAGCCCTTTCTGCAATGAGCAAGATATTTCAACAGACAGCTGTGACACCAGTGTGCCATGGTCCAGATGACTGTCTGCTGGTGTCCAAATCATTGGTCTGAAGCTTTAAAGCTATGGGGTCTAATTTCTCCGCTAGAATGCGTATCTTGTGGGGCAAACCCATCTGGGCAGAGGATTAGACAACCATCACAACATCTCTGCTAGAATCCAAGCTAGCTGTCAGTAGCTATGTGTCTATTGTGTAAAAACACTATAAGCATAACAACTTAACTCCCAGGTAAAATGTCAGCCGTAAGGACCATAGTGACAATATCTCAACTGATAGATATAGAAGCATTAAACTCTTCAGTCTAGAGACATACCCTAGATGCAACCACTCCCATACTGCAGCAAAACTGGCAGCTTGATCTTTGCAGAAAGGAAACCCAGAAACATGTGCTGGAGGACCTAAGAGGGGCACTCCAAATTTTTCACTATGCATTTCAGGATCAGGACCCTCAGACACAATAAAGAGTGCACCTGTCCCTCACTATAAATGCAGTATTAAGATGGGTGTTTTGCTTCAAGCAAGGCAAGCCCAGCAGAATTTTCCTCTTTTTTCCCCAGACACTGTTAAAAAAAAAGCTTTTTCAGTCGTGTACATTTTTAGATGAAAGGCAGTTTTATACTTGGCTTCCTCTGCATGAGTTAACTTAAAACTAGTGAAACACCACAGTACAGCCAAGCTAGCCGTTATCTTAATATATCTATTTCCCATCTTCATTGGTCCTCTTGCTTATATCTATATATATATAGATATATCAAGAGAGAGAAAGAGAGATAACCAATGTAGTGCCACTTAAAGCTTCTCTGATTATCCTTGCAGCTTCTGGAACATTTCCTCTCTGGAAGAACTTTAATGGCTCTGAACTTCTCTGTGTAGTTCAGTTTGCTTCTGACAACAGTGTACTGTTCTGTAATCAGAGCCAATTGAGAAACTGACAGAGACCTGCTCCCTTCCATGTCTGACTAATAGGTCAGAGTTAATACAGCAGACATAACCTGTTCCAAACCATCACTTGCAAGGGAACTTTTTCAAGGCATAAAAGGATAGAACAAGTTCTCTAACAGCCTGCCAGCAACACTCCCCATTTTCTGGTAAGCTCTAAAATCTTCCTATACACATCTATAACAATGTCTTGGAAATATAGAGCCTTTCTGAGAAATCCAGTAAGTTAAAATTTAACCTTGTTATGAAATTACTGAATCCTTTGCTGAGAATCTCTCAAATTGTCAAACCGAATGTTCCTCCAGCCCCTGATGTTCTAGTGAGTTTTGTTACAGGTATTTTATGAAGACATCGCAATCTCCTGCCTACCAACCGATTGTCTCAAAAAAGCCTTAAAAGCAGCAGTCCTTACAGCAATCTGAGAATTACATAAAAAGAAACTACAAATGGAGCTTCACAGCAAACTCATACATGGCCTAGAACACACACAAAATAGTTTTGTAGTTGCTTACAAATCCCTCCTCTGCAAATGGGAGAAGTGACCGGGTAGAACTGGTTAAGCCAATCCATTCACACTAAGTCAGTGCAAATATTCTTTCAGACTACATTTAACTTGGGATCCAGCCCAAAATCCAGAATAATTAAAAAATAAAATATGTAAAACCCAAAATATAAATAAGAACAGAACAAAACCACCAAAGCAGCCACATCACTGAAACCTTACTCACGAAGTCAAGCATGAAAAACAGTTGCAAGCCCAATTTACTTTCTTACAGGACAAATCAATGAAAGACCAATGCCCAAGGTTTGGATGGCCAAACAAATTTACCTGATAGAATAACCAAAGGAGGGTTCAGCATCCTGCTCTGTCACTTTAGTACAAGTATTACATTGTCAAAAGAAGGTTTTGTAATGAAAGCATTCAGCAGCTTCAGTACTTGCTCACTATATCCTTCCTTGACCTTGCCTTCTCTCTTTTCTCATACAACCTATTCATTTATTTTGCTGAAATTGTTCAATAAGATCATGGCTTCAAAAACCTTTCCCACAATAATTCCCAAGTCTTTTTCTTGATCACTGTGCTGGATGATTGTTCCACTTAGCAGGTATTCCCCAGATTATTTAGTTCCTTCAACTTTAATTATCTTACACTTCTCTACATTGAACGTTATTTGCCATCTGCTGGCCTAGTCTCAAGTGAAACAATTGTTTCTAACTTTGATTGCACTGCTCTGCATTATTTTCTCTGTTTTTAATCCTGGTATAACCAATCTTGGAGGTTTTGTTTTCAATATTCTTTTTCAAGTCAGCTTGATAGGTGTCAAGAGAAATGGCTCAGCCAGCTCAGAAAAGAAATAAACACTTTAAGAAAAAAAACAAATCTTTGCTTCCATATGAATGTATTCTTCAGTAACACAAAAAATAAAGAAGTTCATGCATCATATAAGAAATATAAATTACATATTGCTATAAAAAACTTGTGTGGTGGCTTCTTTCCTCCCAAAGAAAGATCTAAATGTTAGAGCTCAGAATTAATTTTTTGCCATCCTGGAGGCTCTTCTGAGTTTGTGAAAACTGACCTGTGTATTAGCTGGTGATTTCATTTCTCTATTGCATGTTTTGCTGTTGTTTATTGGCAACTAACAGCTGTATTTAGTGCTTCACAGAACAAATCCAAAACCTATGGCATCTAGTTAATTTTCCTTCTGGCATTAGTAGGCATTGGCTCAGGCTTATCTAGCGTTTTCTTCCCAAAGAAATCCTGTTACCTCAACTACAGACAGAAAGATAACTTCCTAATACTTAAACTTTACAGAGAATAAGCCTGAATATCAAAGAGTTAACTACAGTTTAAGATCAGCAATTGGTTTTGATTATGACTTTTTAAAAATTTGAAGAAGGAAATTTAATGATAACATAGGGCAAGTGGTAGCACAGGGCAAGAATCTTCATCACAAATCATTACAATAACCAGACCACCCTTAGCTTTATTTCACGTTAAAGTATTTCTCAGCATACCCTTAGAAAGAGGCTTTGTCTGTAGACTGTGAGGATAACTAACATCCAGATTAACAGTCTTTAACTTTATATCTTGGGAATCTGGTAATGAGTGATTTTTAATTTTTTTTCCACCTGCTGAGCAGCAGTGTTTGATTTTCTCTGTCACTGTAATGATATTCTTTAAAAAGGGCAAAGAATCAGGTTTTCTAGTGATCAGATATTCTTATTATATCTGCACTTAGAAAAACAGTACCTTAAATTCAGGTCCCACTAAGGAAGGGTGGGTCTTTTTCCAATATTTCTAAATGCTTTTGTCTGCTTTCACTATATATACACACATACATATATACATATATATATTTATCCAAATTTGACTGGAGCAACCTGCTTTAACCAGACCTGCTTTATGGTCCCTTCCAATCTGGGTTCTCTGATTCAAAAGCCCTGGAAATCAATTTGCTCACACACACGCCAGAAGTCTTCCTCAAGAGCAACACAAGTCCTGGAGATGACTGTCACAAGACATATTTTTACATCTGAACATTTGCAGATGCTTTTGTATCTTACTAAGATTTCTCATTACCATCACTTACTTCGTAAGGCATTGTAAAAGCTTTAAAATACTAGGAATTCCACATGTTTGTAAAGTAAGTATATTATTTTTCATGAAAGAGGGTTAATTTTGCTTTCAGAACCAAGCTTTTCCCCACTCACACTCTTCTCTTATGAAGTGGACTTCTCCATGTGAATGGTTAGGTTTGGAATGCATTTACATAAGTGGTCTGGTGTACAAGTCACACTTCAACTCAACATTCAGGTTACCCTTAGGGGCTGAACCCTCCTTATTCTATGTCCTGCTATGATGAAGCAGATACTCTTGTCCAATTTATGAAGGGGTTAGCTTAGCTCTGTGACAGCATTATGTGTAAAATTATCAATCATCTATTATTATTGCTTTTAAAGTGGCACCCTCTTCATACATATTTACAGAAAATTCTCTTAGTATGGCTGGTTTATTTGTTGCCACAAAATGAGCATCTTTACTAGAACACTGCCTTTTGACAAACCTCAGAGGAATATGTTATATACAAATGCATTTTAACTAGGCTTTGTAAAAAAAGCTAAAAAAAACCCACACAGAAGTGATTACACTCTATTGGCACTCTTAGCAGGGGCTTAAATTATGAATGGGAACCTCTGCCCTAGTGGCACAAAAGAGTTCACACAGAAGCATCTCTGCCTCCTACTGCTCTCCCTTATCCCTCAGCCACCACTGGCATGGTTCTCCTGTGGAGGAGAGCAAGTGAGGGTAGTCAGTGCTATTTCTAAAGCAGCTTTAATTCTCCATCAGCTTCCTGCCAAGAAATCTGCAGGGTCAACAGGGAACACTGTTAGGGAGTCACAATTCTTTTTGCTTGGGTTTTAAGCTTTATTGAAGCTTGAGCTTTGTTAAACCTTAATACCTTAAATAAAAATTGAAGTTAAATGTTTAAGTATTTGTTAAACCTTAAATACTTAATACCTTAAGAAATGCAGTGTAAACACTGTTAAGGGACATTTGCACTGCACAGAATATTCATCTCACTGCACTAATAATGGACCAAACTGTAGCTTGAAGAGGCATGTCCTTGCAGTTGCTAAGAGGTGTAGTTATCCATGTCTTGGTGCTTTATTTTTCCTTCTCAAAGGATTCCCTATTTAACTAGTTCCAGATTAATATTTGCTTCTACTTGCAAAATCTTATTTCATCAATTCTTTTGTTCAGTAGCTTGGCACCAGCCGTCACCACTCTGAGTCTTATCAGACAAATAAGGGTACTCTTCCCTTTTCAATGAATTGCATATTAATTTAAAAATATGTAAATGAGGGTCTTCATCACACAGAATTTTTGAAGCTAATTTCTTTAACATCGGGCAGGGGGTTGAACTAGATAATCTTTCCAGGTCCCTTCGAACTCCTAACATTCTGTGATTCTTCAGCATCACTTAACTTTTTAGTCATTGTGGTTATAGCTATGCCACAATAACCTGGGTGCATGATCATCATGATATCAGCTAGCATCAAGAGTAAGACATTCAGCTTCCATCTCATCCTGTTATTTGTCTCTGCACAAAATGTCACACCTACACACCTGTCAGCAGTAGGCACATACAGAGTTTTGGCTACAAGATATATAGTGACTTTCTGTAAATGCCTTCAGGGTATAGCCACTTTACTAGATAGATATAAAATCTTTATAAGATTTACTGCAAAATTGAACCACACCTCAAAGTTCATCTGCAAAATCTCCTAACATCTCTGTCAAGCTCTGGTAAATACTATGGATTTTCACTGATTTTCAGAATACATTTAGAAAAGGGACCACCATTCAGAGTGAATCCTACAGCACTCAGCTTCAGATTCACCACACTTAACTGAGGTACCAATGACAGGTGTGCAATATCCACAAGGTCCCTCTGTAATCATTGAAGACTGACACTTCCAGAAAGCAATTATGATTTTCAAAGGAAAGAACAGCTTTTGGAGTGAGATCACCTCTATTAAGCGACTACAGAGGGAGTCCAAGAGAACCATGTTCTCGTTTTAGGCATATCAAAGTGCTACAAGTGAAGTGATTGGAATGTCCAAGCTCCTTTATGATTACACTGGGTAAAAATAACATAGGTGCACACATTTCTCAGAATCAAACACTGAACAGAATTAAGGGACCAAATGTTAGGATCTTACCCAGTTGATTGACATAATTTGCATGTTAATAGCTATTAACTGTACAACCATCGACTAGTTCATCTTAACATCACTTACAGCTCCTATATTCTTTGTTGAGCTCTGCACAAACGTGCTTATGTTATACAATCATTCTTAACTTCCTCACCTACATCTGGATGTAGGTACCCAACAGTCAAATGGTCCCTTACTCTTGTTTAAAAACTCTTGCATATAGGACTTGCATGTAAAAACAGTACTGACTTGGCCATGTGCCTCTTCAGGAAGATGTTAAACAAGATCAAATGCCGTTAATAGCAATAAAATCATTACAGGTTATAATACCACTTGATGCTCATAGTGAAGCGAACTCATTAAGAATAAAGAGTGGTGGTGTGTCTACTCCCTTTTAAGAAAACAGAATCATTAAGTCAGACAAGCTTCATTAGCAAAACAGCAGCATTTGTGAGTCAGAGCAGCACTAGCAGACAGCAGGCTAGCCTATTTGGTCCATTTTTAAAACCCTTTCTATTAGCCTTCAACTTCTATTTTCAACAGTACAATGTTTCAACTGCTTACTATAACACAAAATCACCTTCCTTGATGTATAATTGAAGCATTCAATAAACAAGGTATTCTGGCAAGCAATGAAAAATAGGGAACTACATACAACAGTAAATATTTGACTGGTTCTTCAAAAGAAAATTGCAGCATTTCAATATTTACTTTCACTCAGAAGTGTTGATGATTTCCCCGCTGAGCAATAAAAGAGGAAAATTAAAAGTGCCTTCATAATCACTTGATCTTCCTTTTATAAAATAATATTTGCCAAAAGATTCTCTTTATTCCTATTGTTTGTGAATTAGAAAATATAAACTTGCAAACACATTTTGAAACTTTGATTTTCCGATCTGCTCTGTGCCCTAAAGCGAACAGCAATTTCTCACTGTGACAAGATGGATCTGGCATCCTCAAGCTCTATCAGCATGAACTACCATCAGCACTTGCAGAGCATCTATCTTATGTTATATACAGTTCCTAACACATTCACGCTACAATGGCAATTATACAAGTAATATTGGCTCTCTGCAGATGGTTATTTGATCCATAACACAAATGGGTCCTCTTATTGTTTATTATCACCGGTGTAAAATCCATCCCAAGAAGACAAATAACAGATTTCTTCTCTCCTTAACTATGCAGTCTCTTGAGACTAAATCATCAGTTATACACGGTGATAAGAATGCCCCAAAACATCCAATTTAATCATTCAAAACATTTGGAATAAATCTCATGTAAAGTAGTGGCAATAGCCTGCCTGCCCACCCACACCTTTATTCAGAATTAAAGGTGTATTTAACACAACTGGGTAACATTCACAAGACAGAAAGTAACCTCATTTGCTAGCTCCCACCTAGCAGGGACACAATTGGTACCAATTTATGGACCTCAACTCCACCATCACCAGGAAAACGCTCCATTAAGTAGCATGCTGTTCCTAAGACTAGTAGTGTGGTACAATTTACTTTTCCTTAAGGATTCCGACACTTATTTTGAAACAGTATCTATATAAACATACATTTTATATATATATATATATATATATTCACACACACACTGAAAGGGCCTCCAAGAATAAATGGCAAAATCCTTAATTATGCCTGAAAGCAGCTCCTCAGCACTAACCTTATTTATCTACCTTGAGTTTTTCCTGATGAAACAGAGAGGTTTGATTTTTATAACTTGACTATCTGAAGTTATACCAGTAGGCTAAGCAAGCTCTCTAGGCTCTCCTTAAGTCAACAGTGAGAAACAGGCATCTCCAGAGGGCAATTCACCTCATCCCAAAACAAATGTTATGATACAGAATTGCTGTCACCACTGAATAAATAATATTCTCATCTTTAGCTATCTAAAAAAGCAGGTGAATCCTCTCAGACAGCGTCTGTCCAAAGTAACACACAACTCAATAAGAAGAAATCAGAACCAGCATTTACTGAGTAGTGACTACAGCCAACCAGTAATTCCTGGCCTAACTGTGGGACAATGGCAACAGTGTTTGAGAACAAATATGCTTTCATTAATTAAAATTATCAGATAATTACGATCTAGTAAACACAAAATGCTATATAAACAGTAACATTTTCTTCTCTATTATCAAAACATTCCTTAAAAAGCTTTAGGAAGGAAAACCTGTTCTTTTTCAAAGAATGCATGTCTGAAAAACATTATCCCACCATTCACCCAAGGAGACTGGATTTTAAGGATAAAACGAGGATAAAAAGCTAAATGTCCAGCCCTAGCCCCAAAACCCAAGGAACCATCACCACATACCCTACTGGTCCTGAAACCTCTCCTGGAAGCCCACCTGCAGGCACAGGAAAAGTCGGGTTTTGGGGCTCGGGCTCAACGTTTAGAATTTTATCCTCATGAAAATTATGGAGCAATATTTCATGGGAGGCTCTGCAGTCCTATGGCAGGAGACAGGCCAGAGCCCAACTGTTTCTGTGTTTAGTGGAAAATGCTGTCAAGCTTAATGTTATATTTGCTGCATTTGTCAGCTTGTGTGAGTAGCTTCCATCCTCTTTTGCACAGCTCAATGTATTAAAAATAATGAATAAAGGAGACCAAACAGGAGAAGTCAAATATGACAATATAATTAAATTACTCAGCATCCAGAAATCTTTCAGATCTATGAGTTAAATATATGCCAATTCAATTTCCTTAAACACTTGACAGGACCTATTTTCTATGAGATTTCCTTGCTAACAGGCTTTCAGTCACAGTAAATGCTCACAAAGTGCACAGGAGTTGTATTTTACTACAAAGCCTTAATTGAGTTGCCTGGGCTAAGGTAGCTGAATGTTACAGAAATGTTTATTATACAAGCCCACTTACTTTCAAACTAAAAAGAACATACCTGTACATTTGAGTGTAATTTATCCTAGAAAAAAAACAAAAGGAAGCAAAAGGTCTTTTATCATCCTCTCATTTCAGTGAATTATGCTTATGGAGTTCTTCTATAACTCAAAACCTAGTTTCATTCCAAACTGCAAGAGAGCAGTCTCAAATACCTTTCAGTTGTCTCTCTACCTGACCAAGATGCACAACTTGGTTCTTTATAGCATTAGGGTAGCAAGCTCATGCCTCAGCAGCACTCAGTGAATGGGGAGATTACATATTTTTGCTTACAATAAATATGTTGTGCACCTTTTCCTTTTTCTGTAACTTCACTTAGTATTTGTGTCTATTGGGGGTTTTGTTTGGCGCTTTTTTTTTGAGCATCTATCCATCTATTCTAAGTTAAAAGTCCTCTTTAAAGACAAAATACAAAGAAAATAAAACCCCCCAATGCCTACACATTAAATGCAGCTGTGACTGAAGTGTCCCACATACAAAATCCCAATTTGTCTTAGCTATCCCATTCACCTTTCCTATGGTAGCAAAGGTGGCAAAGGATCAAGCAGGGAACTAAAATTCAGCATTGTTACAAAGTAGGGATACCCTGTAGCAACCATTGATTTGGGAAAACTGCAGCAAAGTTGATGTAGTTGTAAAGCAAAAGGACATTAAAGCAGAACCTGGTGCTGGCAGTTTCCTAATGAGAGCTCACCCATCCCTCTCCTGAACCCTGCATGGTTTTGCACCATGGTTCCAAGGGCTCCCTGCTGTCAGGGCAAGACAAAGTCACCTGATCTGATACCACAGCTTGATCCACAATAGAACAGCAGAATCTATTACTTGGATCCTTGGGCCACACCTTACTGCAAAACTGTGCTTGTGCCTCACCAACCAGGACATGCCTTGGAGAAGAAATGACAACCCAAATGAGAACCTTAAATGCTTGACTTATTTATCAAAAATCTAAAGATATTCAGAAACTAAATAGCACACACAAACTACACCAGCTTAGTGGACTCTTCAACATTACAAAAAAACCCCAGTTTAAAGCCAGTTATTTCAAGCTGAGAAGACAAAGTATGCAGGGACACTGAAGAGGATCAGAGACTGAGAATTCTGTTCATTTGATTGCAACAAAAAAAAAAATCCAAGTGAAGTAATATAAAAAAAATCATTTAGTAGGCTCCCTTCCCAACATGTAATCAGTGTAATTACAGGCAGAGATATTAGATCACAAGATTGAAAGGAGCTTGTGTGTTAAGGCCATAAAAATAAAATCTCTGCTCTCCTGTCAAATCTTTTTCCCCTGTGCTTTCCCCTCTCTGCTTTTCCAACTAATTAATTTTATTTCATTTGCTTTACTCAAGTGTCCTTTCATTATAATTCAGTGTCTCCGCTAGGCCTGCACCTTGACAGACTGATTTCCCCCCCCTTATGTCCATACTTGGCAAGCATTTAATGGTAATGAAAGATTTTTCTAGTCTCTTCAAAGGGTATGCAGATAATCAACAGGCAGTGACTTTGATTGATAGTCACTGTCATGAAAACTGGAGGATGAAACCTTTGAGTGCATTTCCTTGAAGAAAAGTTCTGTAGATAATATATGCTCCAGACTATGACTGCGACAATTTTACTACATGCCAGTGTTGCTTAGAAAGATGGAATGGACTACTAGTGACTGGCACAATGAAACATTTCTGAATTTCTCAGTGATGACATTTGCCCTGGGTTACCTCACCTCCTCGATATAACGTTAGACTCTTTAGCGGTATGACATGGCAACAGAAAATCAATAGCCAGAAAACCACAATGTAGCAACCCTCACTGCTAAAAAATTAAAACAGAAAGTGAATCTTGTGGATTTCAAAACAGTGATCACAGAAACGACAGAACACAGCAGCAATGGTAAAAGGGCAACAACTACTAAAGGGTCATCATTGCAAAACATTAATTCTGCATACATGTGCTTGATGTAGTGCTGGTCAAATGATGTCTACAGTACCACAAAAGCTAGTAAGTCATTGCCTTGGATGACCACCTTCACCAAACAGAAGTCCAGTAAATTACCTGTACAAGTAGTGACTATAAAGCATGCCTGTGAGAATCTTCCAAATCACATTTCATCACACTAAGTTGATTTCACTTGCAATATTATTGAAGCCCACACAAACACTTTATAGTACTATTTATCCTTTTCCCTGATTACTGGGGTTTTTTTTTAGGATCAAGTTAGTATCATTAATCTTCTTGTAGTAACAGAGATGCATTGTTTCGGGTTTTTGAAGAAGTGCCAGCATACCTCTGACAACAGTCTGGATCTTCTATACTGATTTATATACTATTTATACGGTATATATTATATACTGCTGTGGGTGTTTGTTACGGGTCACCTGATCAAGAGAAGGCTTTCTACAGGCAGCTGAGAGTAACGTCACAATCACAGGCCCTGGTACTGGGGGATTTTAACTCCCCAGATATTTGCTGGAATGCCAACACTGCCAGACAGTCGCAGTCCAGGAGGCTCCCCCAGTGCACTGATGACAACTTCCTGATTCAAACCGTGAATGAGCCCACTAGGAGGGGAGCGCTGATGGATCTTGTTCTTACTAACAAGGAGTGCCTGGTTGAAGCACTGAAAGTTCAAAGTAGACTTGGCTGCAGTAACCATGAGATGGTGGAGTTCAGGACCTTATGTGGCAAGAAGAGAACCTCAGGTAGGACAGCAACCCTGGACTTTGGCAGGGCCGACTTTGGCCTCTTCAAGTAATTACTGGGGGAAATCACATGCGACAGGGTACTGGGAGGAAAAGGGGCCCAAGATAGTTGGTCCATATTCAAGGACCACTTCTTCCAAGCTCATAATCACAGCATCCCAGTGGAGGAAAAAAACCCAAAACAAAACAAACAAGAAGGGCTGCCAGGAGACCTGCATGGATTCACAGAATTGTAGGGGTTGAAAAGGATCTCAAGAGATCATAGAGTCCAACCGCCCTGCCAAAACATGTTCCCTAGAAGAGGTAGACACAGGATTCCTGGGAAAGCTTAAGTGGAAGAAGAGAGCCTACAAATCATGGAAGGAAGGGATGGTTATGTGCAAGCAATATAAGAATATTTTCAAAGAATGTGGCGTGACAACTAGGAAAGGCCTCCTTGGAATTAAACCTTGAGGGCCACAAGGATGATTAAGGGCCTGGAGCATCTCTCCTGTGAGGAACGGCTGAGGGAGCTGGGGCTGTTCAGCCTTAAGGGAAGACTGAGAGGGGATCTCACCGATGTTTGTAAATATCTGAGGTATGGGAGACAAAGGAAGATGGTCAACCTCTTCTCAGTGGCCTGTGGGGACAGGACAAGGGGCAATGGTCACAAGTTGGACCACAGGAGGTTCTGCACTAATATGTGAAAGAACTTCTTCACGGTGAGGGTGGCAGACCACTGGGACAGGCTGCCCGGGGGTTTGTGGGGTCTCCTTCTCTGGAGATATTCAAGACCCATCTGGACACTGACCTGCGAGACCTGCTCCAGGGAAACTGCTTTGGCAGGGGTTTGGACTCTATCTCTCGAGATCCCTTCCAACACCTACAATTTGGTGATTCTGTGAACTGGCAAAGGAGATTAAGGGTAAGAGAAAGGGTTTCTTCTAATACAAGGCAGACAAAACTAGCACTAGAGACAATGTGAGTCCACTGATGAATGAGGGTGGTGCCCTGGTGACTGAGAACAGTAAGAAGGCAGAGTTACTGAATGCCACCTTTGCCTCTGTCTATACTGTTGGAGGCTGTTTGCAGGGGGCCCAGATGGCTGAAGCCCAGGAGGAAGCAAGGATAAACAAGGAGTCTGTCTCAGTTGATGAGGACTGGGTCAGGGATCAGTTAAGCCACCATGTGAGTGACAAGAAAACCTTTTTGAAGTATTTCAGTGGTGCTGAATGTCTTGGGTTTTTCTTGTTCTTAAGATAAATTACCATTTTTTCGTGTTGATGAAAATTACTTATAGTTGAACACAAATATTAGATTATGTGTTTTCAGAAAGAAATTCTACTGTCATGACTAGACCTCTCTCTATATATAAATATATATCAGCAAGGAACAACATCACAGGGTCTTCATAGTATGCAGATAAATGTGAAGACACAGTAACTAAATGGGCTGGGTCTTAAATTCCAGCCTAGAAATCTTAAAGACAATTTTGAGGTTTGTTGTTGACAGAAAATTTAATGACTTGACAAAAGTTTGAAAAAGTTTTAAAAGGGAGAAGACATGCAAGATGTCTGCTTCTAATATTAGATGTGAGTTAGCTCAGTGGATATAAAAGCATTTGAAGTTGAAAGCTACTATTAACCCCACCTTTAAAGAAATTAAGAAAAAAAAAACACAGAACACACCATGGAACAACTGAATTCATGCAGAGAATGGCCACTAGTAACAGAAAAATTCTGCACCAAGATTCCTGATGTGTTCAACACTTATTTCCAAGTTCTATTTACCAATACCTGATATAGCATAACTTCACATATGAGACAAATTGGGTCATTTTTTCCTTCCCTCCTTTGATGGCTGGAGAACAACTATATTATACATTTCTGTCATAAGAGATTTCTTGCAGTTGAAGCAGCTGCAAGAAATTTTTTGAAAAAAAAAAAACAAACAACAAGTTCAAAGAAATGTAACTACCCATAGGGGAAGGCAGAAGTTGCATTTAATCCATTTCATAACCTTCATCCACCACTACAGAAACTGTCTCCCTTAAAGCCTGGCTTTACCTTTACATAAGTACCAGCATCATCCTTCACCCCGAAGGTTTAAGCAATCACTAAGCTATCCTGAACTCACGTCATGGATCCCCCTACAGGTAAGAAACAAGACTTTTAACTCAAAAATATATTAATATATGCACCAAAGAACTGAGCTCAGCGATAGAAGCACTGAAATCTGTTGGAACGTGTTTTAACTGGTCCAAAAGTACTAATGTATCTTATTAATTTTATTAATATATTAATATGGTACTATACATATAGCATATATATATAGCACTGATCTAGACCAGGTAAGGAGCCACAGAAATGCAATCAGTAAATTCAAGGTGTGGTCCATCAGTAACATGAACACTCCTATTGCCCAGATTTATTGACCACTGCTGTCATCTTCTACCAAGGAGATCATACCAAATCTTCAAATGTACCAGAATACTGTGCCCAAGTATTTGAAGAAGTACCAAGAAGTATTGCTTGATTCTCAGTTTCATCTTTAGTTGATTAACATCCATGGATGTGCTTCGTACAACCCCTGGCAATCTTCATAGCAGTAGCATTGTTTTGCATGAGATAAAGAGAATGTAGAAACACATAACGTTTGCGTATCGAAGGTATATAGGTTACTCACATCTAACTGATCTACCTATGTACTCACAACCCACACTCTTAAACACGCTAGAAAGCCATGAGACAGGATTTATCCTGACCAAGCTTCAGTCCAAAATAGGGCTCTGCCAACACCACTATTCCGGCCAGATGCTATAACTTCACCCATCACCTAAAGGCCACTTCTCCCAGCTGTGGACTCCCAGAATTGACAAGTGGTAACATATTACAGCCTTAATATAAGCAAGCCTTCTGAAAGCACACTTCTTGACAATACAGATATCATCAGATCTTCCCATGCACAGAAACTGATGATAGCCACAATCAGTACAAGTGGAGAAATTTAGAATGCATATCCTATAAAAACCATACAAATGGATTTCATCAGCTGGAGTACACCAATAGGAGGTCATTATCCAAGAAATACCACTACAGCATTATAGCAATGAAACTGTAAGGAGAAAAACTAGTCAAAATGATATAAAGACTGTCCCACTCATTTTAGTCTGTATTACTAAAAATATTTTCAGTAACTTGTTTTTTTTTCTTTTAAGATGGTTCCATACATCACAGGCCATCACATTCCGAAGCATACTACTTGAGAGTCTCTGAAAAACTGCAAATACAGCACAAAGAATTTGCCATCCTCATTTCAGCCTGTATCAGTAATCCACCATTCTACCCATGTAATTGATAGGCCATTCTATTTGCCTCTCAGTTTTCTGAGAAATTCTAGCTTTACTAAATCTTCATTCACAAATGAATTAAAAAATTGTTAGGAAAACCATAACTGATATAGCTTATCACTGTAGTTCTGACGGTCCTGCCAAACTCTAACAATCATTCTTTCTACAAACTGTCTGGTTCCATCACTATCAGTGGTGAAACCAGATACAGAAGAATTTTTAAAAATATGCTATTAGTATCTGCTACACAAAGTTGGGTTTATCAATAACTCAATCCAGAAGGAGACCAAATATGGAGGAAAAAAGTACACAGTCATGAATTCAAAGATCAGACAGACAGCTTAATGAGTTACTAATCAGCTGAACAACAGTCACAGTGTATCCACATGATTTTGACCAACTATGAAAGCATAAGGTTAGCTGAAACAAAAATAAAAAATATAGACTTGTATCATAGTGAAAACGTGCAGGGTGACAGTTACTTTAGCTGAGCTGATGCATATGAAGTTAAAAGTCTGAAATGTTAATAAGAAAAGACATGAAGACTCTGTCCACGAAAGAGAGCAAGCATTTAACAGTGTAAGAGCAGGGGACCACCTGGATAGTGGTGGATATATTTTCTTGTGGGACGAATAACACGTTTATCAAACAAATCAATTAAAGACTGTATCAATGGTCCTTTTACAAGCTACTGCCTAGTCAGACATTCTTGTACCTTAAATTCATGGCTTAATCTGTTCATTTAAAAGTTCATATTGGCCTCCTCTGCTCTATTTTAGGATGAACTCGTTTAACATTTATGGGGTGCATTTGAAATTAAAATTATACACTCACCTTCAATATAGTTTATTTTTCTTTACAGAAAGTTATCAGGAACAGAAACACTTATTCTGAGACTAATTTTAACACTCCTTTTTAATGAAATACTGGGTTTATCTTTGCATTCTTGCTAGACACTTCTAGATTTCTTTAAGGGTAAAGAGAATTCCCAAACATTTCATATGCACCCAGGGCACACCTGACAGTAAAATCATTGATCAGGGAGATAGCTTACTAATGGAAATAATTCTAGGTCTGTCTGATTAACAGAAGACAAAAGGAACATACAAAAGCAAGATAATACATTGGTTTATATCTGCCTGCTCAAATTATGTAATTAAACCATTTTTAATAAATACTTACCATATTAATAAAGCCTGGTGCACTATTCCAGTGTCAGTGGCACACATTGGGAGCACAGGAAGCAAACATATTTCTCATAGGCACACAGGTAAAGTGGGAGCAGAGAAACTGTTTCATTACTGTCTACATTGTGTCTGCAAACAAATAGCTCCATACTACAGGCCTTGTCTTTTAAGAAAGCAGGCTATGCAGCTGAAAAAGCTCATGCTATATTCTTAAAAAAAAAAAGCCATTTAGATCAATCTAAAATGAACTTTCCTGCATTACACTGCTAACTTGTAGAACATTCTGGCTTTTATCAATTCCACCCAATACTATTTTGACAAACCAGTTTAACATCAAAACCAACAGTTGCAATTTGGCAGCCAGGAGTTCTCTCTTTCATTTTAATGTTTCTACCAGCACTCGCTGTTCTTGTTATTTAAGACACAGCAGCCATAACTCATGTCTCTGGTGCATTATTGTATGTATACTTTGGAGTAAAGTGGGCTCTTAGGATGTCTAATATGATGTCCTTTGCAATCTGTTATTAAGAGTATGAATCACCTTGCCAGTTAATCATACCATTATGAACGCTGAAGACATGAAAACCAAGAGGGATTGAAATGCATATATTTCCAGATTCAGAAAAGCTATTTCAGAAATACAGGAGGACTAGTGGTGATATGTTTGTTCCAAACTTTATCGGATTGGTGCACAAAACTGAAAAAAATTAATCAAAAGGGCTTTTTGGCTTAGCTGCTTGCAGTGATCCTGGAAAAGAAAGGGAAAGCACACGTAAACTTCCATCTGCTCAAAATGGAGACATAAAAGGAGGAAGTCAGTGAATTTGGATGAAACCCAATATAATTAAAAAACAATATATAAATACACCAACCCTCTATTTACCTGCATTGTCATTTTGAGCTATAAGAGGCTGATGCATTTAGTTAGTCATCATCGGTACTGCACAGCATCATTAATCTCGTGCTTGTTTATGCGTTCAATTTACTTTCCTTGCATGTACTTTGCTGCCACCTCCAGGATGCCGTGGTTAGAAGACAGAGTTGAAATATTAAAAAAAACCAACACCCTATAATCAAGTAAGTTACTTTGCTCCAAGGTGCAATATTTTAAGTTGAAAGCATGGCCTCAGTTTAATTTTTAAAAATTCACCACAAATCTGTTTGTAGACACCATTCACAAGCATGGGTGCCATGATGGTTTACAGATGCAAAAGCTGTGGGCTGCTTGTTAGAAGAACAAAATGGTGTTTTGAAATAATACCCTATTTAGCATAATGCTAAATTACAGAGAAAACTCTATAGAAAGATATTTATGGCACAAGTTCATTCCGAATGACTCTCCCGTGATTGTTATTCCACCTAACACCAGGGGAAAAAAAAAGAGCAAACGGGCAGTTCTTAAAATGGAACAATTGACAGGGTGGGATGTTCTTTTTTTTTTTTTTCTTTTTGAAACTGCTTTAAGTCAGTCAAGGCACAGCACCAGTCCCTTAGAAGGGGTAATAACTGCAGTGGGGAAGAACGATTTCCAAAGCCGGTAGAATGACAAGGTACTAGTGGCCTCTTTCTTCCTCATTTACTAATGAGGAGTTCAAGTGGATGGACTATCAGGTATCACTAAGGAATTCACTTTTCCAAAAACTACAATGAGATATTAAGTTTCACAGTGCACAGTTGTACACAATGGACAAGAGAAAAATTGTCCTGTTATCAAGACTAGCATCAGACCAGAGTGAAAATGCTTAAGATACTATATAATTAGTCATATTGACTTAAGGAAAAAAACTGTTGTCATTCACAGTCTTTTCATTCTTCTTTTCAGCCACCTCCCCTCGGATGTATTAATTCTGTACTGTACTTCACTGTCTTGATTGCATACCACATACCTTCACCTGGTCACAGTTCCAAAACTACACCCACATTGATAATACACTGTTAAGAGTTCTTTATCTCTCTAGAACACCAACCCATTTCTAAAACACATAACTTGCCTCTTCTACATTCACTTTCAAAGGTTCCTTGTTTGCCTAACCACATTTTGGACCATTAACACAACTTCATTAGCTAGAAGGATTTGACCTTTGCCAAGCCATTGTCCTAACCAGCTAGGACATAATACTGAAATCTTGACACATCTTATTATCATCCTTTTAAAAGGATTCAGAAGTTTCTAAGGTTACCAGTATGTTCTGGCCATAGACATAGTATATACTTTTTTTTAAACTCAAAAAATTTAAGATCTTGAAGTCATACTTTACAACACTGAAGGGAAGCTCAAAGGGATGCTACAAGAATTAGTTTCGATTAAAAAAAAAATTGGTGAAAATTAGGTTATATCCTACTAGAAGCATTCATAATAAATATCAAAGTCCCATCTAAAACATATAGGATGCAGCACCAATCCATTGTTTACAAGCTACACTCCAGACTTTTCAGTTCCTGATTAACTGTAACAACAGGCAAATGAAGATATCATGTTCATGCCACAGCAGATATGGTATATACCACTGGATTAGGCATTGCCACACTCTGTCTCTGTAGAGGAGATCAGCATTGGTACTATATATGATAGAATCAACAAAACATATCTAGTGCCATTTAAACAAGGTCTATAATTCAGACTTTTGCAGTTTATCCTATGGCAAAGTACAATGCAAACATATACAAACACCTTTCCATAACGTAGTTTAAATGCTTTGTGAAAAAAATCATTTATGTATATATAGAGTAAGTTATTTAACTCCATCTTAATTTTTATTCTTGCAGTTATGTGAATAAAGACTTAGGTTGATAAAAAATGAGGTATGTGTTCACTTCATCCTTCTAAAAATCACTTGACCATAATCTTGCCAGAAAAAGTTGAAGGCACAGTAATATGACTTCCATTGTTTTCCTGTGCTAAGATCACTGCAAATCTATTGGACCCATAAAAACACATAGAAAAGGTGCTCACTGTTTATTATAACACTTCACATACATTAGAGAATCAAAGGTTCAGTAATTTTTTCCTCTATTTGAGGCAGAAATCGATGACTTTCCAAACTGATTAGAACTTGAAGTGTTATTAAATTGTACACAGCCAACATAAAGCTTCTTTGTAGTTGAAGAGAATAGTTTGAGAGGAAGACAAACGCTCCAGTAGAATACCTATATGTAACTTGATGAAGTTTGACCTTAATCCAGAACAGTGTGTTGTATGCCAATATTTCAGAATACTTCAGGACTGCTAAATAAATTACACCAAAATAAAAGCATTGCACTCACAGTAAGGACTTGTCTGCCTAGAAAATTTATATACAGTTGCTTGAATTGAAATTGTCAACTACCCTTGGACTAACATGATCTTTTCATGTTAATCCTTTTTGAAAGGCATCATAACTGAGACACTGTTGTTCATTTTTCATATTAGCCATCCTAAAGAACTGAAATTTAACATTAGTTTTGTTCTAAAGGGGAACCTGTGGTAATTCAGAGCATATCAGCACCTTAACAGCATATTTGTGATCACTATTTAGACAAGGATAGATGTCTGATAGAAGAAATTTGATTACTCGGGTAGTAATAAGTATATTTTGGATTGTCTTCCTCCGCTTTTTTTTTGTTTGCTGCTTACACGCTCTATAAATCCTAGGATTTTTATTTTAAAATGCCTGCAATCCAAAGAATGCTAGAAATAAAAATTAAAATGGTAAACTAAGAATTCCTGAGAATAATTTTGTTATTCATACCAACTCCTTTCTTATGCAAAGAAGAAATAAAAAGTTTATATAGTTAGCATATCTGAAATTAAGTTTTAAAACATGTTTCTAGAATGCATTATCTCTGCTACTGTTATACCACCTTTTCTATCCCATAGCAGTAAACTGGATCACATTTTTCTCACTATTGTTGATTTGTTATGGTTCCATGTAAACATAATCCCGATTAGATGTTCATCACATACACACTTCTCCTGTCAATATTCACTCTGGTTCTTCACCAGAAGCCATCAATATGGCCTACAGACTCTATTTTCTAACTGACAGGTCATGCATCAGCCACATGCTGTTTATTTGTTAGCTACATTGATTTAAATGCTTTCTTATGCTTTCACTTGCATATCCAAGAGGGGAATGATATTAGCAGAGGCCCCACAACACTGATGTGATGAACTACTCAAACACACCATGAGATGAGTATCCACGTCTCAAAGAGCAAGGGAAAATTAAATACTCTAAGTACATCAAGCTGCTTTTGCCATCATGGTTAAAGGGTAACAAGCTTTCAGGATGAACATCCCTGAAAGAGTTGATGCACTCCACTTCCTATGCAGTATCACCAAGGTCTTCATTTTTCAGACAAGCCTTGTCTCCTTTTTCAAAATATAAAATTCCAAACTTTTTTAATCATTTACACTGCTCTTGTTACAGCAAATATAGATGAGAGAAGGAGTTCAACTACGCAGTGTGGAAAATGAACCACAATTTCTGACACCTTTAAACCAGACAGAATTAAGCCTCTTCCTCATAACAGAAGGTTGAGTGGAAACAGTATTGCTTCATGCTAAGAGGAGCATTTAATGCTCCCTTAGCCTTGTTTTATAGTCTTCATGAGATTACCCAAAAAAAACCCAAAACAACCCACAACATGAAGTGGTATAATTTATAATTTTAGTCCACAACAGCAAAGTGTTTGGATTCCCTGTATTCTATAAACATATGCAAAAATTTTATGACATCAGAAAAGATAAATATCTCAGCCACAAAGGAAAAAATTAAATTAGTGGCCACTGTAGGCATAGCATGTCTCCTATTTCAGGCTAAATCTTATTGAGATGAGACTCCCAAGACAGTCCCATTTGAACTAATTTAGCATAAAATACCACTCAATACAATGGTGGCAATGCCTAGTCTCAACTGTCTCCTGCAATTTACTTTTAATCTATAACGCTCCCCACCTTCTGTGCAATTTCTGTGAAGAAAAATAATACTTATAAGTCTACTTTAAAATAGTGCTTCTGGTTACAGAACATTAGCTGTAAAAGCATTGAAGTACCTTATTGCTTCTATTCAAATATAAATATTTGCTATTTTTAACATCTTGCTATTCAAGGCAAAATAAGCTATTCATTTACCACACTTTATTCAGAACACATTGAGTAATATTTAGAGTCAATATTTTATTTGTTTCCAAGGAAAGTAATTATTTCCCTTGGTTCAATAATCATTGTCTTTCAAGCAGTGCTATCACTAGTGCTACTAAATAGCCTGGCATCTTTTTTAAAAATTATAACAATTGCAGGAAAAGGTAAAATATTTCTATTACAAAGCACATTGTATATAATCAATTGGGCAGTTTATAACTGCTGTGCTCCAGGAGGAGCTGAAGGCAGGATCTTTAAAATAATTTTAATTATTTTCTTGCTACTTTTTGTTCCAAGACCTTTATGAGCAATAGATTAGTTCTTCCCAATTCCCATTCCCTCCCCACGTCCAGCCTCCCCAATGAGTTAGAGAGGCCAGTACACCAAAGGCTAACATATAAGTGGTGGCAATTCCCCACTTTTCTCAACTCACCTCATTCAACAAAAGGAGGCAGCACAACAGACATCAGGAATGGAGCAGCAGAGAATAACAGTCACCCAGAAGAGTGCACTGAAGATGGCTTACCCACTTACTCCCAGGCATTCTGACCCTCAGCAACCACGCAATTCAATGCTGAATATTCCAGTAAGATAACACTGCTTGAGTAAACAGTTGTGTCTAACCTTTAGCTGATAGAAAATGATGCAGTGTTCTATTATCTACACAGACAAATGATTTATTGGTATACTTCTTATTCCTCAAAACTGTTTCTGATATCATACTTCACAATGGTTCTGAATTCCTAATTCTACGTGCTATTTTATGTCTGAACAGTAATGCAAGGAATCCTGAATTGTTAAACCTATGTTAGTCATTTCCCCTCAAGCCCCTATACATGCTTCCTTAGGCATACTTCTACACCTACTTTACTACAATATTTAAGGACTGATCTCAAAGTCTTGAAATGCACCTTATCCTCCCTCAAAGATTACAATCAAGGAAGATAGGAAAACTTCTGTCAATATTCTGTTTCACTACCATACAGAACATTTGCAGGGACTTCATTCAACTTCCTTAATACACAGCATAATTCTCTTGTGTCTACTCTGAGCCTGAAAAAATTCTAGTGTGGATAAAGGTGCAGTTTCTTAAATTTAGAAAACAATGTCATCAGAAGCCCATGATCATTATTATTATTATTCCTTACATTACTCCATTTACCTTCTAAGCCTTTTCTATTCCTTCACTCATTTTCAGTCCAGCTTCCTATGTACCAACCATTGCTCCCCAAATTAGAAATGCACAGTAAACATTAATTCTGTGGTGTGATGAACCTCAACTCCTTCAGCCCTGTAAAAGAGTACCTGCTCTCTACTGCTTGCTCATTCAAAAAAAACCCCAGTATTTCTGCTAAAGATTAGGGGGGTAGGCAGTAACTTCTTTATTAAAGAAAAAAGTCAACCCCAAAACCCTGCTAGATAACACCAAAAATAAAAAAGAATAAAAAAAAAACATCAACCAACAACTCCCTTTTCACAGCACTACATACCTAAAAAAGGTCATGTCCGCAGATTAGTTTAAGGAAAATTTTGATATTTTAGAATAATTCATTTCTTAAGGGATGCTATTAAAGGAAACTGAAGTTTCATTTGACTTAAGCTTTCAAATACTTTTGAAAAACACAATCATCCATAGAAAAGTGAACCTTTAAAATCTCCATTTTACCAACAAAATCTTCTGCAATTTTGGAAAACAAGTTCTCCGTACTCTATAAGTCCCATTTCCTTCTTGGCCTTGCTCACTGATTCTGTATGAGCTCTGTCTTTCTGCACTGCAAGAGTTACTGCTGTCAGTCCTAAGCCTCAGCTGATTACACCTGGAGGTCTCGATTTCTTCCGAAAGAACCAAAATCAAATCTGCAGAACATTCCAACAGCTTCTGTCTTGGGCTGGATAATTCACAACTTCATCAGATCTGATTTTGGTGAAGACTTATGTGTGAACAGGTTACTAAGCTTTTAAGTCATATCCTCTTATTACTCAGTTTAACTGAAAAGCTTGCCAAGCCTATCCCCATCTCACTGGTTCTGGGAATACGTATATCCACAAACATGTAACCTACAGAAAGACACCATGGCACAACCATCTTCCTGTTACAGTGAATCTATTCCATATTAGAGGAGTGAAGTACCTGAGATTTTTTGACATTTTCATTAGGCAAAGTATGTATCCTTTGTTGCTTATGAACAGTTTCTAGAATGAAATTCAAGTCAGCTTGTTCACATGGTCTTCAGAAAATTTAAGGTATTGCAATTTTCTTTAAAATAATTTTTTAAACGAAAATAAACCTGACCATAAATTAAAAAAGAGTAAATAGCACAAAAAAAAAGTTTTGTTTTCATTTTCTATTTTTTAAATCCAAACATATTCATAGAGTGATTTTCAAATAAAGATCAGACATTCTTGATGGTACCAGCTTTCAGCTCAGAAAATAGAGGTGTATTTATGCTTAACAGTGACGCACATTAATTTTGTGTAATTACTCTCATGAGTCTCACAAAACTACCTCACACACTGCTTTAAACTTAGTGGGAAGCACATGAGATCTCAACTTATTGATGTTGTAACCTAGCAGAAGGCACTGTATAATATTAATAGACAGCTTGATGATACCCAAGGTCTCCCTAAGGGTAAGCAAGCTATTTTGTTGCTGAAGTCCAGAGCAGCATGCTAAACAGGGTTTATGAACTTGGACATCCTTCTTAAAAAATGCAGTTCTGCAGTTAATGAGCCATTGATAAACATGCTTTAGAGATGCATAAAATTAGGACTGAGGTAAGCTGATAACCTAATAAACTTTTCATTAGAACTCTTTCAGGTATCTTTTGCACCAAAGTCATGATGAAACTAAGACTTGGGGAATGCCCACTGATTTCAAGGAATAGCCCTACTCAGTTCCATAGTGAACCCACTGACTTCAGCAAGAATTGATGCTACCAAGGCATGAATTCAAAATTTGCACATGACAACAGCCTGAGGAGGCATTGAGATAAACTCACTGTTTCACTGCCAGGCTTTCAGCATGTTCCTCAGGAACTCATGGGCATTGGTAATAAAGTTGCTCTTTATACAAAAGACAGGCATGGTAAAAGACTGACCTTGAATTGACAGATATTTTCAAACATATCTTGTTGGCTTTTTTCATGAGCACTAAATTCAGTTAAATTGAGTTGGTCTTATTAGAGTAATTCGTAATTATTAAATTAGCAGTGATGATAGTACCCAAGAGACTTGCCTTCCAGACCCTAACCAGCAATAAAGGATTTAACTAGAATCTAGTCTTGTACGGTCATGAAAATAAAATAAGTTTACTTACAAGAAAATAAGCCTGAAGACTTATTTTCTTATCAAATACATCTGCAGGACTTCCTGAGAAAGGACATTACGTAAATAAGCACTACGATGAAAATTAAGTCTTTTGGTGAATTGGAAAACTGCTTAACACTTCTTCCTCTTGATCATTTTACCAGTGTATCACATAATCCCAGAATGATTAGGTTAGAAAAAACCTTTAGGATAATCAAGTCCAACTGTAATCTGTCCTCTCCTAAACCTATATCCCTGAGCACCTCATCTGTTAAATACATCCAGGGATGGTGAACCAACCACCTCCCTGGGCAGCCTGTTCCACACCCCAACAACTCTTTCAGTGAAGAACTTTTTTTCCAAATATCTCATCTGAACCTGCCCTGGCACAGCTTAAGATGATTTCCCATTGTCCTATCACCTGTCACTTGACAGAGAGACCATCAGCCACCTCTCCACAACCTCCTTTCAGAAAATTATTGGCAGCAATAAGGTCTCCCCCTCAGCCGCCTCCTCTTCTCCAAACTAAACAACCCACATTCCCTCATCCACTCATAAGATTTGCCCTCCAGACCCTTCACCAGCCTGGTTGCCTTTCTCTGAACACATTCCAGGACCTTAATGTCCTTCCTGTAGCATGGGGCCCAGAACTGGACACAATAGGTGCAGCCTCACCAATACCAAGTATAGGCGCACAATCGCTTCCTTAGACCTTCTGGCCACACTGTTTCTGATACAAGCCAGGATGCCGTTGGCCTTCTTGGCCATCTGGGCACACTGCTGGCACATATTCAGTCAGCAGTCAACCCATACCCCCAGGTCCTTCTCCACCTGGCAGCTGTCCAGGCACTCTGCCCCAAGCCTGTAGCACTGCACAGAATTGTTATGGCCCAGGTGCAGGACTGCACACTTGACCTTACTGAACCTCTTGCCATTGGTCTCAGTCCATCCATTGGTCCAGCCTGCTTAGGTCCCTTTGAAGATCCTCCCTACCCTCAAGCATATCAACACTTCCTCCCAGCTCGGTGTCATCCGCAAACTTATTGAGGAAACATTCGATCCCTTTATCCAGGTCATTCATAAAGATGTTGAACAGAACCCGGCCCAGGACTGAGCCCTGGGGGACACCACTTGTGACTAGCCTCCAGAAGGATTTGCCTCCATTTGCCACCACTCACTGGGCTTGGACATTCAGCCAGTTTTTAAGCCAGAAGAGGGTACACCAGTCCAGGCCAGTGGTAGCCAGTTTCTCAAGCAGAATGTTGAAACAGTGTCCAAGGCCTTACTGAAGTCCAAGTAGACTACGTCCACAGTCTTGCCCTCCTCCAGTAAGGGAGTCACCTTGTCATAGAAGGTGATCAGGTTAGTTTGACAGTTCTACCTTTCGTAGAACTAATTTTGACAATTCTAGTTTTGATAAGTTCTACCTTTTGTAAACCCCTGTTGACTGGGCCTGATCCCTCAGCCGTCACACATGTGACGCAGGATAGCACCCATGATGACCCTCTCCATGATCTTCCCTGGCACTGAGGTCAGATTGACAGGCCTGCAGTTCCCTGCATCCTCCCTCCAACCCTTCCTGTAAATGGGTGCAACACCTGCCAGCCTCCAGTCAAGTAGAACTTCCCCAGTCAGTCAGGACTGCTGGTAGTTGATGGAAAGGGGTTTGGCAAGCACAACTGCCAGCTCCCTCAAAACCCTTTGGAAGATCTCATCTGTCCCCATGGACTTGTGAATATCTAACTAGCCAAACAGGTCTCTAACCATTTCCACCCTGATCATGGGAGTTGTGTTCGGCTCTCCCTCCCTATCAGCCAGCTCATGAGTCCGAATACCCAGGGAACATCCTACCTTAATATTAAAGACTGAGGCAAAGAAGGAGTTAAGTACCTCAGCCTTGTCCTCATCCCTTGTCACTATTGCTCCCCCTGCACTCAGTAAAGGCTGGAGAGTCTCCTTGACCCTCTTTTTACTATTTCCATATCTGTAATTTTTTTTTATCCTCTTTCACAGAACTGGCCAGTCTGAGTTCTAGTTGGGCTTTAGCCATTCTGACCTTTTCTCTACATAAGCTTTCTTCCTCCCTGTAGTCTTTCCAGGCACTTCTGGTTGATGGCACCAACACATCAAGCAATTATGAGGTTTGGTGTAGGCAGTTAAGACATAATTTTTCACTTGAGAGTGACCAACAATGAAACAAAATTCCTTAACTTTGGGTCATTATAACCACATTTCATTCCATTGTAAAAGAATTATCATGATTTATTATGACTCGGCAAATATTGTAAAACATGAAAAATGGTATCTATTTTCTTGCAATTTTTGAGACATAAGTGAGAAATGTTCATCCCTTCTAAAAGGGATGTCTCACATGAAGGTACACCCAACAGTTCTGCACACAAGAAAACTAAGAGGACAAATTAATTCAAATTGGGAGTTTGGAAACCTATAAAGTCTGGCTTTATAAGTATCTTCAATGCTGCTCAGGTTCAACTCATTTAATAAACTCAAAAGCTTAAGGCTTAAATGATTAAAGAAAGGACACATAGTAAGAAAAGAGGTATTAAAAGTTAAAGCCACTCTCAGAGGTAGCCTTGTTAAAAAACAGAAAAATTGTAATGAGCCCTATGCTTAGGAGAGAGCATTGTGCAGTTAATTTAAGTAGTGAACCTTTCATGTGAAATGATGTAGTGTCACAACTCATTTGCATCCCACTTAAAGTGTAATTAAGTTTCCCTGACAGCATGGCTTATGGCTGAAAGAACAGACCTGGCTGCTAAATTAATCTAGAAACCCTCTAGTTAATATCATTCTGCAAAGAAACCTTAACACACTTTCATTTAAAGTTCCTAAACTTAGATTTAAAACAGCGCTATAAGGATTTTTAGAGAATGTTTTTGAAGACTTCAAGCCACACTCTGAAGAAGCCACTCTCAAGCACAGCTGACTTGAAGATATGCATACTGAATCCAAGATTAGGTTTGACTCCAACCACAGCACAAAAGATAATGCAGCAACATGTCTCAACATCTTTCCATTTTTTGTTCTTCTCAGCAAACTGACCTATACATCTCAGGACCTCCATCACCAGAGGAACATTTTCAGCTGCAGAGAGGTAAAAGGTCATGGTGAAAAGGCATTAACTACAGCAAGACAGGTGATCATCAGCTGGTTCATTACTTGAAATTACACCAGTGTCTATATTTTTGATAGAATAACATCCAGCAATCCTCAGTAACACTGTCATCTTCCCATGATATTCCTGTATCCCTTTTACAGTGAGGAAATACAGTCTCTCCATTGTTCTGAAAAAATCTCATTAGAGACAATTCCATTTCTGCAACTGGAAAGAATCCAATTTTAGCAGCTCCACAAGATCATTCCCAAGAGTCACTCTGAAATACATTACATGAAAATCTGCAAAGTCAGAAACTTGATCCAAAAGGAACAGGTACATGGTGGCTATAATTAAACTGTAGCAGTTACAAAGCATTTATTCCTTTCCTACAAGAGGATTAGTTATAACAGCTTTTGTGATTGCCAAGTATGACTAACTGAAAAACAAAAATCATGTTTTGCAAAGTGTTTTGATGTGAAGAAAATAATTTTACTCTACAGTGGAAGAAATAAAAGCTGGAAGCAGTTGTCTGGGGTTTTTTTTATAACTCAATATTCCAACTAGTCACAAAACCCATGGTTTTACAGTTGGTGGTAATAGAACATGAACAACCAAGTCTCTGAATTTGAGAGATTAAGCTACAACTTTATAATATCAATACCATCACTACTTTGAGGACTGTCCAAAAAACCTTTGAATATTTTCATTTAAGGGAATGTTGTAGGAAACCACATTGTACCCAGGAAGATAATTTATAACACCCCAGTGTCATAATTGATAACAGTCAATGCAAAACCTAAGTAGCACTTGAACAGCCCTTAGATGATCTGTCTTTCAACGTAAAAGAGCACAACTTTAGCAATCTACACCAGATGTTTGTTTCAAGTAGTTTTAGCCATTATTTGACAATAGAAACTGATTTATCTATATCCACAACACTAAGGCAGCTGGTTCACAGATCTCTCTCCGATTCCACTTTTGAACCAATGTCTTTAAATACACCAACTGGTAACTAATGGGGAAACAGAACAGGAATACATGCCTGAAAGTAAATGTTAGGAGTTGCACTAATAATTTACATTTAAAAATGTAATTCTCTTTCATGTAATAAAATCATCAGAGTCTTGCTTTCATCTGGAGCCACCTGCAAGTCTGACATGTTACTCAAGGCCACATGTCTCAAAACTGAAATATGGTAGAAACAGTTGTGTTTTAAATACGAAGAGGTTTTGAGTTGGTTTTGCGAGTAATTATCAAGAGTCTGTTGGTGTTAAATGATTTACCATTATAAAATAAGTTGTATGGTAATGCTATATAATTCTCAGAATATAAACATTATTATATTCTCACCAATCAGGTAATTAAATACCAAAATACTTCATTTTTGAAGCATCAAATGAATACCTTGCTTTGGCAGGGACAAAACAGTTTCCAATTCCTTTGCTGCAATGGCAGATTTAAAGGCATGTTCTAACAGAGGTTAATCAGAAACCACAAAGGATTCTTTAGGTACCCAGAAAATTTGGAAGTGCTACAGAACCATCAAGCCTGAAACAAAGCAGAAGCTGCTACTGTAAGTTTTTCTCTCTACCAACATCCTCCTTAAATTGTGAGATCAGGGCACTGGGCACTGTAAGTAACCCCTTTAGCTTTGAAATCAATGTATTCCATCATGGAAGCAACATAACTGAACACATTCTCTGCAACTTGTTTGCACACAGCCATTACATTTCATCTAGAACACTCAGAGCTTATAATTGTGTGTAAATAATGAACTAACATGTGATGCTCCATATTCTTATCAGCTGAAAAGTCTTATTGTAGAGACCATCCAGATGACAATCCATTCTGGATTTAATCCAAACCCATTGAAGTCAAAAGTGAAAACTTATTTCCAGACTTCAGTGACCTCAGAGCATAAACTTGCTTTTTTGACAGAAAAACAAAAAATCTGTTCATACTCACAAGTTAGGCCCTGGCCCAGTCCAATTTCTTCTTCAAGTACTGGATAAAATGCTCATATAATCTTCCAACCATATATCCATGGATAATATGGAATTAATTATTCTCAAGTAGCAAACACTTTCAATCAACAAGTGACACATCACTCCAACTGCTGCAGCTTATATCCACTTTTTATAGCAGATCAATCCCCTTCCTGTGTATTTTAAAGAAAATCATTAGGATTTCTACCTCATTTATAACATGATATTGGCAAAGAACTTTGAACTAAAGCGGTACCAAACACTCCAAAATCTTTTCATTATCTACATTATTCAGACAAGAGTCTCCAAGTTTCTCTACTGTTACATTATTATTATTTAGGGATCATTCAACTGATTCCTCAACAAAACTTTCAGAAATACAGAAACAAGAAACACAAAATATCACCTGTGGAAAAGAATTGTTCAGCATTATCATTGCAAGCACTCAAGTGCACATTGAAATAGACATATTGCAGTTTTTGATTGTGTTTAACGTTTTTTCTCAAGTTGCCATACCAAAAGCCTAGTTAGCTGTTGTCCTGGGTTTCACTGGGATAGAGTTAGTTTTCTCTGTAGTAGCTGGTGCAGGACTGCATTCAGTAGCTAGGATGAGAGCAGTGTTGATAACACACTATGTTTTTAGTTGTTGCCAAGTGTTTTGGGTTTGCATGGCAGTTCTGGTAGCAGGGACAGGGCTTCGGGTACAGCTTCTGAGAGAAGCTGCTAGAAGATTCCCCTAGGTCTGACAGAGTAAATACCAGCTTACTCAGAGACAGAACCACTGCTGACAAAGGCCAAGCCAATCAGCAATGGTGGTAGCACCTCTTGGATAACAGGTTTAAGTAGTAAAAAAGAAAACAAAAACAAAACAAAAGCCCACAAAACCCAAACAACAGGAAAAAGAGCCAGCTTTTTGCCACCAGAGAATGGAGTAAAAAGGTACAAGAAACTTCGCTTGACACTAATGTCAGTGTAGAAGGAGATGGAGGAGGTGCACCAGAATAGACATTGTTCATGAAGTTGAACATGGTTAAGCAGGCAGTGCCCCTGCAGCCCATGGGAAAGGATGGAAAGTAGAGATTCCACCTCAAGCCCACAAAGGGCAGGTGGAGACACCTAAAGAATGCTGTAACCCAGTAGGAAGCCTGCACTGGAGCAAGGTCCTGGCAGGACCTACAGGTTTGCTGGTGGGATTCATGACCCCGTGGGGGGGACCATGCTGGAACAGTCTGTTCCTGAAGGTCTGCACCCCATGGAAGCCCTGTTGGGTAGTTTGTGAAGAACTGAAGGGGAAGGACACACACTGGAGAAGTTCATGGAGAACGGTCTCCTGTGAGAGGAACCCCATGCTGGAGCAGGAGAAGAGTATGATGAGTCCTCCCACTGGGAAGGAAGGAGTAGCAAAGATGAACTGAGATTGCCTGTCTCCCTCAGGGTGGTTGGTACTGGGGAGGAAGAAGGGAAAAAAGGGAAAGGAGTAATTAATAAAGCTGAGCCCTGGAAGAAGGAGGAGGGGGGGGGGTTTTAAGATTTGGTTTTACTTATTTTATTGCCTGTGACATTAATTGCTGATCTTGTGTTTCTCACCTCAGGAGCTTTTCCACCTATTTTCTTTCTGCCTGTCCAGCTGAGGGAGGAGAGTGATAGAGCATCTTTGGGGGCTAAGTGGCTTCCAGCCAGTCTCAACCCACCAGAGACTTATGGGAGAAATCCAAGAGTTCAGTCATTTAATTCAAAAGGAGCCAGATTGCAACCTTCGAAGTATCATGGAAGACTATAATCAACTAAAGTTTCTGCAGTCTTGATGACATACTCTAACAATTTCCACATCTTCTGTCTTCAATGCATGCTCTTCATTGGCAGGTGGCTTTTAGATTGTCTACTTTAAAGTCTTGACACATTATAGAAATCCTTTTCCTCTAAAAACTTTAAGTGTGCAGGTAGTGGTAAATGTGAGCTATTTGAAAAGTGTATTTGTATTCTGCACAACGTGTTAAAGTGAGGCTGGACNGAGGCTGGACCTTTTGATAAATGAAAGAATAAAAAAAAAACAGCATTGGTCTTCATAGAGCATCCATTAAGCTTAAGTATAAACTTGAACATAAGGAGATAATCAGAGAACTGCTCTATGGATAAGTGTGTAATCTAAGACAATCTACAACAGATACAGAGGTATCCTGTTATGTGAAATATTTTAGTAACCAGAAGGAAAATAAAAATTATCAAGTGGAAAACGGTAAAGAGAGCAAAGATGGTCAAATGCAAAAATTGGGGCAAACATTAGAAAGTGTATTGGAGAAATTGATTTTACCATGTTGTCTCAACCATTTTTACATCATTAAAAAGTTACTTGCATTTAACCTTGAAGATAGCATACTTTATATGGAAGCCTGCTCATATAAATACTTGGCAAGGTGCAAATGTATTATTAAAACAATCAGAAGTATTTTAAATATTTCTGGATCTTCCACAGTATTGCTCTTGAATAAAGATAGTCTTCAAAATAGCTTGAATAACTCTTTTTNATTTGAAAAGTGTATTTGTATTCTGCACAACGTGTTAAAGTGAGGCTGGACCTTTGATAATTGAAAGGAGAAAAAAAACAACAGCATTGGTCTTCATAGAGCATCCATAAAGCTTAAGTATAAACTTGAATATAAGGAGATATCCATAAAGCAGTTCTCTGATTAAGTGTCTAATCTAAGTCAATTTACAACAGATCCTGTTATGTGACATATTTTAGTAACCAGAAGGAAA
>VXBZ01009165.1:0-34149 GCA_013399135.1 Heliornis fulica
ATATATATATATATATAATGTATTTTTAACAAGTAGGTAAGAATGCTCCTGTTACAATTGATATTTATTCACTTAATAAAGACTGATATTGTTAACTATATTATTCATGTTAAGAAAAATCTGTATTAGAAGAGGTAAAGGTATGCATTTTTACATTTGCTTTCTGCATTTTTATATTTGCTCTCAATGACTGGTAAAATATATTTATATGTATATCATGGTAAGTATAAGAAATTTAATAGATACGGGAATTTGTTAAGCTGATGTTTTGAAGATACAGCAGCAAGGAGCTTGTCTCACAAGATTATATAGTCCTTGGTTAATAACCAGGAGAAACTATTTAGTTCTATTGGTGATAAATGAAGCAAAGGGTGTTCCATCAGTGAAATAGAAACATACAGAAATCTCTGAGAAGATTAATTAAATATTTCATACCAATGAAACAGAATGTGAAGTCCATTTCCCAGTAAACACAAAAAAACCAAAATATAACAAAATCCAAACATAATATTCTATGCTACCAGAAAAAATAAAACAAAACAACTAAAGACACACTAACACAGACTGACTTTAAATCTGTATTACTTCTATCGCATAGTTTTGCAGATTGAAGAGAGTTATGAAAAGCTGTAGTTTTCATTTCAAGGCATTTTCACATAAATGAGTTATTGTATAAAAAATAAAGGATGATACCATCAGTGCCTACTGATGTGCAAGGAGACCAAAGGTTTTATTAAGGACCAATCCTGTCTCTTACGTCTAGAAGACATTATGAAACACTATCCTCTGTGCATGTTCCCAAAGAACAGCTCTAGATCATAAAACAAGTCCTATCAAAATTTTCCAGACGTGTACATAAGGACTGTTCCTCTAGTATTCAGCATTCCCTTTGCCTGTGTGCAGCTAGCTGAGTGAAAGCAACGATTTGTGTCTCAATGATCCATTTCTAGCTTTTAATACACCAAGAGAAGCATTGAGTAAACTCATGGAATGGGTCTCTGCAAGCCAGGCAATAAAATAAGGAGTTGTTAACACAAAGCAGGATCATCTACAGTAGATCGCTTAGGAACATGTCCAGATTGGTCCTGAATATCTCCAAAGAAGGAGCCTCCACAACCTTTCTGGGCAGCCTGTTCCAGTGCCCCGTCGCCCTCACAGTGAAAAAGTTCCTCCTTATATTAAGATGAAACTTTCTGTGTTCCAGTTTGGAACCATTTCCCCTTGTCCTATCACTGGCCATCACTGAGAAGAGCCTGGATCAATCCTCCTGACGCTCACCCTTTATATATTTATAAACATTAATGAGGTCAGCCCTCAGTCTCCTCTTCTTCAAGCTGAAGAGACCTAGCTCCCTCAGCCTGTCCTCATAAGGAAGATGTTCCACTCCCTTCATCATCTTAGTTGCCCTGCGCTGGACTCTCTCAAGGAGTTTTTGAACTCACCATAGCTCCTATCTATCTATCTATCTATCTATCTATCTATCTATCTATCTATCTATGAAATATGCTTAAAGGTCGAGTTCAATTGTTTACTCCCAATTTTCTACATATTTTTTGCCTTTATGCTGAAGTTAATTAAAGATAATTTAGTTGGATTTGGCTTTTGCATGTGCAAAATTAATTTCAAACCTTCAATTGCTCCTACACAGAGCAGCAATATTGCAGATATTTTCAACAATCTAGCAAAAGGTCCTTTTATATCTATAGGCATCATACATATACACATATAAGAACTGATTCAGCAAATATCTTAAAATTATAATGAGTGAGTTGTATTAGTTGCATTAGGAACAGCTCTTTTGCTGATTTAGATCAGTGACTTCAGCATTGCCATGTGCACCCATATTGGCTAAGGAGTGGCCTGTAACTGAAGAAATATAAGAAAAACAATAGTAGTGGAGCTTAATGAAAATAGGGGACACAGTAAATGCCAAAATATTGATCTAGAGATCAGAGTGAGCGCTGAGGAGGTCTGACAACTTAAAAAATACTTAATTTAATAAAATAAATGATAAAATTACTCAAGTTGTAAATTTTTTTCTATTTTACAGTGGTAACCAATTACCTCTTTGCAACTTTCTTGTCTTATATCACTTCTGAATGATCTACTCCCCTGCCTCGATGAAGATAGATTTCTCTTCTTTAGCATGGAACATCCAACCTGCTATGGAGTCATATAAAATATATCTTTGTTAGTACCTGTCTTCTGGTAGGGTTTTAACATGACTGTTATCTAATTGCTTGTGTCATTTCCTCCTGTGTTTAAGTGAACAAATGCCTCAGGTACTGATTGAGAATAATAGGGAAACTCTTCTTGGCACATACAATTCATTCCATAGGTCAGGAGTGAATTTCCATTAAAAAAAAAAAATAAGGCAAATTACTTCAAATTATTTATTTATCTCTTTTACATTTAGTTCCATCCCTCCTCTTCCACTTCTAACTTTTTCATCATATAATCATGATCACTTATATTGAGGACAGAAACTATAATTACCTAGACCCTTTATAAGCATTTAGGAAAGATGTTCTCTGCAACACACAGTGTGAAGATAAACAATTTACAGAAACACTGTAAAACCTGTATGCACTCCTCTGTCATGAAGTGTCTATAAGCTCAAAGCAATGTGGCTATAATGACTACAAGATGTATATCCGGCAGAGAAAGTGAAATATTAATGTCATTATATAAAGCATTGTTAGATTTTATTTTAAAAATATGTAGAAGGCTTAGCCAAAAAATGAAAGTCTGAAGGAGAGTGCAAATAAGCTTTTAAAAAATAAATTAATTGTGTGACATAAACAAGGAAAAAATTCTGTTTCAGCTATTAGATGATGCTGGCAGGGAAATAAATGTGAAAAAAATCATTAATAAATTAAGAAAATGTTGTTATTTAAGAGCTTTCTTTTATTGCCATGTTCATAAATTCCTATTGTATTACTTTTTTACCATCTGTCTGAGCACCCTAACCACTGAAATACAAAATAAAGATCTAAAGATCTCTTACACTCAAGTACAGTGAGTGAAATCACTTTAATAGTTTGGAACTTATTGACTAGGAATCAGTGAAAAAGTCCACATTATTTTCATGGTCAAGCAATCTTCTAGCAAGCCTAAAGCTTGTCTTCAAGCCTTGTGTCTGTCTACTGGAAGAGGAGGTGTTCCATATATTAACGGATTAGCTATTTTGGAAGTCTAGCTTGCTGTACTTCATTCAAACTGAAAATCTGAGCTGAGACCTTTTGCAGGTCAGAAATGTCTGTGGCCACATAAAGGATTATTTTCAATGACTGAAAAATCCCTTAGATTAAAACCATCAAAATTTCAATCTTTAAAACAGCCTTTAAAATGCTTTGGAACGGAATACCTAGAGCTTTCAACAAAAGGATGTGGTTGCAGAATATTTAATTATTTGGGAAGGACTAGCTTTTGAAGGTAATAAATTTCCCTGAATATGTGGACTCTGAACAGCTGCTGAAATGAGAATTTTTTTTTTTATTTATTTTGGACTTGTCTTCTTCTTATCACCACAGGGTTACCACTGTAGGATGCTGTCCTACAAATGAGAAACAAACAAACAAACAAACAAATAATAAATGTCAGAAGTGTCATCTTTCTTGTGATCCTGAATTCAGTTAAAATGAGGTTGTGTACTTACATCTTAAGAATCACTTCATTTCTTTTGTTTATATACTAAGATTACCATTATATCTGTGGTATGCAATGTACCTATTACTTAGTATTAGGAATGGTTTGAATATGGGACAGTTGTTGAAATACTCAGCAGAGCACAACAACCATGCAAAGAATAAGCTGTAATCTGCATCCTACTGATGAGATCAAGCTATCAGTTTCTCTAGAACATAAAAAATTAAGATGCTTGCTCTTCTTCATTGATTTTTCTTACCCTGTGCTTGCCCTCTCCCCACCCAAACACACACACTTGTAGATTAGGCAGTCTATCTCTAAAACAGATAAATCACCTCGCCTATCTCAGAAATGTGTGCTTAGCCACCTGATAGAGACTGAGTTGGTGACACAAGGACCTTAGGTAAAATAGCTTAGACTAGCCATGCAGCTTTTTATGTCATTAATATTAGCGAGGTCTTTTTGGTTTCCTGATTATTTTTTACGTTCCTGAAGTAATGGAGTAGCATTCCTTGATATGATTTAAGAAAGTACTTCTAGATTATTATTATTATTATTATTATTATTATTATTATTATTATTATTATTATTATATAAACAACGCACTGTAAAAATAATGAATTGCCCTGAAATACTTAGGCTCTCAGTCTTCTCCCAGATTATTACAGTAGCATTTATTGCATTTTCTATTTTTCACCGTAAACAGTAAATTATTAGCCATTGGTCAAGGGTCCACATTTTTATGCCTCAAATTATATGTCCCTCCTTACTTTGTTAGATTCAGATATAAATTTGAAAAAACTTTTTTTCTAATTGCTAGATGAGCTTGATCTTTGCAATGCCTTTTGAATACTGGAATTTTAATCTACTCTCTAGAACAGGAGCCAGCTTTACTGTGAGTTTGAGCTATATTATATACATATATCTGAACAAGTGCTCTCTGGAACAGGTACACACGCATTTCTCTTTATTATTGTTAATTTAGTTACCAGTTATAAGCACCTGTTTTCTACAAACATGGAGTTTTAACATTTATTCTACCTTTATATATAGCTAGGAAATCCAAGCACCAAGTTGCATCCATTTTGGCTAAGAACTGGTTGCCTGTAGGACAATATTTGAAAAACATCCACTTAAATGTGAGTGAGACAGAAACTAATCTAAGTAATGTATCATGGTTTACTTTCTTTTGCTTTTTTCTTTGCCTTTTATTCCCTTTTCCTAAAAAAACCCACAAAAACCCAACGAACCCACAACCAAAACTAGAAGCCTTCTCAATTCTAAGTATACTGCAAAATAACTATTAGCAGAAACGGGGAAAAAAGAAAAGCTGGCTTATACAATCTGTTTTCTGTAACCCCATGCCAATTGACATTAAAACAGAATTATAAGGTGGTTAATAAAATCAGTCAAGTCCTACATTATCAATTTCATATTTTTTGTGTAGGTTATATATTTCAAGCCTATAATATGTGTTCATTCTGTTTACAAATTTTAAAATATTGTTAAACCACTATCTTTCTTGTAGTTCTATGCAACTTCTCCCATGTCGAGGACTTATGGAAAATCAACATTATTGGCCCATAAAAGCCCTTGCTCAGCTCTTCTAATTTTTATATTATAGTTATTAATCTTGCTTCTTTGAAATATCTAACTTTAGGAGCACCCATTAAACATTTTCCTGATTTATAGTTAGAGAGGAAAATATTAATATATTATTATTAATATATTGTTATCCTAGAAGACAGAAAATAAACATTTATCAATCAGGTCTTTTTGCATTATTATTGAAAAGCCTGACATTTCTACCTCAGAAGGAATACTATAGGATTTATTACAGGATTATTATTTTTTTTCTTTGGGGGGGGGGGTATATTTATACTTCTATTTCCTCTAATTTAAAACATCCCAGATACTNAATTAGAATATTCCTTAATTATATTTATGACTACCATAGCTGTGCTGGTTTCAGGCTCTGGGTTTTTTTTTTCTCCCAGTTTTAAATTTCACCTTTCTCATTTTCTTACTTTCCATTTTCACTTATATTCTCCTTTTCCCATTGATCCCACAATCAAACATTTTCTTCATTTCCAAGTTGTTCTTCCAATAAATTGCCTGAAAAAAAAGAAACCTTGAGGCAATAAAGCCCAAGCACCTTTTTGTCACCAGAAAATAAATTGGTGCTAACAATAGTGCAAAATTCCCGAGAATAGGAAGATTAGGCTTCTAGAGCAGTTAAAGAAACTTCAACCTCTTTAACATATCCAGCCTTAGGCACATTTACTATAATTAACTCTGCTTGCTAGGGCAATTAACCAAAAATTTCCAGTAAATTTTACTATAATGGAACAAGTTTTGAGAGCCAGAAGAGATAGGTAAAAATCATTATCTGTGTCTCATTATCTCCTTTTTCTTTAGTTTGGACCTAACCATCTATCTCTGGTCATATAGTCACATGCTATTTTACTACTCATCTTTTACTACTTCTCTTTTGCCGGGCTAGTATGCAGCTCCTTCCTTTGTTGAGTTCCCTGTAACACTTCTTTTACATGACGGACTATGCCGTACATTGTTACTCTGTACCTGTAAAACGCAACCCAGAGGAAGTGCCATGCTCCGCAGCAGGGCAGGAGGGCTCTAGAGATCCTCTTCTTCTGAAAAGAGCTCTGACTGGGCAAGAAAAGGAGCTTACTGCCTACTAATTCCAAGACTGAAAAGAATGAAACATATGCAAACTCCAAAAAAGAAACGATGTAAATTATAGTCTTGTAGATAAATGTCATATCCTTGCCTTGCAGTCAGATATTTCCTTGCTTCTTGGTGAAGCCAGAAATGATCCTGGCTTTATCACAAAGTCCAAATTTTAAAAGATGTAAAATGTTTAAGCAGCATCATTCTACTTAACATAATTTAACTTGTACTGATTTATATTTCTTAAGGACCTGGCCCAATATATAATTAAATACAAAACCTCGTATAACACAGAGGAAAATATGCCTAAAAGAGTGGTGGTTTTTTTCTTTGCATTTTTCCTCTACAACTGAAACAGTGTAACAGCTGTACTTTGAATAAATGTCATGAATCCAGGTTGCTGTGAAGAAAAATAAAAGCCTATTAACACATATATCTCTTTTCTCTCTCTCCACGTGCGTTCCATAATGGCAGAAATGTTTTTATCCAAAATACTGCCAGCTGTGGGGAATAATGGTGCTGCAGAAAGCCAGCATACCACTACTGCTGCTTTTCTGTGGTTTGTAACAACTCAGTGACAACATCAGGGTTGATCTGTAAAAAGATCAACAAAAGTAAAAAGATTGTTAGCCAGTGGTGGGTCTCAATGAACCATTGTATCCTCCCTTCTCTTCCTTCCATGGTCTTTTAAAACAAAATTCAATGTACCATATGAATGAGAGGTATTAGTACTCAATATTGAATACATGACTTCTAACTTTCCAATAAATCTCCTGGCAGTTCGGTGTTCATTAATTTTTTACTTTTTTTTTTTTTCCTGAGAATTCTGAGCAACAGAGAAATTAAATATAATCTAAGGGGACACCTAAATTAAAATGAATTATTGTTATTTTGGTTCACTTTTGTAAAGCTGTACTACTTTTACTCATGTCAGTGAAACTGGTGCAACCACTCATGGAACAAAGTCATATATAGTGCATATCAGGCAGGGACACTCAAGCCTTTTCAAAGGTTGGGACTGTGTGGAATTAAATCTTCTATCTGACAGGTGTAATCTATATTTTAAGTACTTTTTAATGTTTTCTGTGTACAGCATACTTACAGCTTATTTAATGTAGGATGAACTTGATCTCAAGGTGTAGAATGTATTCTTTTGGTTTCCATCAGAGTCCTTTCCCCCCGACGCATTTCTTAATATAAGTCAGACTTTGCCCGTCATATTCTTTCAAAGCACTTTCTTGTGCATTGCCACACTTACCACAGCTGTCCCCGTGTGTATCAAATGCAATGTGCTATTGCCTGCATTGTCTCTATCTCCAGATAAAATGTCACACCGCTGCTGCCATGCAGCCTGTCACCTGTGCTTAAGTACTCCCCTATCATGGCGCTAACCTCTGACTGCATCTTGGCAGCTGCCACATCAGTCTTAGAGGAACTATGACAAGAACTGTAATATTGAGCAAAATTTGTAAGACATACGAAGGACAGGAAAAAAAAAAAAAGAAAGAAAAAGAAAAAAAAAGTTTGTTTTTCAGGGAAAAAGAAGAACAAGCAAGATATATATGAGATCCACTGCTTCCCTGACACCAAAAATATTGCCTTTAAGGAAGCTACAGATCAATGACCACATCACACAAAGGAGTAATACTGAAGTAATACTGAACAGGAATTTATGAGCACAGATCCAAATTTCTACCCTTGCTTCAGTCAGGCATTGCTTTTAGCCTAGATTCTCCAAGCTCTACCTTTATCTGTCCAGGCCTGACTCATCATATGAAAGAAATAGGATGTGAACTGGTAACTTAATGGTTAAGAATGTTTCGGGGAGGGGAAAGGTTCTCCTTTTATTCACTGTAATATGTAATATCTGCTTTATTCTTATTTTTCTTAATATATGCTAACTAAAAAACCTCTCAAAACTGTTTTTTAAAAATCTAAATTTTAAAAAACTTCAACCTTTTCACCCTTGAAAATTCTGGACTGGAGTTTTATGGCTCAAGCCAATGCTATTCTAAAACTAATGTAAATGTGTTCACTTAAGAGATCTGCTTAGCTTAGTGGGCCTTGAGTTTCATACAGAAAATACTGGAAGAGATGCATTTTACCCTACTCAGGTACTTTACCGGTACTTAAATTTAAGCTTCTAGTTTATCAGTTCTCATGTTAAATTATGTCTATCTATCTATCTATCTATCTATCTATCTATCTATCTATCTATTATACATGCTGAGAGGTAGGTAACTTTGAAGATTTTTATAGCTGCATCCAGTTCTCTTATATTACACATCTAACTAATGAGTTTAAGGTAAGATTAATCAGATTAAACAATGATGTCTACAGTGCTTACATCTGAGTTTATCACCTTGGACTGCCTTTATCATTGGAGAGATAATGGCCATTTTAGTTAGCAATTAGTCTGGCCTGGTTTAGATATGTGCATTAAGATGCTTTAAATTGTTTCCATCTCCCGTCAAGTGCTTTTATGTGAAAAGAGGCGGTCTCAGTGACAAAAGGCCCTAGGTGACTGTATCCTGTATCCTCCATCCTTCCCTCATTTACAACTAAAATTTGGGCCTGCAGAAATGAGTTTAAGCAACTTAAGTGGGTAGAGGTGATTTCTCTTTTGAAGCCCTGGAAGGGTGTGACTTCCACATAGTGATGTTTCCCACTCTAGGAACAAGAACTAGGTGCAAGCAAATTTAGGTGCAAGTGAGATGTCTTAGATGAGTAAACTGATGAATTTTGCTTGTGGTTCCTGCCTGAACAGAGGTTGCCCAAAAGCAATAGCTGACTAACATACAAGCCCACAGGGCTCACAAATGTGCTTTTGTCCCTGCCCAGCCAGACCTGCAATATGTGTGATATTGCCATGATCTGGATGAAAAACAAAGCCCAATTTAAGATAGATTGGTATTGTGTTAGGTTTTATGGTTAAAGCCTCATCTTCAGTGGGAGAGGATTTCCAGGCCACCTTAGAGGCTGAGAAAAGATACTGCCCATATAGGTGAGGGACTTAGCTTGTGATACAGGGAGGAACATTTTGGGACTGTACAAGACTATTCTCAGAGGACTAGAGGAGGAACAAAAAGCAGGTAAAGGGAGGTATCTGGGAGATTTATGGAGGAACAGGAATGAGAAAATAGAAGGACAAAGAGACAGAAGGGGACTGATGCCTATTAATAAGCTGCTAGTCTGACCATGTCTTATGTCAGATCACCTCAGTATATCCTGTATTGTCATTAAACTCCATTTCTGACTATTTACTGAGTACTGGGCTTTTTTCTTTCAGCATGCATATTTGAAGCCTGAGTACCAGCAGACAGAATTGTGGACTACCAGCCATAGGAACCTTGTACCTTGTGTGACAGTAACTTAAGAGGCTTGAGTGGTGCATGTTGGCAATCAGTCACTAGCTACTAGCCAACTGGAATAGCTGGTGAGTATGACAGAGTCCTGGGAGCAAAGTATTGAAGCTGCTGTAGAGACCACTGTTTATGTGTATTGTAGAAGTATACGTATGGGTGTGTATACAGCTGTGAAGTCTAGTTTGTCTCAGCTCAGTTTAGCTGCTAGCTGGACCTAGGAACATGGTGCCACAGCAGCCTCACCTCTGTCAGGATTCCAGATTCAGCAATTTGCAATTAATTTTCTAGTTGGTTTCTATGTATCATTAAACTGAATGTTACAAACAGTTATAAACTTACAAAGAAATACAAGGGACAATTTCAATCCTTTGATTCAGATAAGAATTTCTCTTATATGAGAGACAATTTTCTCAAATATCAGAGCTCAAGGGGTTCCTTCTGTGCTTTATACTACTTTTGTTCAAAAGCTGCAATCTCTGCAAGACCTAGTTGTTGAGTGTGGGAATGAATTTTGTACTCCATTTTCATTGAAATAACTTTTGGTATTGGGTAAAGCTGTGGACAGCCACTTCTTCGGCTTTTGCTATGCTGGGGGTAACTGTAGATTATTTGTGTAAACATTAAGTGTGTCATAGAAGTGTGTTTGAAATAGAAGGGGGAAACTACCTTGTGGAAAGGGAAAACTGTGCAGAGAGGATTTTTAGAGTAAAGTTTAAAAAGAACCCACATCTATTTGCCATTTGAAATTACAGCAAGCTATATCCCCAGGTCTTTCTAAAATGGGAAGTCTATTTCTATGTCTATATAGCTTAGGTTTTATGCCACACCCATGATAATTAGGATTTGCCACAATATGCTACTGAAGTTGGCTGCTACAGTTATTTCTAGAACAGTGTAAGGTATCAGAATAATATCTTCTTTCAGAATAATAAGGGATTCGTCAGTCTACAATAGCTGTATTTTTTTTTTGTGGGAGATTTTCTTTATATTTTGTATTGTATGCTATATGATGAGACTGATATGTTTGTTAGCTTATCAAAATTTCTTTGAAAGATACACCAAATTGAAGTAACAAGACACTGTCTTTACTCTTAACTTGAGTGAAAACAGAAACAAGCCTGAGAACTTCACTGACTTAGTTACCATATTCTTAATCTCATTTGTCACCTTATTCAAAAATACATGTAGCTCATTATTTTGGCCTAATGGGAAGGTTGTGAATACATGAACTAGTCATGCAGTACTTAAAATCATCAAAATGGGTATATTAGGCTGAATCTACAGTCCATCTATATTTCTCCTAACCATGGCTAGCGGAGGAAATATAGAAGCATGTCATAATACTTATTTATGCACCCGCAGGTTTTAGCAATGTGCAGAGAATTCTAAACTGAGGGTATATTTCTTCTTGATAGCTCCTGAGGGATTATTTTTTCCTGTGAATGCATTTAGTTGCTGTCTGAATTCATGCAAATAGTTAGCATCCACAAAATCTGTAGTCCATGACATCCATAGTTTCATTTTAGATCATGATTGGATGGGATGCAGTGAACTAGAGCCAATGGGAAAGACTCACCTTGGAGAAGTTGGTGGAGGACTGTCTCTCATGGGAGGGAACCCATGCTGGGACAGGGGAAGAGTTTGAGAAGTCCTCCCCCGAGGAGGATGAAGCAGCAGAGATGAAGTATGATAAACTGACTGGAAACCCCATTCCTCATTCCCTTGTGCCACTGGGGAAGAGGAGGTAGAAAAATCAGATATAAAGTTGAACCTGGGAAGAAGGGGGAGGAAGGTGTTTCTAAGAATTTTTATTTCCATTATCCTACCCTGTTATCATTGATATTATATTAAATTAATTTTCCCCAAGTCATCTGTTTTGCCTGTGATGGTAAATGGTGAGTGATCTCCTGATCCATGATTCTTTCATTACTGTTTCCACAATCCTTATCTTGATCCTTTCATTAGATATTTTCTCCCCTTTTCATCTGAGGAGGGGAATGATAGTGTGGTTTTGGTGGGCATCTGGTGTCCAGCCAGGATCAAGCCACCATAAAAAGGCTTTAGCCTTCCTAAGGCTTTGACAATGTTTTTTGCTGGGTAAATACATTCTTTTATTCAGTGCTTGTCCCAGTTCACTTACTTTTGTCATATCTTACTGTCTAGTGTTCATTTATATCAGATTTAGCTTTAAGAAGGAACAGTATTTATTAGTTCAATTACATTATTAGGTATTTCTAGGGAGAAAAGTCCTTGAATGCAAGGACCTACGGTACAGTTCACATAAACCTGTTTTCTTTTTCCTTTTTTTTTTTTTTTTTAAGGAGAAAATGACTTTCATTGCTGGCTGATAGAATTTATCTATGAAATGTGAAAATCACAAACATATTCATCACAGTCCTTTCTTTTCTGGTCCTATTAATGGGTGCATATTCTCTCTGTGATTGCATCCTGTTTCTATCAATTTATATACAGGAATGATATGTTCTTTTCTATTAAATATTCTGAAGAAAACATATTTTCAAACTCACAATCCTTCTCGTACTATAATGAATCTATTTTATTACACTTGAACGCATGCTACAGAATGTCCATTTCTATTATATTGAAATTCAGTGCAAAATACCTCTTATTAAAATATAGCATGTGCTTGTAGAGCAATATGCACTCTTACGGGGAAAAAAAAGAACCATGCACCTGTGACATTGATTTAGCATTCAAAGTGACAATTTCCTTAAAAAGGAAAAGCAAAGTGTTAAGGATTAAAAAAGATATAAGGAAAAAATAAACAAACAGCCCACTCTGTGCACTTTTCCATTTACAGCAATAATTAGTAGCTTTTAAATAATAGTATTTCACTGCATTTCAGCGTACATTTAACTGTTTTCTCATGCTCTGAATCAAAAGTGTGTCTGACTCCAGCTCAGAAGCATAGCTGCATATGCCACAGAAATCTGCTCCCCTGGAATGGAAGTAAGTTGTACATAATTAGCTCTCTCACCTCCACTCCTTTGGACCCAGCCTTACCATGCCCTGGCGGTGTTACGCTTTACAGCAAGTTGCAAAGCCACGCGGTAAGCTGTTCGCTTTATGACTCAATTCTGTGCCATTAGACTGCTGCCAGTCAGCCGTTCCATTGATCTACAGTAAAAATGAAGTTGTAAAATGCAAGTTAGAAAATACTGTGACAGTTATGTGAAATAGACTTTTTTCTTTTTTTTCTTTCTTTTTTCTTTTTTCTTTTTTCTTTTTTCTTTTTTCTTTTTTCTTTTTTTTCTTTTTTTTTTTTTGTGAGGTTATATTTTTTTTTCCCAGATAGTGGAAAGGAATTTGTGTGGAAACAGTTTATAGGAGGTTAGCACATTGGAAAAAAAACCAACAAAACCCAGAAAAATATCGACCTTATTGTTTTGAATGAGTGTTGCAGGGCTTAAGCAGCGTCCAGCTGTGTTAGTGTGATGCACAATCATGTCTCTTTGACACTAGTCCAACAGTGAGATGTAGCTGAGGGACTACCATCTCTGAGACATACTCTACTAGTACGTGTAATAGGAAGATCAGATAGCTGAGGACTGAGAAAAAATACTACTGGATTCATCCACTGAAATCTAAGAAGAAGAGTTACAGTTGCCTGGTAAGCAAGGGTAGGGAAGAAACAGTATTTGCTTCTACAGCACGGGTCAGAAGGAATAAAAGGAAAACTTAACAGTATAAACTGACAGCTGCTGACTTCAGGCTTTTATTAGCCTAGCAGGTGCTATGTTGAGCAGTGCACAACGATGGTGGAAGGGTTCAGAAAAGTAGAATGAACCAGAGAGTGAAAATTGCATATAAACTGGGGTCTGAGAAAGGCCATTGATCCAAATTATTCCAGTGAAATGGAAGTTAAGTGCAGCAGGAGTACAAAGCAGTCCTCCTTTGACTTACAAGCAGAAATCATATAAGACTATAGATCCTTCACTGACCTGTAGAGGCAGAAATAGTACTCACAGTCAGTGAGTTAGGATATATAAGCACCCAGACGGAGAAAAGCCAAATAGATGTTTAACTGCATGAAGTAACAAAACAGTCTTGAGATTGTGCCTAGCCACGTTCTCCTAGTGATCCTGGAAGATTTTTTTTTTCTCTTTCCCCATTTCTGAGTCAGAATTTTGACATGCTATACAAAGTTGGGGTTATGTCGCGGTGTAAGCCAACCGAATATACATCACTCCAGGCCAGAAACAGTATGACTTTGAACAAATGTCATAGGAACCATGCTGAGTTGATCCTGGACAGTTAGCTAAGCACCCACACAGCCACTTGCCAAATCCACCTTTCATCCCCCAGAAAGATGGGGACAGAATAAAAAGAGCAAAAGAGAGAAAATGTGTGGGTTGCAAGAAATAGAGTTTAATAAATTAAGAAAAGAGGGGATAAAAAGCAAACCAGCACAAAGGCAATCACTCATCACCCCCCACAAGCAGACCAATGTCTAGCCAGTCTGCAGCAACAGCCACCTGGGAAGAGAAAATCTTTTATTATGGTGAAAAATATCACTTTTGCCAATTCAGGTCAGCTGTGTTTTCTCCCAAATTCTTGCCCTGCTCCAGCCTACACACTGGGGTGCAGAGTGTGTAAAAGAGAAAGCTTTGATGCTGTGCAAATACCATTCAGCAGCAGCCAAAACACTGATGCGTTATCAGCACTGTTTTAGTCAGAAATCCAAAACACAACATCAAACAGGCTGTTATGAAGAAAGTTAACTCCATCATCACCAGACCCAGTGCAGGGTGGTCCAGCTTGTCCCAGGATGCTGATGCTGTTCCTTATAATGTAGTTAGCCCCACCCACATTTAACCTAACGTGTAGGTGTGTTTGCATTTCAAGCAAGATGGACCTTTAAGTCCCAGGAAAGATAGGTGAGTTAGTTAGTCTTTTCTTTTTTGGCAGGCTCTGGATGTCTTTGAAGAAACTGGCTGAAGACAGTGGTGTGGCAAATAGCTGTGCAGTGCCTTAAATTGAAAGTATGTCTTGTTTTACCCAGAACTCTTGCTTCCCGGCACAGGTCATGGTAACTTAACTCTTGATACCAATTTTCCCACAGACAACCTTGCCAAAACAATGTTATTAACCAGACCATTCATTATTAGTTGTATGTTCACTTCCTTCTGTGGGAATATCTGCAAAACTGCCTATGAACCAGACTCCTCAGATTAGCCCTGGCTTCCCTGGGGAAGGGAAAACTCTGCAGGCATCCCTGAGTATACACACACATGGCTTCATCAGAGAAAGCACTGATCAGGAGAGGGGGGAAGGGAGTTGAGACAATCATCTCACACAGTGAGTTCACAGTGCAGATGTCTGCCTTCCAGCTGCTCATGTGGTAAGAAAGGCCCAGAGATGCTCAAGATTAGCACATCACCACATGCATCCACTACCTAGGGAATTAAAAGACAAACAAAAGGCTCCATGGACATCTATCAGCTTTGCAGGCAGCCAATTTGTTATCACTCTCTCCCTATTCCCACACTATTATCCAGTCTCTTCCCTTTGTTCCTCTGCACTTCTTAAAGATGTAGACACAGAGCCACTTGTAAGGACTTCACCCCCAGTATGCCCTGTCTTGGAGCCATCACTTTTCCCTTTTCTCCTGCAGGTTAGGCTGCCAGGAAAGGGGAAGAGCAGAGAGCTGTTGGCTTCAATGACAATTCACTGTTGTTGATTTCTTGAACCATACACATCCCAGAGCCAAGTCTCCCTGTAATATGTCTGTTTTCAGAATGTTTCTAGAAGATTAGGAGACCAAACCCTTTATCTTAAATTCTTAAGAGGTTTCCTCTCACCACAAATACAGAGTTTTGTTCCTCAGCTTCTAATCAATAACTCCCATTCCTCATAATGTCCATGTAGTTGTGGAAAGGAAAGCTGTTTTACCTAATACTTCTACTTGATTTTTCTAGTAATAAAGGAGGCAAAAACTCTTGGTGGCATGTGTCATGTCTGTCTTCTTTTCCGAGGACCTAATCTATCTGCCGACACTGCAGCCATGCACAGGGTGTGAAGGGTTTCTCAAGAGTCAGCTAACAAAACTGAAGAAATAAAGGCAGGTGCTCTACTGGAAAAGGGCTCTTTTTCCCAAAATAAGTGACTACCCGCTGGATTTAGGCCTTATTCCTATAAATATTTCTGCAAACATTTTAATTCTGCTCATCCACTTAAAATTATTCACACATATAAGAGCATATAGGATCAGGACTTAACAATATAAACAAACACAGAAAATAAACAGATACTGTGTATTTTTTTTAATTACTATTTAAACCAAAGGTTCTGGGTGGAAAAGAATTATAAACATATATAAAAACCACCTCATATGTTCTTTATCAAATTAAATTATTTGAACACTGGGAAATAAACAACTAGAGAACAAAGGCAGTTCTCAACAGACACATAATGTTTTCTTGTTTGCTCAACTCAAGCCATTCACTATTTCTCAACTTTGAGTCCTAAAATTTGACAAAAATACATTATACATCATTTTGCACAGCAATATTTTCCACTTCCCTATGAAGTCTCTTTCCCGATTCCCTACAATATGAACATAAACTGAATTAGCACTATTTAGAAAAAAAATAAAGCTAGTAGTTTTTATAGATAGTAGAGATTTTATATTGAAGCTTTAAAAGTAATATGCAGTCTTGTGTCATGACAAGTCTGATTACAAAATATCTTCCCAGTTTGGCTTCCTTAACTTAAACAGGAGACCAATAAGGAAATGGCAAAACACATTGCTGAATTTCAGCTTCTGTTATTGGTATACTACATAACATTAAATAAGAAGCTATTCCACTTTTAATAATGAAAAAAACAAATAAAACTATCATAAGAAAAATTGTAGCACCCTGACTTTAAATTTCTTAGGATTATATCCGCAACAAAATCTTTGCTACACATTTAGTAGACATTATAGAAAGTCAATGCTACTGTTCCAACAGCATATTTTCACTATACAGTAAGTAATGACATAAAGGGGTTGCTGTGGATGTCAGGTTGGAAGAATTATCATGATTATAATAATGTGTTGTGTCTTCTAACAGTTCATTTTAATTTTCTTTATTAAGGAAAACAACCAATGACTTCCCATACGCAGTACAAAGTGTACTGCAGGGGAATTAGGTATCATGTTCCTCTGTTTACAGATGGGGAAACTGTAGAAGAGAATTAAAAGCTACATCTATACAGATAAACCAAGTAGGGCTCCAGAAAGATACTAAATCTCAATCATTTATGATGAGGGACAGGTAGGTTCCAAACTGCAGTGGGTTGAGCCTGGCTGGAGGCCAAGTGCCCACCAAAGCTGCTCTGTCACAACCCTCCTCGGGATGGACTGAGCTGGGGCTCTGGGGAGGAATTATACAACAAAAAGCTCCTGAGTCAAGGTAAGCACAAGGAGAGATCACTCACCAATTACATTCATGGGCAAAACATACTCAACTTTGAAAAAAATTAATCTAATTTATTACCCAATAAAAACAGAGTAAGATAATTAGAAATAAAAGCAATTCTTAAACCACTTTCTACCCACCCCTCCCTTCTTCCTGTGTTTAACATTTCTCCCTATTTTATCTACCTTCTCTCTTTCAGCAGCACAGGGGAATGGGGAATGGGGGTTGTGGTCAGTTCATCACATCTCAGCAGCTCCTTACTGCTCAGCAGGAGGACTCCTCCCGCTCCTCCCCTGCCCCAGTCCTCCACCAACTTTTCCAAGGTGAGTCCTTCTCATGGGCTGCAGTTCTACATGAACTGTCCCAGTGTGGGTCTCTTCCATGGGGTGCAGACCTTCAGGACCAGATGTGGTTCCCTCAGAAGTCACAAGTCCTGCCAGTAAGCCTGCTCCAGTGTGGGCTCTTCTCTCCATGGGGACACAGGTCCTGCCAGGAGCTGAAAGCCTCAACCTAATCAAAGGGAATTGTTTTTTATAGGTGTAGTCACTGTTACACTTTTGCAGAATTATTTTGTCTGATGTTTATCACATGAATGGATTAGAAGATCTAGATCTGGGCCTGGCTGGCTTAATTAGTGAAGACAAAATACAGAAGTAGGATGGTTTCCTGAAGTTTTGGGTTTTGTTTGGGGTTTGTTTGTTTTTTTTTAAATATGTACAGAGATATTCAATTATACAGAGTGGATTGCAGCAGCTGAAGTAATTTGTAACTGCTTATTTAGAGTTACAAATTGTACTGTTGAATTATTTTGCTGTGTTAAAATGCTTCAGACACTTTCCAGATAAATAAATAATATTTACAGTAGCATTTGAACTGAGACATTCTTGCCAATTTTGTTGTTCATGAATACAAAGTTTATTAAAAAAGGGACTTAGGGCATATTTTTTCCTCCTTTTGATCATTAATTGTAAGCACTTATGACATATAATACTCTTTTGGTGGTGGTGTTACTCTTTCAGTGCTCTGGGCACTGTAATTTTCTTTCATAGTAGGGGATACAATATTTATTGTTTGTATTTATAGAGTTAACAGTGGCTGACTCTCATATATATTTTTCTAAGCTTCTCAGGTCTTGAGTCATCAAAATCACCCAGGGAGAGATTTACAGTAAATCAGAGCAGACACTCTCTGTACTTGCTCTTCCCCTCTAACTATGTTGTGTAAGTCTTGTTTAAATGTGCTTCTAGAGGTAATTTTAGTGTGGGTATATTTAGTTCCCTTTATATTTTCAGCAATCTTGATAAAATAAAAGATCCCCCATGCACAATAAACTTCTATTTTCTATACTCAGAAGTGAAGTGTAGGGCTTAAAGCTGCCCCGATTGCATTTGTTTGAAGTATATTTTATGTTACTTTTTACTTAACCCCAAAAAGAGCCTGAGTCATCTACTAAGGCCATAAATTTAGAATCACTGTCAGCCAAAGTTTGCTTTCTTCACTACTAATGTAAATCAGGACTTGTACATCTAATTTTGTGACATTACTCCTAATTCACACTAGAAAGAAGATGACCAGATTTTGATTGCCTAACTCAATGTTCTTTCTTACCTGAGTGTATTACAGCTCTAGTTATGATGTAAAGTTTTTTTTTTTTTGTTTTTTTTTTTTTTTTTTTTTTTTTGGAAGGCCTGGATGTGACAGGAAAGTTCAAAATCAATTTACAGCAGTGACAAGTTTTCTTACCCTGTGTTTCACAGAGCAGATGGGAAGAGCTTGGGAGGTCATGAAGTTCAGTCATGTCTGCGTAAAAGCATTAACTGAAAAATTGTTACAGATCCTCAGTACAATTTGTAGGTGGCCTTTTTCTTTCACATTTTATTTTGGAGTGCAAGGATATCTCAGGATGTAATCCTGAGAAATTCTGGTCTAGATTTACATGTGTAAGGGGAGTTAGAGTAATGCACCTACGGGAAAAGCAATCTTTGGGGTTATGTTTTAGCTATGGCTGTGAAATCATGTGTAGCTCCAGAAAGAGCTGTAGTTCCTCAAGTGGAAGTCAGGTGGAATTTGAGCACTGTAAGTCAGCTTTGCAATGCTTAAAACCCAGCTCAGATGACTTCTTATTCTGGAAGCACTTGAACTCTGAAAGTGACTCTGCTTTCAGCAGAAGAGTTCCTCAAATACCTGAAGTCTTGCACTGTGTCTGTCTAAGAGTGCTAGAGTTTTAATAAGGTTGGGTGACTTTGTACTGCTTTGGGCTTGCTTGGATGTATAGATTAGATGCAAAATTATCAGGAACCTTGAAATAGCTCTATCCAGCAGGGATGCTGTGAGCACACTTACACCCAATTCAGTCACACTTGCCAGTATTTGTAACACATAGTGTGTTTCAGTGCTCTCCTTTGTACATAGGGTCAGCAGCTAGAGCATTAATTTCAGATCTAGAGGACCTGGACTTCAGACACCCTCACTGCCTGAAATAACTCGAAGTCACTTTTCCAATGATTTGCCCTAACTGAAGAAATTGGCTCTATGCAGACTGGGACGTAAAAAGTAAATCTTATTTTAAACTCTATCTAAGTACTTGAACTGATTTTAAAGCCATTCTACTTTGGAAAAAAATAACCCTACTAAAATAAGGATTGTACTACAGCAAGAAGAAGAAGAAAAGGAGGAGAGAAAGTGAGAAGATCACCAACTCCACAGCTAAGTGCTCATTTCATAAGTGGTGGTGGTAAAGTCTGGGTCCCAGCTCTTCCTCTGAGGGCTTAAACCTCAACAGAACTTGGAAAAAATAAATGAAGCATAGTTTAATTTATCTGTGAGATTTAAAAAGAACTTCAGGAGCGGGCTTTCATCTGCTAGTTTAGGCTACCTATTTCTTTGGTGTTTTAACATTACAGCTGTCACGTCAGCATACTGTTTATTAGGATTATCTATTAGGGTGTCTAAATGTTACAGTATTCAGTGCTGTGGAATCTTGATGTTCCTTAATGTTTTTGTTTGTCTACCTGTTTGTTTTCCCAGTATGGCTTCACTACCCACAATTATAATCTCATCATGTTTCTCTAGGAAGAGTGTCAGGAAATATAGAGCTTTTATACCCTTCCAGGTAACATGAAAAATTTATCTGTAAAATATGTGGAGATATTTTACAGTTCCTAAGAAGGCTACTAAAACAAAAAACAACACCTACTTAGCAAAACAGATACAAAGCAGAAGCTACAATGTCAGAAGAAACAGACACTCATGGAGTTTGTGTAAATCTCAGGAATAGGGGCTCGTTGGAAAAACTGAATTTCAAGGGCGTAACTGTGACTGACCAAGCTACAAATTTGAGCTGGAATTCCTGTATGCTGACAAGTGATCTTGGCTCTATGTCAGAACTGACAACATTTTGGGTTGGGTTTATGATGATGTTTACCTGGCTTAAGAAAGAAAATGTACAAAGAATTTTTCATGTGCTTCTCATGCAGGGGAAATGCACCAGGAAAGAAAGTCTGCTGTTCTGCTTGTAGCATATATGCAGACATAGGACAACCACCTCTGTGTATCTACTGAAGTTCTGATTATGACTCACTGAAAATGACCTTGCATTCAGTTTGCATGGGGTGGAAGAAAGTTAACACCTAAGCAACTCCCCACCTATCCACCTAACTCACTAATTATTGCTAAATAGCTTACACCATGACTAAAAAGTGAAACACAAAATAATTAAAGCAAGCAAGACCTTAAAACTTCTTAAGAGAAATTTAATGAAATTTGTGCCTAGTCACTGTGTATGAATATGACAGTGGAGTTTCCTGCGTGCCAAGCAGAAATAGCATCTTTCATCCATGGACTTAAAAACCTTCTCAAATACCATTGTGTTTATTTAAGTAAGGTTCACAGTATACGTGTTTGTTTCAGGGGAGAGAGCAAAGGAATCAATTGGGTGGAAGCTATAGAGGACATGAAGGTGCGGAGGTCTTCAGAGAATATGAGAGAGGCTGACTGAGACAGAGGTCAGCTCTGTCTGCTCAGAGAGAAATATTCAATTTCTGAAGTCTGTTGCCTCTTCAGCACCAATTCACCTTTGGAATGAAGGGGGAAGATGAGGCAGAGAAAAAAATTACTTTTAATATAATATGCTATTATGAAATAATCGGTTTTCTGGGGTGTTCATCAAATTACTGGGTGAAGAAGAGTCTTCCATTATTAGGACTTGAGAGAATAGACTTTCTAGCCCACCATTACACGCTTGGCAACAACACACAGGGGGTAAAAGCAGGTGAGTGTTCCCATGCAAGAGGAACAGACAAAAGAGGGAAGAAAGGGATGCGATCCAGGAGGCAAAGGGACATATGTCTGCCTTGGACCAGCAGTAGGAGAAAACAGAAGATAATACTTTAAAAAAAGCCTGTTCTGTCAGATGTGCCTCTGTAGATGGAATCAAAGAAATTCAAGTGCTTCATCTTACTTTTTCTGGAAGTACTGAGTTTCTCTGCCTTTTCGAACACTGCATTCCAGGAGTAGCCCAGAGGCAGGCCCTTTGGTGGAGCTGCACAGACCCCAGGATTCAGCTGCATGTGTACCGATGCACTGCTACAACACATACCACTGGCTTGAGTGCACACACGTTAATCTTGCTATAAACCTTTATTTTAAAGAAAGAAAAAAGTGAAAGAACAGAAATAAATAAATAAATAAATAAATAAATAAATAAAAGATTCAAACTTCTGTGATTATTTTCCAGCTGCTGAGCTTCCAGTAAAACTCACAGCAAAACTCCCAGCACATGTGTTTGTGTTTTTCTATTTATATCTGAATTTACTGTGAGGAGGGATGTAACCTGAGAGAATGTGGATGAAACTCCTTTTTTTCTAATAAGTCACACATGTTTACATGAGTAGTCAAACTACCCTATGCCATGATATGATTAGGTTGACAGGAATTAAATAGGTACATATCTCTCTTGCTAGTTGCAATGCGATTTCACAGTACTACTTAATGCTGTGATATGTTAAAAGGAAAATAAATACAAAGCAGGTATGTCTGACCTGTGTCCGGTGCTGTTCTTTATTAATAATCAGATCATTGACTTAAATTACTTCGAGGCTCTTCATGCTAATGAAAGAAGCAATACAGACACACACTGACGTGAATTGGTCCCAAGGTGTTTTCTGAACTTGTGAACTTGTCCAAAGGAAAAGCAGCAGAAGGTATTCAACCTGTATTCCTAGCTCATCTGTTTTCGGCTGATGACTGAGAGACAGGGAGATTTTCCTTGGTTCTGTCTCTAAGGGCAAGGAATAAAGAGAGTGGAAGAGAATCTTTTACTCAGCGTTTAGCAGCAGTTCCTAGAGTAGTGTGTGGTAAGATATATTCTCCTTTGAACAGATTTCCAATAAATCTGGAAAGGCACAGGGGGTAGAATAGATCAATGAACCATGCTGAGTTACAGAATGACCTTACAGCCCACGGGAAGAAGATCTCATTGGTGTTTATTTTTAGATGACAACTGTGTTGGACTGACTTCTCCTTTTTTTTTTTTTTNTTTTTTTTTTTTTTTTTTTGGCAAAGGCACTAATAACAGAAGGGGCATAAATGACACGTATGGTGACTTTGAATATACCAGAATGGAATTCATTTATGCCTCCAGCCTCCTTTTAATACACACACACAGTTAACATCACTGTAAAATTAACCATGTGCTATGGTTAAAGAATAAAGTTTATGTTTAATAAATGGCACTGCTGGCTATTTTGCATACATTTGGAAGCAAAGGGTTGCCTCGTGAACAAACTCAGGTCTTCCAGGTTCATGCACAAGTTTGGAGAGAGCTGAGGAAATAAAACATCAGGTGCAACAGCAGTTGGCAGTGACACAGGTTTTCACTGAGCTTTTCAAAAGCTGATGGAAAGCAGAGGTAGTTTCAGAAGAAATTGAATAAAAGGAAAGGAATGAAGGAAGAGATGAAGAGTAATTTCTGCTGTTGCATTTTAACAGCATTTATTTTCCTATGTATTTAGACAATTCACTTTTGAGGAAAAATTAAGAATTACAAAATGTACTGTCTTAGAGCACAGACATTTTTATTTGTGTGAGAGTACATTGAAAAGTCTAGTGTAATTTTGACTATACCAGGAACAGCATCTTGACAATGCAGCTTCTATTATGTCTAGTTTTATGATTTTTTCATGAATCATACAAGTGATTTTTTTTTTTTTTTTTTATGAAATCTCAACTCTGGGAGGGTGTTTGTTTTGGTTTGGTTTGTTTTTTTTTGTTATGACTTAGAATCTTAGTTTTCATTAAGTAACAATGAAGTGCCGAGCACTTAAATGTGCAGATTTCATGTTGACAATGTGGCCTGATTTTATGTCTTTATTTAAGACAAAAAAAGGCAAAAAGAAATCAATCTTATCTCTTCTTTATTCATTAATATTATTATCATTTGTAATTTATTTAAACCTATAACAATTTTACTGTTATTTAGATACATCATGATGTATGGCTATTTATCTGCCAGGAAATATTAATGCTTGCAGTTGTAATACCTCACTTCTCCCTGTTTAGCATATTCCATTACAACAGGCACCGTAAAATCAGAGTGCCTTGGTTATGTGTTGAGTGTTGTTGTGATGGAAATGAAGAAACGAGCTGCTTATGTGAATACAGATATCTGAGCACAGGCTAAGCACAGACATTAATATTGCAGTCCTTAAGGGGAGCAAGGAGGTCTCAGACACAGCAGGAACAGCTGCTGTCAACATGGCTGCTAACTAAACGCTGCTTTTTGGGAAGGGGGAAATGCAGCAGCTTGCTCTATTTTCACTCCAGTATATTTGGATTTAGGCATCAATTTTCCACATTTAATGTACCTGATCCCCAATGCATTTCCAAGACTGATGATTGCAGTGAGCATCCGTGGGATGGACCCCCGGGGAGCTTTACCTTGCAGACTGTTTTCACGTTTCCCATTTCAGTGACTTATCCCACAAGGGAACAATTAACTTCATAAGAGAGATAGGGGAGCTTCTTCCCCACTTTTTTGGAGATCCATCTGAGAAACAGAGAAGGAAGAGAGGCATGGTCCTTAAGGTGCTAAATAAGTCTTGAAGTCTTTGAGAAAAGGAAATAGGAAAAGAAAATCATGGATATATACATGTATATATTTTTTAAAAACCTAGCAACATGTGAAAGTCATTCTGTGAAGACATAAAATTATGATCCAATTAAAACCAGATGACAGGAGAAGAAAAAGTCATTCTGAGTCTAGACTTAAGCTTAATGACTCAAATTCATATAAACTCAAAATTAAATATGCTGACATATAAGATTTTTTTCATTAATTTAAGAGTAAACATTCTGCTTGTGCTTGAAAGGAGAGCTCAATGTGTTATATTTTACATATATTTTTCTGCTTTCTATTAAAAAAGAGAGTAAGAAAGACATGAAAAATCCTTTTAAAAAAGGGTGTAAAAAAATGAAAAGAAAAGGGTGTGAAAAAATTGAGCATATGTTCTCTGTAAAGGACAATATTTAATCTCATAGATTAAAATGTAACCTAATTTACTAATAAGGAAAAAAACTCAAATATTCTATTTATGGCTCTTGAGACACGCTGAATACAATACAGTATTAGTTTGTTCTATGATTGATACTCTTAGGAGAAGTTATCATTCTCTGTTAAGTTTATAGTATTGTTGCATATATTTATACAACATTCAATTGGTACGAGCCCTGCTCTGTTCAATAGAACTTCTCAAAAAGTTTTATTTCACAAAACAGCAGCTGTTCTAATACGAAAGAAAACATCCTAATAGAAGCGGTAGAACTCTGCTCAAACATTTCATGTATTTGAGTAGGAAAGTTGTGTAAGTCTGTGTGTGTTAAAAAGAATAGAATCATAGAATCACAGAGTCATAGAATCATTAAGGTTGGAAAAGACCCTAAAGACCATCAAGTCCAACCATCCCACTCCCACCCATATTGCTCACTAAACTATAGAATCACAGAATTTTAGGAGTTGGAAGTGACCTTGAAAGATCATCTAGTCCAACCCCCCTGCCCGAACAGGATCACCCAGATTAAATCACGCAGGAACGTGTCCAAATTGGTCTTGAATGTCTCCAGAAAAGGAGACTCCACAACCTCTCTGGGCAGCCTATTCCAGTGCTCTGCCTCCCTCACAGTGAAAAAGTTTTTCCTTACATTCACATGGAACTTTCTATGTTCCAGCTTGGATCCATTGCCTCTTGTTGTAAGTATTATTGAGTTCACCGCTCAGTCTCCTCTTCTCCAAGCTAGAGACCAAGCTCCCTCAGCTTTTCCTCAAATAGCATGGGCTAGGTATCATGCTTTGTTCTTAAAGCCAACACAGTGTAGTTTGTGTTCTCTTAATTAAACTCTTTTCCTGCCAAAAAATGGTGACAGCATCTAAACTGTCTGTTAGGAACTGTTTCCAACCCACAGCATCCTCCAAACCATACCCAGGCCTTTCTGCTAGTTAGTATTTCTAGCTCAGTAGATTTGCTAGTTCTCCTGGACCAAACAGATCAGAAACCAGGTTAACATTTAACAAAACAAAATATTAAATAACAGTACCCTACACCCTTTTAACTTGATGAAGATGCCATTCTAAAAATTAGATAGTTTATACACTAGATAGTAATATAAAAGACTTATGGTAAGTGGTTAGGAGCACAATGTGAGGAAGTGAGGAAGGAAACTTACCTTTCAGAGGGTACATGTGTCAATTTTTATACCTTAAGTTAACTGGTAACTTGCAAAAATTCCGCTGTTTAAGCACAAGGACAGCAACAACAAATGTAAGTACAAATCAGCAATATTTAATTGTGAAGCAACCAAACCCAACTAATGGCTACAGGCAATTATAGCAACTGAACAATTGTATGTATGTATGTGTCTGTCTGTCTGTCTAATCTATCTAATCTATCTACCTTTGTAGCAATACTACAAGACAGCTAATAAAATAACATCAGTGGCAAAAGCACGTGGTCATAAGTTCTTTTATCTCCTTATAATCCACTGGCCACATATTTTCTCAGCTGTCCGGACTGTCATCCTGTTGTTTTGCTGAAACCATTCCAGTCCAAAGACAAGGCTCTGAGGATCTAGCTCTTTGAAACTAGCTGAAAGAGAGCCCTTCCCTTTTCTTTCATTTACAGCTGTTTTAACCATGGCATTATTGCATTATTTTTGCTATGTTCTATTCATTATGCTAGCTCAGGAGCTTGTTAGTTCAGCAATTCTGTTATAGTCTACAGATATTTTAAGGCCCTTACTTACTCTGAGTAAGTTATGCTTACTCAGCGACTCTGCTAGCCTCTGTCCTACCCCAAGCAATGTCAGATGCAGTTTTGCAGGGTTTAGCAAGAATCATACTGTTAAGTGCCCCTGCCCCATGTCCATAGGAGTCATAAATGATATATTGCATTACTCCACTGCTCAGAAATCCCCTCCCCAGAAAAAGCAAGCTGTCCTAAGGTCTGCTGGCTTGTCTTATTGTAGTGGTTCCAGTTCCCTTCCTTTGTCACACAATCAGGACCCCAACGGAATTTTGGATTTCCTCCTTCAACTACCCAACCTTTACTGTGTCAGTTTCAGGTCTGTTCACACAGAGTGAAGGAACCAATTCTGAATCAACACCTTTCCAGGCCATTGCAAGGAACTTCTTGTCAACAAACATATTTCAGATGGGACTGTGGGAAAGGCAAGATGGTCCTTTCCCTTTTCTTACGTGGGGTTGGTTAGTCATTGCCACTCTGAAGCACACAGCTTCACAACCTTATTCTGAAACTGCATGCCAGTGCCTTTGCTGCTTCTGGGAAGGGAAAGAAGGATTGGGTTTTCTATTGGGAAATATCCCTAGCTCAGAGTGAAGATGTTGGGAAGGCACAGTACTTCCCAGCCACTGCAGCACTACACAGTGCTCCGCACAAATATGTTGCCGTATGGCCGATGCCCAGGAAATCCTTCCCCATCCTGAAGGATTTGCTTATTGTTTGATCAAAGGCCGGAGTAGGGCAAAGAGCAGATGGTGGCTTCAGTGGCTGAGTGTGACAGTACTGGGATTAGCCCCAGTGTGAACAGGCAGAGTGACAAGCCAAGAGGAGGAGGATTTGGTTGACAAAAAGCATTTCCACAGGTGACCTGCTGTAGAAATAGCATATGGTTAAGGAGCTTGCAGATTGCTCTATGGATTTAACATGGTCTATGCTTCTTGGCACCAAATGGAGAACACGAGAATTACAGAAAAAACCAGACTGAGAAAATAAATACTATGTGTGTGTTTCCAAAGGAACCAAAATATATAAAGAAAAATAAAGGTAAATAGCTGAAACGAACTCCTAGACTTGGGAAGCTGTGCTAACCCCACATGATTTAAACCCTATACAAGTGCCTGAGAAACTTCAAATATTGAAAATGTCTTTGAATATTAATAAATAAAGTATCATTTATTCCACACTAGAGGAATGATGTGATACCTGATATAGTCAAAATACACCCACACACACAGCACCCGCCAATATTTGAATACCAGATGTAAATTTTTTGTGCGCCTTAAGCCCCTTCTCACGTCTGCATCTGCAGATGGAAGTCATAATTTTGTGTTTTAATTAAATACAGTATATGCACCCACTCTTTGCACATTAAATGTTAATGACAAGTGTGTGACATAAGTGTATATTTATTTTTTTTAATAAGAGCAGTCCATGGATTTGAAAGTTGTGTTGACATCATAGACTATTTTCCTCACAAGTTTTATTAATATTTTTCCAACCTGTTTCATATTTCTTTAAAATGAGGCCACTGCCACTCCCAAGTACACTTTTTGCTGGTGGTTACAATCAAATAAATAGCTGACAGAAGACTGAAATAAGCAAGGAGAAGAACATTTGTCATGCAAAACATAATTGTTACTGAAGTTAATTAAATTAAAAGGACATCCTGGATATCCTTATGCTGTACGGAAGTTTCTACTGAACTAGGTTTTGATTTTAGGTTTTTCTTACATGCCAACTCTCTGATATAGTCTTTGCTCATTAAAGTCAGTTTTTTGCTCACTGCTGCTTAGTGTGATTCTAAACCAGAATTATGAAGCTTTTATAATGACCTTTAGAGCCTAAGTGATCCTCTAATTTATCATTTTACAATTAATATGAGATTTTTATTTAGATAAATGAAGTAATTTAAAATCAATATCTTTACTTTTTCCAAATGTAAGAACATTTAAAAATTGTTTTACCTTTTTTTTTCTGTGAGCACTGTAATTGTGCAGTAATCAAATGTTTAATAAATCTCAAATAGTACCCTAAGGTTGTTTTAAGAATGAAAAAAAATCCCAAACAACCAAACAAAACCCAAAAAGCCAACATGCTCTTTGACTAAGCTGTAGCAGTAAAAAAGAATTTAGGAGTTTTGAAGAGGGTAACAGAAAATATAAAACCAAGGCAGATTTTTTGGTTTTTGTTTTTTTTTTTTTCTGGTGGGTTTGTTTTGGTTGTATGAGGGTAGAATCTCAAAGCATAACTAGTTTAAAGAAAAAAAACATCAGAGGAAAGTAAAAGGTCAATGGGAAGGATGGCAAAGAGGAAAAAGCAGACGGAGGAGGGTTTTGGCTCAGTGGAGGACAAAGATTCGTAGAGGAGGGATCAGAAGTGTGAAGAGCCTTCTTCTGAGCAACAGAGCCCAACACAGGCTGCAGACTGAAATGCAGAAAAGTAGAAGTGAGAATATAAGCAGTCTCAATGTTAATATTAGCAGGAACCACAGACCACAAACTTTTCTGGAAACAATTACTATCATTGATAACAATAGCAAATATTCTATTCTTTACTATCTTCTCACAAGGATGACTCTGGTGTAGGACACACCTTTATACTGCAGATATATACCTAGTTGGGATTTTAAAATGTCAAATTCAGCCACTCAGTAGGTGTTAGCAGCAGTTAGGACAAAATTTGTCTGTGGTCTCACTTCATTGTCAATACACTAGCATTGTACCAGAGTTAATACTTGGTCCCTGATGCACACTGACCCAGATAAAATTTGAAAGAACATTCTTGAAATGAAGGGTACTCTTTTAATTGTTCAGAGTGAATTACTATGGCCCTTTTACGATATTGCCACTGTCATTGGTTATTGATTTAGAGGCATTAAGCACTCAATCTAAACTTTCCTCCCCTCTGTTCCTTGTCCCATCTTGCTGCATCCCTTTCTCAACAAACATTTCCTTCCCTTTTCAAATGCTTCTGAAAAGCAAGACATACAACAAAATTAATGCAGAATTAAACTATTTCACTCATTCTTATCCTGAACCTCTTTGCCACAGTAAATCTACAGCTGAAAAGTTATTATTTCATAAAACAGCACATTGCTCTGATTACAACCTAATTAATTATTAACACTTACAAATAAAATGCATTAAGGCTGCCAAAGCACTATGAAGAAAAGCATTAAGAACTATGTGGGTTACCTTTGCGGATTTATAAATTTTAAAAGTTCAACCATTGATGTTTAGTATTCTGCTGAGAATTTTAATATCCCCAAAGAAAGAGATTTGGTGCTACTAGTTCCATTCTTTAAAAAAATTATTTCCAGGAAAGTCATATTTTTACAACAGATTTCTTTAGTTTTAATGAAGCTGAAAATAGTTCTCCCCTGCATCCTGCTTGTACAGCTGAAGCACATAATCTGAGTGATTCTCTCTGGCTTAATGTGTCGGAGTCAGGTAATATCCTTCCTGAGACACAGAGCGAGGCTCAGCGAAGTCCTGCAGCAGACGTCTGTGCTGCTCCCGCGCAGTCACTGCCAAAACTTCCAAAGAGCCAATGGGAAGAAAAAAGAAGAGAACTACTACAATACGAAATGCTTAATATTTGAAGTGTGATGCAGGTTTTGACTCTGTTGATGTCTTAGTATCTTCAAGTCCAAGTACAAAGTCTGTATGGACAAGTGTGACGAGTTGCAGCCAACCATAAAATGGTTCCTTATTCATAGTTTAGTTTAGTATTTTATAGCTTTCTGAACAAAATCTCTCGTATTGTAGAGAGAGGTCATACAAAAAAATCTTTTAAAATTGTACCAGATCACATAAGCCCAAAGAGGTGCACAGCAAAGGATGTTTTGTGTTGTCACTCTGTGCTCAGTCTGGATCCATAACAACTAAAATATGTGCTGAATTATTTGCATCAGACTTAACTGCCACTGAGTTTGGAATACCTCTGATCAGTACCACTTCTTACTACACTATGTAAGGAATATGCAGACTGCATTGCAGCTATTAAGGGTGTGGGTTTTTTTTTTCTTTTCTCCTGTTCTTAGATTTTCTTTATTGTCAGTATTCATGATAAAGAAGAAGCTTCAGGAAATATATCTTTTTCCCCTTATAAATACCTATTAATATTATAGATAGAAGGCATATATAGATGACAAAATAAAATAAAGCATGGATTCCTGAAAGGGAATTCTGCAAGTGGACCCTTGTTGCCCAAATTGGAATGAATAGGAAGGAAGATCTTAATTTTTCAAAGAGCAGAAATATTTTCCAGATTTTCATATGCACTAAACACTAAATCATAAAATAAAAATGCAAAGCTGGAAATTAATTTAAGAAAAACCATCCTTCATGAAAAGGAATTTCCTGTCAGCATTTGTAGAATTTGAAGGCACCATCACAGAGAAATAAGCACTCTTCTATATACAAATCCTATAGGATTTAATCTGCTAAAAATAAACAAAACAGGCTAAAAAATGAGCCAATCACAGGTGAACAGGGCACAAATGGTTTTCATTGTCAACCAGCATTAAGTGTAGCCAGATTTGGCCCTTACTGAGCAAAAGATCAATGGGGATAAAGGGAACGTTTGTCAAAAAATATTTTATTTACTCTATTTACCAGGCTAAGATAGAATAAGTGGGGAAACCATCTCTGTTGTTTTAAAGGTTATTGCTTCAAAATGCCTCACAAGCTGATTAAGAAGAGGTGAGAAAACTTCTCGAAGTTCAGGTTTCAAGTGAAATATTGCATAAAATTCTGTGAGGTAAAACACTTTCTTTTCACTAAGGATAATCTGTGGCGGTGAAATTCATTGCAAATAGGAAGTGTTAGAACAGCTCACCCAGTCTAGAATCCATGCCAGTAAATGGGATAGTAAGTAGCTAACACCTGAATTTGGTGTAGGTCTTCCCACTCATTTTGACAGGAGTTAGACTGGCTAGATTGGATCACAGGTCCATTCAGTACTTCCTATGTAACAATCATCAGTGCCTTGGAGAGAACAAGAAAAATGTGTTTTGCAGATTTTCAAAGTACAGGGTAATATGATTTTGCAGCTATGTCACAGACAGGGCCAGTGGAGAACAGGTGAAAAATTATATTACGCATTACCTGGGATAGAGGGAATGGAGTTGTTCCCATGTTCCCTGAACCAGCAAGCACTCTGATCTAGTCAGCTCAGCCTGAATCTGCTATGATTAATAGAAATAGCTGAAAATACCAAGAGTGATTCTTGGAGACTTGAGCACTGTTATTTAAAAGTATTTTAAAGTAATTGGAAAAAGTGGAAATACTCATATCTTTATGTCACAACTTCTATGATGTCTATTCATCAGTTTGGCTTTAATACACACCATTATCTCTTGTGGTTTCTTTGTGTGTGTGTTGATAGCATCATTATGTTTTTCGTTTCTTTTAAATGCTTTTTTGCAATCTTCAAAGGCATCAGGTAGAATAGAATAGTTCAAAGCCCTGTAAATATTTTCAACCTGATTTCTATGGCTGCATGGTCTGTAAAAGGGAAATAAACTGAATGCTGGTTTAAAGATACACTTTCGCTTTAAAGAAGCAATGAAATGTTGATCTATTAGATGTTTAATTTGGACTTCTTTGATGTGTGATTGATGCTAACCCCAAATCTTCCATCTCCAAATATGTTGCTGTAACTTCTAAGAAATTAGAGCTTCTCCAAGTTTTGTAAGAATCAAAATGTTTTAGATGTTTTTGATTTAAATATATGGTATTCTGTTAGAAAGATCTGTGGGTTTATTGTGCTATCCTTTGGAAAGTCATAAGCCTGAGACTTTTTTTTTTTCCTTCTCCACTTATTGTGTCTGCCTAATCAGATATTAAGAATCCAAAACAGGCTTAAGATCTTCATACAAAATAGAGGACAATGCTGTCTACATGTCTTCTATTGGAAAAACAGATTCTAGTAGTTCAAATTCTACGTGTAGACAGGTACAGATGAGTGACAAGGCCAGTCACTTTTGCTTATATAGTCATAATACTCATAATAGCACCTAGTCTTGATTTAGTACAGTGTTTTAAAAGTGCTTTAAAAAGGAGTTCAGGATCACCAAGAGGTACAGCGGCAGAGAGAACTTACTTGCTCGAAGTCATTCATCACTGCCACAAGTGCAGACAGAACTCAAGATCCCTAGTTCAGTGCTTAAACTCAGGCAACACTCACATTTACTATCTATTTTACATATAATCATTTGATTTGTGCTCATAAATCCCCTTTTATTTGTTTCTTAGGATCACTGAACATTGAACAAGCTTTGTTGACTGGAGCGGCTGCCAACATAGCAGATTTTGCAGTCACTGCAGCAGATTGAAAGTGATAATTGTGAAAACTGGAAACTGTAAAGTAAGAGACAGATTAATCCAGACAGGGGATAGATGAATGTCACATATCTCTGTGCAGCCTATCAGACAGCTGATATTCAAATTTGCACATATTGATTACTTGAAGTAATATCTATACCAGTTAGTGATCAGCTTTTTGGCTTGAATATACCCTTTTATGAGATATGTTCGACAACTTCAACTAATGAACAAATTTATGAAAATTGCAATTGCATGTGAGATTCAGACAATAGAAGTGAAAACAGTGAATAAACGAATGATAGTAATGGAGCTTCACACTATTACAAGATCTCTGAATATTCCTTATGTGGAAAAACCCTGATAAAAAATCGATTATTTTCTTTTCCTTTTTCCCCCATTTTTTCTCCCCTTTCAGTGCTGTTAAAAATCCATAAGTCATAGAATCCATGTTGGTTCCTGAAATTTGAAGAAATAAAAAGCACAACAGAAGGAAATGAACAAGCTGTGTTTGTAATGATGATGTGGATGTGGAACAGCATTTATTAGTCTTTCTGTGAAGGTAGTTTATTCAGAGAGAAATGTTTAATGTTTGATTTATTGAGATAGTTACATTTTTCTTTTTTTACAGAATAATAAATTATTTTGGGGATTAACTTTATGTCTCATGGTACCATGTATTAAAGGGTTCTTTAAGACTAATCCTAAAAGGATTGTACAAAAGCACATCAGAAATCAGGGCACATCTAATGTTACAGGAGTTTTCCAACACTGCCATGCTTTAGAAACAAGTAGGCAACAAATTATAACACTCACATTTTTTAAGTGTTTACATAAAATTAAGAGTTATCTACTGCCTGTGTATATCCAGTTAGCAAAAATGTTATAGTTGGATGTAAGCTTTTACATGTTTTAATATTGATAAAATATTGGGGTTTTTTTCACGAAAATTTAAAGAAACATTTAAAAATTCTCTAGAGAAAAGAAGGAAAACCAAAATCATTGTAGATTTATTTAATAACATACTATTTAAAATACATCAGCATAAAATTTAGGAACATGGCACTTGAGAAGAATAATACATGATATCAACATATGAAGCATAAAAATTGAACTTCTAAACATAATACTGAGTTTGGATATAGATTGAATTCTCAAATTTTTAAAGAAAAATTATCTACTTCAATTGTTATTTATATAGCAAAATACAAACAAATTTAAAAAAAAAACAAACAAGGAAAGGAGAAAATAATTTGATTACTTTTGGGTCCATTTGCAGGTAAGCTTCAATTTTCTTTTTAACTGGCCACACTACTGTAACCTCTCATGGAAGTTTTAGGTGCCCTTCAAAAGCTTCCTGAACCTGTGCAGAAGTATGCAAAATTAATATTATATAATAGTATAT
>VXBZ01009165.1:34768-58169 GCA_013399135.1 Heliornis fulica
ATACAAACAAATTTAAAAAAAAAACAAACAAGGAAAGGAGAAAATAATTTGATTACTTTTGGGTACATTTGCAGGTAAGCTTCAATTTTCTTTTTAACTGGCCACACTACTGTAACCTCTCATGGAAGTTTTAGGTGCCCTTCAAAAGCTTCCTGAACCTGTGCAGAAGTATGCAAAATTAATATTATATAATAGTATATAATNCTTTCACTTCTCTCACCTAAGCCACTCTTTGCCTTCTATCTATCTATCTATCTATCTATCTATCTATCTATCTATCTATCTATCTATCTATTATCTATCTCCATATTAATTTATTTATTTATTCATCTAATTATTTATTTGTTGTGTTCTGTGTGAGTTATCTTTTGCTCCATTTTTCCTAATTTTCTAGGTGGATAAATCAGGGTTGAATGGATTGAGTTTTTGACATTTGGGCTTGAGCTCTGGCTTTCTATCTGCACCAGAAAACTCTTCCTACATTTTAAATTTTATTTTCTCATACTTAAGAGTATGTAAAAAACACACAAAATGTCATAAGACAGTTGACATTTATTCAGAATGTCTTCCAATACACAGTGCAATACCAAATTTTTACTGTTTAGTGCTTTGTTTCTTGTACATTTATGCAGTCAGGTTTTCACAGTGTGCCCTGTAGGATGAAAATTCACTATTTAGTATATGTGAATGTATTCAATATATTGCCTGGCACAAAGAGGCACTGTAACTTAGGGGAGAAGGTGGGTCCTGTAGTTGCTCCTAAAATGCAGACAGTAGCAGAAACAAAATAATGTGTTTGCACTATCCGTTTAAAGAAAAGTGATTGTTTATATGGCACTATTTTAAATGTGCTAAAGTTTGTAACACAGGATTAAATAAAGAATATTTTATAAAATAATAAAAATTATAGATCTATTACCAAAATGGGTTAAAAGAACTCTCTGTATGTTATGTTAAAGCATATCTGACTGAGGAAATGCATTTTCTTTCACAGATATTTAGAGCTGTTTTTACCATTTCAAAGCTAACTTGGCAGTTTAGCCTTTCTTTAGGATCTGCTGCTTTTCTGCTGACCAGAAAGGGCTACAACCACGTCTGGTAGCCAATTGACAGTAGTATCCTAAAAAAGATAGGTGTCATGGCTCCTCACTCTTAAGATCATCTTTGACATCAGGTCTTCAATGTCTTCAGGTATTTGGCACTGCTGCTTTCTCCCTAGCTGAAAAAAAAAAAAAAAAATCCAATTTACTTTCCTCTTTAGATCTGCACAGGGAATGAGTCCACATCAAATTGTTATGATCAGGGAGGATATTGCTTGCAGCAGTCTCTCACAGGTTTCAAAATGACTTACAGGGACTGAACAGCTGTATGCATGTCAGCAGTGAATGAAAAGGGAAGGAAAAACCAAAAGAAAAAAAGAAAAAAAAGAGATGAATTTACTTCTTTCCTTTGGATGGATATTAAGCAGAGTGCTTATTTCTGAGGGAGAGAGATAAAGTCTTTAAAGTATAACTACAGACAACACAACTGCTTCTGTAAAAAATCTAGCTGTTAAAAATTGTATCTCTTCTTACAGGCTACCTCATTTGGTTTTTCTTTTTTTAACAAAAATGGGATAATTTTACTGAGAGTTTTAATGGAGTAAAAAAGTCATGATTTTAACTGAATTTTGGCAATTTTCATAACAGTCTTCAGAAATTCAATTGTTGTCCACAGCATTTGTCAAAGAAATTTCAGGGAAATTCCCTCCTTATAAAAATAGTAAAAGAAATTCAGAAATAGGAATTATTAGAAATGTTATCAAGCATGCTTATTATAAAAAAACAAATCTCACTATGAACTTCATATAAAGGATACCTCTGTTTCCCCATACACATACATATACCCCCTTTTTGCATTATTTTTAAACTTGAATGAATGTTTTTTTCATTTTGACTCTTGCAAAGTTGCACATATTTTATGGTGAGTTTATAATCTTAAAAAATCCTCCCTTCCTTCACAGGAAACATGGCACTTCTCACTGCCTTTTGAAACGAAGTCATAGTGAGTACCATTAGTGACAGTTCAGTCATAAGATAGTTTTCAGTTTATTATCAGATATAATGTATTTGTACATTAATTCCATTCATGCAAAATTAATATTAAGACGTTTTATGTACTTTTTTTTTTAATTGGCATTTTTTGAATGGCATGTGACACACGTAGTACTGCACTGTACTGTGCGGATACTGTACTGTTACCCTCCAACTAAACCTCCTTGTTTACTGATTCACCTTTTTCTCATGCATCACTGATATCCATACTGGAATTTTAAAAATTACAATCATATGATAAGATGGCACTTAGTCTCTATACTGTCAGAGATCCCTTTTACAATACTCCTACATAGGATCAGATAAATAAATCTACATTGAAGATAATTATTAACAGGGTTTCTGTGGTACAAAAGCTGTTCTTGTGTAGCAACTCTTACAAAGCCGGATGCTTGAGATACCCAGGAGTCACAGTTGCAGTCTGTAAAGAGAAGCTTGTACTCCCCAGCACTGTAGAGCAAAAGACATGACCCTCGGTGAAAATGCGTGTTCTTTCCCACCTCCTGAAACAGGCAGTTTGGTTGATAAAGCTGATGTGATCTGTCAGAGCAAGTCAGAACAGGCTTAAAGGCTTGCCCAGAATGGCAGTTATTCTCTTTGCAGGTGTTGCAGTGACCTACACCTGTCTGACAGAACGGCTAAGACTGTGGCTTAATATCCATAAGAGTAGATTATATCCAACAACAAACCCTTTCATGAGGCCTCGCTGCTCCTGCTGCAAATCCCTGTTTGTATGCACCATGCCAGTGCCAGCGATCAACTCCTGCCCACGGGCCTGCCCTGGTCTGGGACAGCTCTTCTTCTTTGGTATGATCTCTGTCCTGTGTGCACAACTAAGTGATGTGATAATCTTCAGGGTAATTGCTCCAAAGGCGCTTTCTCTGTCCTAGGGGGCAAATTCCTCTCTCTCTCTCTCTCTCTCTCTCCCCCCGCTGCTTTTTCTCTTTCATTATCCCCAGTTAAGCCTGTACTGCTTTTTCCATATATGTGTAGATTGTAAGCTTTGCTTCTTGTCTTCAAAAATGGAGATTTATGTCTGGCAGTAATTCATGCACCTTAATATTTTACACTCCTGCCACATTCTTATATTCCTCCCAACTTAAATGTGTTTAAAGTGTTTCCACTGCTACAGAGGTTTCACCCTCACTACTGATGCGTTCAGCAAGGTTGACAGCGTTTAGCATCTTTTTTGCTTCTGATAGAAGCTACAAAAGATACCTGGGGGCTAGTATAGCACTGTGGGCTGCTTAAAGCTTTGCTCAGCCTCTGCTCACAGCTCCTACCTCCTGTTCAAGGGCTCCGATTATCATAACATGGTACCGCTCGCCTTCCTTAAAAGGAAGGCGCATTCACAGCCGCAGAGCTATGCTGGAAGAACTACAAGCTGCCCCTTTTTAAAAGCCGTGTAGGAGATGTTGCTGCTAGCCGCGTTTCCACTAGCACCCTGAAGATATTATGTCTGCTCCTCTGTCCTGGCGTAATATTTCCAGCACCGCTGGCACATCAACTGCTATCACTCCAGTACACCACTGAAACAGAAAGCCATAACTTTAATGCACAGTATAAAAAAAAATCTTTGTATTATGATACATAGGTAAACTGAAGGCTATATATTATAATTTTTGAGAGTGACTTTCATAAAATTTGTTTCCCTTTACTTTCTTGGCTGCATAGATCATTCCACAGAGTTATCTATCTTTTCATTTAATCTTTACTTTCTTTTTCCACAGTATTTGTTCCTAAAATTAAAATTGATTTTGAACAATTCATCAGTGCATGAGGAGTTTTTCTGACATTATTCCTACTCTTTCTGTTCTACAGACAGCTAGCTTTATGCATATCTTTTCAGAGACACCTTGTCGTCCTGATTTTTTCTCTTAGGGTATTAAGCGCTATATAATTATTCTTTAAAAGTATACAGGCAAGCCAGCTTTCTAGGACTGATGTGCAGAATACTAAAGAGGCACTGTCTTCATGTATTTCAACTATATATCAAACACAAAGAGAATGTCAGTTTCCATAATACTTTTTTATTTCTGTTACAAATTATGAGTGATAAAATAATACTTTATATTGAATAAAAAGCACAAATATTGTTTTATTGTTGCATGTGTTCTTCATTGGTTTGGGACATATTAAAATTTTAGTATTTAATTTTTGAAAGTCAATATTAAATACATATATAAATTACATAAATGATCATTAAAATATCTGATATATTAAATATAAGAAATTTAATTAATTACATAATTTTACATAATTACTTGCAACAGAACTTATAGAGATTGGATTTCATAATTGGAAAATAAACCCCAAATTTTATTTCAAACCTCCACATATCATATCATATCATATCATATCATATCATATCATATCATATCATATCATATCATATCAGAAAAAAAATCTGAATTTCCAAGTACCAGTCCCGATTCTCAGGCATAAGAAGTCTGATTAGAAAAAGAAGTTGTCTAAAGGATGGCACTATTCTTAAGAAAGGAAAATGAGATAAACCTTTTACAATTAAAGCTGTTTTGTAATAGACACTGTTAATATAGTTAATATAAATTGCACTGGAAATTATCAGGAAATTTATATATTTGGAATGTTTAGTTCTACTCTTAGTTTCAATAATTACTGAAATACAGTATAACACTTTCAGGTGTTATAGATTTTGCTTAATTTGGTTAATTTTAGTTAATCTTAAATAAAACAATCTAAAAGGAAATGAGATTTTGGAAAATAACAGCTGTATTTGGGATTTGAAATTGTTAGGAGAAATATTACTTTGCTTTATTTTTCCATTTACTTATATTTTGCATATATTGGTGTAAAGGAAATGGTTATCCTTTTCATACTATTTCTACATAGTGACATATTTCTTGTTGAAAGTACAAGCATGGAAATTAATTTTCTACAACGTGATAGCTTGGCCATGTGCCTAAAGGACTTTTCCTTGTCTTTGCAAGTATTTTGTATTTAGGGTACCCATTTTTCTGAGAAGTATTATAAGATCTTCAAGTTAATACTACAATTATTTACAGATTCTTGGTTAGTAATGTTTGGTGAGAGCCGGCATCATTAGGCTTCTAGACTGACATCCAGTGTAAAAACTTTATTCAGATTTATTCAGTTATCTCTGATGTGAAGCCAACAATTAACAAGTATGTACTTTGAAGGCATTCCCTCCTGGAAAGTAGAAGCTTTCAAGCACATAGTTTTAAATATATGGCTGAATATACAGAGAGAAGAGGGGACAGAAAGGAAAGGGATATTTGGGATGCTGAAAGCTAACTCTTAAAAGTTAATTTCCAGATTTTAGTTTACCATGTCTCTGGACCATTGATAGTCAGTATGACCCTTCTCAGTTCTCCAAAAAGTAAAACAATATACAAGCAGGCCCTGGCCTCAGAAAATATTTAATTTCAGATTCCTGGAACTGTCAGGTCATGCAATTTCCCTTTAAGACAACCCTTAAATAGACATTGTGTGAGACTGGTTTGCCTTCCAAGAGCCGATGGAGAAGCAGTGCTGTGCCATGGTGCTGTGTTAGCACTTATGTTGTTCCTTCTCTGCTTCTCAACAGTGCTCTAGTTTCATTTGGAATAGTTTAAACTAGTAAGTACAGTTTGCTGGTGATTTTCTCACTTTAACAACTACAAAGAGCATTTTTTTTCAGCATTCTGTTGATACTAAACCCTAGGTGTCATAGCAGATCTCAAATTCCACTTGGTTTGATGTCAGCCATTTAATTTTACACAGCACGAGCAAGTTAAAACAGACAAAAGCACAATACATGGACCACTTTCTTGTAATAGCAATGCTCTCTCTCTTCCTTATACAATATTTTATTTGATTTCACATTAATTTCATTATCACATGAAAGATGCAGCTTAATCAATCCCAGAATATTTTTTCTGCTTCTTCCCTTCATATAAGATCGTTTATTCTTGATTGTTTATTACATTTTATTGTTGATTATTTATTAGTTATTTTGTATATAATATTCATCAGGTGCTCTGTTATTTAGAGTTGCATTTGATGGAATATAATAAATTATTCAAAATGGAGGTTTGGACCTGTTTTGTAAATAGCTATTTATAGAAGCCGTTTAATTTCTATCTACCAATTTCTTTCAGGAGTTCAGTTCCCAGGTTACTTATGCTTTGTCAATCAAATAAGTCACAATACTCCTCACTTAATCTGATTTGCTTTTTAAAATCCTGAATGTTAATATTTTATTCAGTATCTTTTCTAAAATTGACAAATAGTTTTTTGTTTATATACTAAAAAAATGGAATGATGAAGTAGATTTTCATAGTCACCTAGAGGAGATGGATTGCCAGCATTCATTATTATACATTGTTATTTGAAATAAGAAAAATAGCATGAATTCCAATTCAAATTCTTTCTCTGAAGGTCTATATTTACATGAAGCATTAAAGTCTATTATGCACAGACTCCGAGTGTTTTTGGACTCACACAAATTTTGCAAATGAAAAATGAGAAAAGATACTGTGTGAATCCTGCAAGATTAACTTTAGCAGAAGACTTGAATTCAGGCAGAATAATGCCCTTGCTTTAATCACAGAGTTAAACAGTTGATATTTACTGGCAGTATAAGTACTCAACATATGAACCACATCTGTGATGAAAGAAAAGTTAGGTGGCTTCTTCTCAAGTTAATAACAATAGTTTTGTTCATGATCACTACAAGTGGCAGAGAGCACCTCCTTAAGAATAAAAATGACAGTGCCAGCACTTGACTTAGAGATTTAGAAAAGTATAGAGCTTACATCCAAACCTGCAAACAATTATTCTTCTGCCTGATTTTACACAGATCACGCTGAAATGCCCAGCTCTGCATCACCTTTGACCAGGAACCACTTGTGACTGCTGCCCCGAGGACTATTTATTTCAGCGACTGTCCTCTGATTATGACAGCTATCCAGCCTTATAACATCACACTATTTCTTATCAGTATTTAGAGGAGGTGACTTTCCTTCTTCATGCAAATCTAAAAAATAAATAAATAAAAAATCTGTCTTTCGGTGTACATTCTTGAGACTTGACAGGGTGCAGCAGATGCTAAGGACATTATGTGCTACCCACTGCCTGAAACTTACTCCTGTGGATGCCTAGAAAGCATAGCCGTTTGGTCTAATACAGTCCAACTGGATTAACAAAGTGTAACTGGATTTGTTTTGAGAGCAATTGTTTCTAAACTGACTTCTACCACTTTGCGACACATTTTCCAATCCCTGATTCACCAAGCTAATCTTACAAAATCCTTAGTGATCTGCTGAAAACCATAAAAAAAAAATCAGGTTCTTTTGACTTTTTTTTCACCCTTTCAAATATAACAACTAACTCACAACAAGGACCTTGACTCTACATTACCCATTTTAAAATACAAAGCCATTACCAGGCAAAAGCAGCAGCTCCAAGTAAATAGAAGCACCTGAAATCATTTATTTCTCTTGTGTTTCTGGTGCTCACACACAAAGCCCTTAACACTGGGACAGTGTGTGTTATTTCAGCCAGTTGCGGATTTTGCTATGATTAAGCTGTAAACCCTTGAAAGTAAGGATTTGTCATGGAAATGCTGACACAGCCTCAGCTGAAGTGTCATGGCATGGCTCTGGGTACCAAAGCAGCACGGTCTCAATTGGCACCGATCTCTGTATACGAGGCCATGACAAAAGGGAAGCCGGGAGCCTGAATATTCTCCCGAAGCACTTAAAAGGCCAGCATGAATCGTGAGGGTCTTGCATGTTTTTTGTTTGTGTGCAGCTAGCAGAGTGTGCTGTGCTATTCATTCTAGGTTAAGCTTTCGGTGCTGTCTAATAAGTGGCCCTTGTACAAAAACGTGATCTGCGCTTTTCCAGATATTTGTATGTCAGGCAGCTACACAGCAGCAACTTCTGTAATCCCTTCGCCTGCAGTTAGAGCTACTAGAAAGGCTTAATAATATCCCAGAGGCAAAGATGAAACGGTATCTCAACAGCTACTGTTTGCTGTAGAGAGCTTTTGAAGTTGAGCTTAAGATGTCTTTATTTCCCTAGCAGAAAAAAATTTGTTTTGGGGTTTTGTTTTTTTTTTTTTTTTCCCCTTCTTACCCCAGCCTTGTGGTGATGACGGCTTTCTGCTTGAAAAATATTCCAAGAGGCTGCAGTGTCCCCACAGAGCACTCAGGAATGAGAATAGCTTTTCATCAGGGGCACCTGGAATTCTCTAAGTACAGTTTGTCATTAGAGAAACCCACAGTCACCCTACTAGCAATTGCAATTTTAAACCCCACACTTTCTTCCTTATCAGGTTTATAGCAGACTCAACCTTCACTGGCAGATTACTCCTGCCTGGCTCACAGCTTTTAACTTCCGTTTCTAATTAAATCTAAACTGAGTTCATCATGCAGCTCCCATTTATAGTTCATTTTTCTTTGGTGCAAGAAAGTGAAATATGATAAAGCTGATAAATCTGCATATAACCTCATCAAATAATGGTCCAGCTTGATAAATGAGAGGGTATAGCATCACAGTTTTGCAAACACTTATTGATTATAATTATCATAGTTATAGTTAGCCCTGATTATTTCCCATGCCCTTGTGTCAGTTGTTGTACACTTACAGAACAAAAAGGAAGCCCTGAAAAAACAATTTGTGATTTAACCATAAGACAAAAGCGAGCAGATTTAAACAGAGGGGGCTTATAACAAAACAATGGGACAACACTGATTATCACAGTTCTCATCAGTAGATTACCTCTGTGAAGTCTCTTGCTGTTATCCAATCAAGTAAAAATTTTTAGAAAGCTTAAATATGGTAGTGATGCAGTTTAGCAGAAGTTTCCTGGGGATCCCTTCCCTGACAGAATAAAAAAGCAGGAATCAAGTATCACCGTGTCATTGTGTTTGCTTTGAAAATGTAACAGCTGAGGCTGGGCACAGTATTGTGGATTCAAGGTAAATTTCAATTTCTCAATGGCAAATAACAGACAAAAGGTAGACCCGGGACATTCTTAAAAACAAAGCTAACCAGGTTGTTATATAGCATTCTGCAGAAAGAAAGGGGGTTGTGGTGGAATCAAGAAGGGAAGTAGGAAATAGATTTGTGGCATCATTTGAATATATGTGAATGAGGAAATTGAATTGGTAAAGGGTATAAAAACTATCCAAACTGAAGCCAGTGAGAGTCACCATTATTAGTTACTCGGAAAAGTGAAAAGAAAAAAAAATGTGTCACCTTTGAACATAGAAAAATATATAGAAAGTGATCCCTAAGATGAAGAGAGAACAAGCTAAAGGACCTCAAGATATCTGTGTGGAAGCTGCCATTCAGATTCCAAGAAAAATGATGATATTGTCGATAGTAATGCAAGAAGATTTGAACAAGTTCTGTTTTAATGAGGCTGAACTGTGTCACCAAGTGAGCAATAATACCAAGAAGGGGTAACTATCTACAAGAGAAAAAAAAGATAAGGTCACCAGAGGATCAAGAAAGAATGATGTCTAAAGTACTCTCAGGGATTGGAGTAAAGAAAATTGGATGTTGGAGAACGTTTTGCCATTTTCCCTGATATTTCAGCACCACCTCTTTTCACACCAGACTATGTTTTCAGTAATTTTCTTGAAGGGTGAGATTCAGGCACACAAAAATTTGGAAATATATCAGAATATGTAAACGAGGATATTTTCAGGACCTCACCTGAATTCTTTAGGATGAATCATGATTTATTTGCAAGTAGAAAAATGTGGGAAAGTATACCTACATGACTTTAGGTTTGCCAGATACAAGAGTTCACTAGCATAGCTCAAGTCTAATGAAGAGATCCAAGATGAAAGTCTGTACCAACAAAGTTTATATGTAGTTATAGTAGTCCTCAGTCACTGTTCAGAGCAAATGGAAAGGCAGGAGGTAAAATGAATACATTTCTGAACACACACACACACGGGTTATTGTTGATTTACTTCTGAGCTGATCTGTTATTACATATGCTGAGTCATAAGCCAAAGCCAGACAATAACTTTTATATGCCTCGGGAAATAACATCAATATAGACACTATTGTTATTACCTTGATTCAATTGTATAACTAGTATTTGTGATAGTTTATCTGGGTGAGACCTGTTAATAAAATAAATAAGTTAGCAAAGTTGATTTATTCCAGTTTGATTTTGTTTTGATACATACACCAAACCGAGTGCTTTTCCTGAGAATTCATACACAGTCATAATGTACAAAATAAGAGGTCTTGTTTTCTGAAATTCCCTATTTCTGTCCAACAACACTGGAAGACAGGTCTTTCATTACAGATGTTTTCCAGCAGTTGTTCTCTCCTTTTCCATATAGGGACAATAAATATCAAAACGGAAAGGAAGAAGGATTATGCAGCAATGTGCAGCTTCCCTGTGAATGAAGCTAGACTTCTTGGTGAATTACTAGTGCTGAGGACTTGCTTGGCCCTCAGATCTGAAACTTCAGCAGGATGTTAACCAAACTGCAGAAAAATGGCAATTCTTGTAGTTTAAGTCATCAAGGAGAGCTAAACTTCTATTAGAGAGCTTATGCCAAAACATGATCTTGGGATTTTGATGCAATACATTACAAATTTTCTTCACACCTAGGCTTAGATGCTGGATTTCTGGTGTATCTGTGAAGAACTAGTCCAAAACAGCATGTAGAGCACTCACCTCTACATGCAGAGTTTCCCAATTACAGTATTTCCATAGAAACTGAAATGGCATTGATGACTCCAAGATTTGTCTTGAATGTAGAAGACCTATTGCAGTTGATGGGAGATAGACACCTGGAATTTTCTCTCCTTTGTCCATGACAGTGTTCTCAGTCCTCAGAGTTTGGAAGAGATTAGAGTAGGGAGTTTGTTCTAGACTGACATATTCAAATGAAAATTTAGAACATATGATTTCATGATGGTCTTTTCTACTGACAACAAGGAGGAAGAAATCACAAAGGTAGATGCTAGAGGACTGCAGATTTTCAGTCCACCTCCCTGCTGTCTAAACTCTGCTTATGCTGCTAATCCTTTCTCTGCAGGGCTCCTAATCTCCTCCAACTGGATTCTTACAACCTTGCCAACTATGTATAGTATCCTGATGGCATGACCTGCTGCTTCGATATGCAGCAGCATGTATCCACCTGCCAGCCTTGCTACAGGGCTTCAGGCTTTCACAATCCCATTCTGACAGCGGCCCTTCATTGTTCCCATCTCTTTGATGTTCTTTTTCTAGGCTTTGCTTCAATAACACTTCGCTTGTCTCTGTCATTCACAGTGGGCAGTTAAGAAATATGCATAGTCTGAATGCCCCTTTTATGATTATCATGCCAGTTGGGCCACCCCATGACTTCAAATTCGAAGGCTCTCAGCCTTCTGGCTGCTAATCTGCTGGTAGCTTTTGCATGGAGTAGGATGCCACCACCCTACCCTACCAGTACATAAAGAGTACAGCATTCAGCAGTCATTGTCATACCTTTGCCACAGCACATGCCAATGAATTTTGGGGTTGCATGAGATAACAGATAATACTTTAATTTCCAAGTATCTTGTTGGCTGACAATAGCAGATACTCATATAGATATTCTAATACTCTTCCCTTCCCTTCCCTTCCCTTCCCTTCCCTTCCCTTCCCTTCCCTTCCCTCTCTTGCTTTCTTATAGCTTCTATAAGGGGGTATTCTGATTACTGTGTTCGCAAAACATTGTTGGGGACTGAGGAAAAAGAGGAAAAAAACATATGTGCAGAGAGAGCACCGCTGAAAATTCATTACTCTGCTGGCAAATAGAGTGATTATTTTAACAGATGATACAAAACTCTTAAAGTACAATATTATTTGCATCTGTGTGAACGTGTCTTTCACTTAAACTTCAGGAAACTCAAAGGTCTATTTCCTTTCGTTTTCATTCCCCATGTTCCCACTTTAAAATTCTCACTGATTGAGAAATTACATATCATTTTTAGTGGTGTTAACTTAATTATTTCTTATCTGTGGAGGATTTAAACATGCTGGTGTATCTGGTGTTAATTATTAACTAAAAGAGAAATGATCTGTAGTTCAGGATGTTCTCTTAGCTTGAAGTCATCTTCTTTTTTTTATAGTCTTATCCAAAACTTCTTCTCATGTTTTTCCTGTAGATTTTAAAAGCAAGTGCTTCTTACCTGAAAATTACCCTGGGATCAAAACAAAGGACACAAACTTTATAATTAATACCATGCTTCAGTAACGAATGTTGTGCTTGTCAACACCTGTCAGGCTTGTAATATTTTCTTCCCAAGCATGGAAGGTACTATACAAATGTCAAAACCTCATGGGAATTCAGTACAAAATGTCTGGGAATAAACATAAAACTTTATCTGATGCTTTCAGAGACCATGAAAACATCACGGTCAAATATAGATACAGAAAATTCTTGCTGCTTTTTATTTAAAAAAATAAATCAGAATTTTATACCCTTTTAACGATTCATTCCTTTTGCTTTGCAAAGGCTTACTTCACCTAAATATGAAGAAATATATGTCTTCTTTGAGTTCATGATGAGGACTTTGCATTTTGTAGGCATTTCTAATTTACTGCTGAGTGACCTTCTTGCAGGTAAGGCTCCCAGAATGGCTACACAGCGTAATGTGCTATTACTCCCAGTAGATATGGTACTATCTTCAGCATCAATAAACTCTTGAGCAGATGTTCAATACCCAAACATAATGACCACTGGGGAGCCATGATAACTGCCTACAAATACATAAAGGAATGTTATAAGAGGATGGGGAACAATTACTCTCATTAGCCAACAAGGGCAGAATAAGAAGGAATGAGTATTCTCTCTAACCAGGAAATTTTAGCTAGATTTAAGAAAAATTTTAGCTGATAAAATAAGATTAAGGAATTATAAAAAACTGCCAAAGGATTTGATAAAATTGTCATAATTTAAGATAGTTAATGTGGCCTTCTGGTATGCCTATTTCAGACAAGTAAACATATGTTGAAGTTCTTTTCAGCTAGTTTTCTACATGTCTTAGAAGAATTGTGTGCCTTTTCTAGTTTGGGAAGAATCCTGCTGTGGCTGACTAAAACAGCTACCTATTTCAGTTCCAAGAGACCAGATACAAACCAAGAAAATTCATTTATATAGTGATTGAAATAAAATTCTAAAGAATTTACAAGACACCCATTTGTGTATGCATGGATATTTGCAGCACTCTGCAACCAATTTTTTTACCCTTATACTAGAGGTTAAAAGTTGTAAGAAGGAAATGCTTTCTGATATCTTTTCCTTTCAACATTTTCTCTCAGCTACTTAGAGTACTACAGAAAGAAAAATTTCTTAAACAGATCACTAATCTTACAAATTGAGTGTACAATCTTACAGGAAGTGTTTGATATCTGTAATTCATACATTATTTTAAAACGGTAGTTTAGACAACATGATTCCAAAAATGAAATCGTTTCCTTTCAGTTCCCATTGACTCCCAGAAGACTTCCCATCAAAATCATCATCCAAAGTGGTGAATATCTCCACTGTTTCAGATTTGAGAAAACATCACAAGTTGACTAAATACAGGAATGTCCTGAAAGAGAAAGCAATATCCTTTTCTTCAGATAGAAAATGTTTAACCTTTAATTAGGAATAGCTTTTGATATTTACTAAAAATGTATTAGCTTTCTATTAAATAATAACAAAAGTAAAACATAAATAACTTCTATGACTTGAACACGACAGAAGAAAATGACTTTTGTGGGCAGATAATACTTCCAGCAGGCCTGAAAATAGTTACACCTTGAAATCTTCTATTATATACTGTTTTCATTCCACTATTTATGAGTTAAAAATGCAGATTTCACGTTGTAATAAGGTCTATTATTTTATTCTCTAGGTATGCTTATATGCTTTTTGTTTGAGTACTTGCACTTCTGCCGTTTGTAGCCATCATTACACATGGTTAACAGAAAAAAATTGTATGTGCCTAATGACATGCTACAGAACAATTCCCTTCAAGAAACCTGATCAACAACTGAGAAGGCGCTGAAGCATATGAATCTGGCAGGATTTGAAATGCGTTTGTCAAATTATGTGCTCCTATGCTTTGATATCTTATTGGGACTATAGGTTAACTGGACAGGGCAATTGAAAGGAAATGAAATGATTTTCAGTTATGGTGGGAATTTCCTTCAAACTAAAGATTTTAATGATTACAACAAATAAAATTATTTCTAGACTTTTTTAAACATTAATTTTATGGCCATTTTATTGTATATAACTTGAGATTCACAAGGAATATGAGTTTCATCTACCTGGTAGATATCCAGAATTTCCAACTTTGGAAACTTTATCTGATTGACTATGAATGTCTTTCTGCAAAATATCATGCTCAATAAATATAACAATATTAGTGTGTTACTTCACAGTAAATCCAAAATATTGCTGATGCTTCAATAAGACTTCCTTAGAATATTGTATAAATGGATGTGTTCCAGAGCCTTTCTTTACTCCTTTTTTCTGGATTCTGTTACTGCAGTACCTATGTCAGTTTGTAAGTTTATGGTCTGAAAACAATAATATATTTCTTTGCAGAAGAAAACCATTGAAAATTTAGGTTATTTCTGTACCAGCAAATTAAACCTCTCCATGAATATATAGGAGCACTGAAGCTAGCTGGCATAGAAAAACTTGCATGCATGCATGTATAGTTTCATTGCCTCCAAAACAAGTTATCTAAATGCAAATCACCCTTTGGCAATAGCTTCTGGAAGGTTCTTATTCCTAAACTGTGACTGGGAATTTCTGGGAAAGTCCAGGTCAACACGTGCCAAAATTGTACTTGAGTGGGTTTTAAGATTTACCGCTATAGAAGATCACATTAAAATGCATTAAAACTTTCCTTGGAACTATTTATTTTAGTAATAAACCTTTAATTAATGTGTATGTACCTAAAATTATTCTGTAAATAAATTATGATGAGAAGTCTATAAATACTCCTCAACATATGCAAGAAGAGGACAAGTATGTTATCAAAAAGTTTTGTAGTTCAACTAATCCAGTAGACCTTATCCCAGCAGAGAACTTCAGCCATATCTTCAAGGGACACTTTTTTATGTTGAATTTATACTGAGGAATGCCAAGTAAAAGTTTCTATTTGTAGTACAATAGGTAGACTTCTGATTGAAGAAAGCTTGTGCAGCAGTAACCTGAAATGTTCACATTTCTTCAGGTATTTCCTATGACATGATATTTATTCTTTGTGGGGAAAACATAGGAATAAAAATCATTGTAAGTTGCTTTTGGTATTTTCCAGGAAGGCTAAAAGTTAAAAAAAAAAAAAAAAGTACATTGGTTTTCTGAATATATATTCAGTCATTTCCTTATGTCATAGTTACTGTCTATACAGCAGAAATGATTGAACTGCTACGCTTAGCACAAAGACCTAGAAACAGATCTTCATCTTAGTATCCTTATGGAGATTCAATATGCAAAAAATAAAAAGTGATTTGAACATCTGCTACTTGAATTCCTTACTAATCTGCCAAAAAGAATGCTTGGGATTGTTTTTAGCAATAAGAAAAATATACAGTGAGTTGGAAGACATTGATAACACTTGAGCAGAACAGCTCTTCAGCACTCTGATGAGATGAGTTACTGTACAGATGGCTTCCATCATGTAAGTCTTTTCTGTTTATAGGGCTGCAGGTGGTAGAGTGGGAAACCGTAAGTGGAGGAAAGGTTAGAACTCCAAATCTATTGTAGCAGTTCACCAAGTAAAATCTGTCCCTGCTGAATGTACTAGCTGTTTATCAGCACTGCCATCTAGAGCTGTGTGAAAAAAATTCACTGTGGACAGCAGAAATGGGGGAATTGGATCTTTCATTATCAAATAAGATTGTACATAGAAGGAAACATAGACACCTTACATTTTTTGTTATCTTAACCACTGCACCCAGCAACTGTGCTAAGGGAAGCTGGGAAAAAAAGGAATGAAAATATCTCTTAAATACTCAAATAACCTTGGCGGATTTTCATGCTTGGCAGCAAACAAAGACTTAATAAGAACTAATACAGTACAGAGGTTAGCTTCCCCTTTGTAGCACAACTGAAATTTGCATTGTCCTGTTCTGGGACAATTTTGCTGCACCTCTGGGATGGTTATTTTAGCTGTTAGGCATCCAGTTTGAAACACTTTGATCTAGAGAGTAATCACACAGTTCTCTGGCTGCAGTTTCAGCTCCTCTGGGGTGATTTTAATCATTCTGGAAATTAAGAGCACTGAGGAGGTATCACAAGGCATAGCAACAGTCAGTGATCCAATGAAATAATTTTATAATTGTTTCAAGGAGGGCAGGGAAAGAACCAAGCAGGACTTCTGGGGAAGCTTGGAACTTTATAATGCTCTATAGATCTCTTTGTACAGTAGGAAGGATGGGTATCTTGATTTCTTTGCTATCATGTTATTTCTGCACACAAATGCAAATCATCTGTGTTCTATGTATCTTCCACACAAGCAGGGGAAATGAAGATATTTTTCAGTTTACATTGCTTTATTCATTTAAGCAGAGATTGTAGGTTATTTCCATAGGAGTGAACACAACCTATTTTTCAAGCTAGGACAGAATTCAAGACAAAGGAGAGAAGAAACACAAATACTTTTCTATCTAATCCTTTAAATATTATTTAATATAATTCTTAGCTGTAAGGCTCTTAAATAGCTATAATATAGCCAGAATCCATGAAAGCAATAAAGCAAATATTTTCAAAAGTATCTGTGTGACTAGTTCAGACTTCTATGGAAACTGCATGTATATAGTTGCCCATAAAACTGTCTTTTTTGTCACAACTGCATGGTGATGTAAAAGCACTTTTAGGAATGCTTTTAGTCATTTAAGCTGGATCTAAAATTCGTGTTTACATCCAAAGTTTCTCACAAAACACATCATATTCCTGCCCCCTTTGCGGTGGCCATGGCGAGCCCTTCTGAGTGCACACTGTGCAGCAGACAGTGGCATCACACTGGCTCTAGAGATGGCTGTAGGAAGCTCATACAGGGTTGGGAGCCTTGAATCTAGTATATGGTCTCTGTAGAGGCTGGAGACATCCTGAAAGTTTGGCATTCAAAGGTGAGCTGTTTTGTTTTTGTTTTTTTTTTTTAAACTCTGCTTCTGGGCAGAGTTTCTGCTTCTGTAGACACTGCGTAACATGAAGGCCTGAAGATATGGCAAAACCAACAGAGGTTCTTCAGTTTTCCTCTTGGCAAGAGCATGTTCTCTTCTCCATAATGAGCTGACCAAGGCAGGGTGTGAGAACACATCTCTTCCAGGTTTCTAATTCCAGTGCAAGTTGGAATCATCTGGAAGCTGGCCACATGACGCTCAATAAATTGCCTACTACATCAGTGTGCACACACACAAAGATAATCTCGTGTCTGAGGCTAACTATTCCTGGCCTACTGGTACTACTGCTATCTGCAGCACTCCATAAGTCATTATAGTCTTCTGATCAAATAGTATTCTCTGCAATACTCCTTGACAAAACACATCCTCCTACAGTTAATCCAGAAGATTCCAAGAATATGACAGGTTCATGACATTTTAACATGCAGAAATATTATCCTGTGACACATATTTAGGAATCTGGTCATTTTCATCTAAATAAAGTTGACACTTTCTTTTCTGCCTGATGATAGCATGTCCAGCAGCATGGGGACAGACAACTGCTGGTGACAGTGACACTGGTGCCCTGAGGAATGTGGATGCATTCAAAGTGGGTTGACACCCACAGAAAATTCATTTTAGTTCTCCACTTCTGCCAGATCACCTTTAAATAAGCCTTAGATAAGGTAAGGTACACCGATTGTTTCCAGGACAATATCTGAAAGCTCAGCCTTCAGTACTGCCATCCAGTCTCTTTTGACCTTAGAAAATATTACAGCCTACTTTCTTCTCTAAACTTTATATCAAACTTATTTCAGTGAGTGAACATAGAAACAGTTACCCAGTGTTGGATCTCGCTCCTTGGCTGGTATCTCAGGAGATTGCCTAGGATCCTAGCAACCTGTAGATTACAGAGAGTGACTCCAGGTAAGGAAAAAATGTAGGAGGGATGTGGTGAGGTAGAACAGTATCGTCCCCTTTAATCCCAGAGGTGAAATTACTTTGGCATGAGGAGTGCTCAACTCCTAGCTGACATTGAATTATTGCATTAAACAAAATAGTTCCTCTCCATTTTCCCTTCTTCATTTAATGGTTTTATTGGGGCCAGAGGCATAGCTGGTCTCTGATCTGGTGGTATTCATATCAGCAATGCAAAAGGGAATAAATATTATAGGAATAAATTAAGGAATGGTAAATGTACTTTGGTAAAGCCACTTAAAAGAATTGAATAATTCTTATATGCATATCAGCATAGGTCCATGGTCAGGATATACAGGCTCAGATAGAAAACTTACCATACGTTAGACAGCTGTTGTAATTGTCTTCATGTGGACATGTTAAGGGTGAGTGTCAGGAGGATGGATCCAGGCTTTTCTCAGTGTTGGCCAGTGACAGGACAAGGGGAAATGGGTCCAAACTGGAACACTATAAGGTCCACGTGAACGTAAGGAAAAACTTTTTCACGGTGAGGGTGACAGAGCACTGGAACAGGCTGCCCAGAGAGGTTGTGGAGTCTCCTTCTCTGGAGACATTCAAGACCAATCTGGACATGTTCCTGTGTGATCTAATCTAGGTGATCCTGCTCAGGCAGGGGGGTTGGACTAGGTGATATTTCGAGGTCCCTTCAACTCCTAACATTCTGTGAATCTATGATTCTCTGATACTTAAGAAAGAAGCAAAATGCACTTAAATAAAAAAAAAAGTAAGAATTTTATTTTTATAAGGTTTACTTATAAGTTTTACTTATCAAAATAGGTTTACCATGACATGACAGTGAACAAGAAGTCTGTTGCAGTGATTTAACTCATATGTGACAACTCAACAGGCCCTGGTAACTTAAAGAAATGCCTGAGACTTTTCAGTGTCTGAAATTCTGCTCTTCTTTTTTTGTACTTTTTGTTGTGTTGACAATGGCAGGTTGGACATGAGCCAGCAGTGTACTCTGGTGGCCAAGAAGGACAACGGGACCCTGGGGTGCATTAAGAGGAGCATAGCCAGCAGGTGGAAGGAGGTGATCCTCACCATCTACTCTGCCCTGGTCAGGCCTCACCTGGAGTCCTGTGTCCAGTTCTGGGCTCCCCAGTACAAAAAAGATATAGAGACTCTCTCCTGGAGAGAGTCCAGTAGAGGCAACAAAGATGATTAAGGGCCTGGAGCATCTCTCCTATAAGGAAAGTGAGTAAACTGGGGCTGTTCAGCCATGAGACGAGAAGACTTAGAGGGGATCTCATCAATGTTTATAAATATTTGAAGTGTTGGAGACAAAGGGAGATGGCCAACCTCTTCTCAGTTGCCTATGGGGACAGGACAAGGGGCAATGGTCACAAGTTGGACTGCAGGAGTTTCCGCACTAATGTGAGAAAGAACTTCTTCACAGTGAGGGTGACAGAGCACTGGAACAGGCTGCTCAGGGTGTTGTGGAGTCTCCTTCTCTGGAGATATTCAAGACCCGTCTGGACACCTACCTGTGTGACCTGCTCTAGGGAACATGCTTTGGCAGGGGGTTGGACTTGATGATCTCTCAAGGTCCCTTCCAACCCCTACAATTCTGTGATTCTGTGTAACCAAAGTGTCCTCTCAGTGAGAATCTTCACACTGTGCTTATTTACTAGTCATACAGCATTCAGTTCCAAGAGCAAACTAAAATATACCTGTTATCTTGAAATACTGTACCTTTACGCACCAAAAATGTCCTTCTCTTTGTCTGCTTATGAATTTCTACTACTCAGGTGATGCGAAGCATACTGCTTTCAGAAAGTTATATTGAGAGCTCTACTATTAGTATATCTGGTACTGGATCAATTTTTATGAAGTTTTGAGGATGGATGCCCTTGTGAATGATTTTGAATTAAATACACTTTAATGTTTTTTATGGCTTTGCATAATATACATGTACTAAAAACAGTAGAGCTATGAATAAATTCAAAATAATATTTTAACTTTGTTGTACATAGAGGTTTCACATGTTAGGAAAACTGAAGCCTGAAATTCAGCCTCTACAATGATGTGCTTAAAAGCAAGGTTTGGGATGTGATTTTAGTCTAGTCAACCCAGTGGCTTAACATAACAATGTTATTATCAGGGAGCCACATCTGAAGCTCAGATTTTTTACTTCTTTGGCTATTCAGATTCTTTTGTACTGGGTTTAAGGCAGTTCTTGCTCTTTGACTAGTTGGTTATTTATACTAAGTTGAAGAGGAAAAAGATGAGAGCCAACTTTTGATGTTTACAGTAGAAATAATAAAAAGCTCTTTTCCCTTGTTGGATAATATTGCTTGCAGAGAGATGAAGCATTCAAAGAGAGGCAAATGCTCATACAGCAGTTGAAACTCACTGTCACTGATGGGCTCTGAAAAGGTTGCTTCTCATCGAATAGCTGAACCTGATAAAAAGGTACGGTTCCCTACCAACATCTAGGAGGCCATTAAATTTCTCGAGCTGTTCCAAAATGCACAGTTCCAATTAAAGGAAAGTCTCTGTGTTCTTCTTCCCAGGAGTGAGCTGATAAACCAACAGCAAAACATTCTGGTAGTGGAAACAGAGGGATTGTGAGGACTACCCCTGAGGAGAGCATGGGTATAGGATAGCACCAAGGGGCAACACTGGTGAGGAGCCAAGCTCTCTCAATCCTTTCTGGCACCTGCTCCTAGAGATGGTTGCAGTTTTAACAGCTAGGGTAATACGAGCTGCCCAACATTGTAGACTTTAGTAAATTTAATTGCCATAATTCTTTGGTTTGTTAATGTCATGGTTTCACCCCAGCTGAGGACTGAACACCACACAGCCGCTCACTCTAAAATGCTGGAAGTGAAAAGATAGAAAAGAAAATAAACAAAGAAAGACAAACCTCATGGGTTGAAATAAGGAGAGTTTACCAGGACAGTAGAGAGATAACGATGATAGGACTTTATAATAAAATATATGAAAATGGTCATACAGGGTCATACAGGTATACAGACCCCAGGCCTTACAGCTCAGAGCTGTCCTGGAACTGGATCTCCCCAAAAACCACACATCCTGAAGCCATACCCCCCTCCCCCACCGACCACCCTTTATCCTGAGCATGACGTAATTGGCATGGAATAGTCTCTTTGGCCAGTTTGGGCCACCTGTCCTGGCCGTGTCCACTCCCAGCTCCCTGGGTGCTCCCCATCTTCTTGTTATGAAGAACTGAGAAGTCCTTGACTGCTTGGCAGCAACTAGAGACATCGGGGTGTTATCAGTGCTGCTCTCATCTAACTCCCAAACACGGCATTCAACTGGCTGCTAGAACAAGAATTAACTCTACCCTAGCCAAAACCAGGACAGTTAAATATTGCTTCTTTCTTTAGTGGTTGCTAAAGGTTTTGTGTCATGAGTATATTTTGTAGAGTAAAAAAAGGCTAAAAAATGCTCAAAATATTTTCTCTGGAAACAACAACTGAAACCAAGAGTCTCACTAAATTATATCATCTTTTTTCATTATATACTTACACAATTTTTTTTTTCTTTTTTAAGCCAAAACCCACAATGAGCAGGAGACAAATAGAACAAAGATTAATTTCTGATAAATTCTGGAGAATCCAGACTTCAACCACTGGGATTTTGCTTTTCCTTACCAACTTCAGCCCACTTTAGTAAAATTCCATGTGAAGACTCGCAGTTTTAGAATTCTTCTAGCCAGACTTCCAGCCATTCATGCGCCCTGTTCAATGATCCTGATTTAACAATCCCTCCTGGATCTTCTACCTAAGTTAGATATGTCCCAGAATGCATTGCCCTATATTCTCCCTGATCCCAGAAGTCTTTATCTTCTCTGATCCAAATAGGACAGATGGCCCAGAAGAGATTAACAGACCTCCTGAGACATATTTCATAAAAACTGGGAGGTCTGTTATAGTTCAATAGTTATGTGATCTTTATTCTAAAAATGATATAATAGTTATGATTGGAACAGCTTGGACATTTCAGATTTTATTACCAATTAACCTTCAAAATCAAGTAATGATTACAGACATAATAACTGACTTTTTTTTTTTCATTTAGTATATAACACAGAATGATTTTAGTGGTGAAAAATAAAACAATATATTTGAAAAAATTCTTCCTTTCTATTTCTGGTTTCAATCAAAATGTATCCAGATTATTTAATAAGATTACTAATTTAAAGATCCCATACAATCAGCTACCATTGCACAGTCAGGGTGTCACTTAACTTCAGAATTATTCCAAGTTACCATGTCCATAGTATACTAGAGGTAAAAATACTGGTTTAAATTCAAGATTTCCATTTTATAGGGTGACTTGTTAATAAACCATAAATTTGTAAGCATGTGCAAAGTTTCAGGTCTAAGCAATGGCAAAGCTAGATTGGTAAGAAACTGTTTCTTTAAGTACTTGGGGGTTATTTTCTTGATTGTTTTTAATTTGGTGTCTGGAGTGAAGTGTGCCATATTTTCACAGTATAATTTTATATTCTAAGAAGTGTTAAAAGAAAGGACAAGGAAAAGACAGAAATTTGTATTGGCCATAGGAATGGCTAATCTACTAGCAAAATACCAGTTTCCCTCAAGCAAATATAGATAACATCAGAAAGCCCACAACTTTATTGGAGAAATTTTAAAACTGTCATTACTTGCAAATATGACATCAACCATTTCTTAGGGTGAATAAGGAAGCAATAGTTCAACAAGAGAGAGAAGTGACAACTGTGCATTCACACTACAAGGGGAGTACTTTGTACTATCAAAGCATCTCTGAAATGGGAAATTAAGTGCAAAAGCAGAGGGGAAATAATACAACAGGAGATTTATATATATATATATATATATATCATATGAGAAACTATTTCTTCATATTTTATGATGGTGAGATAGCTTTTATCCCCATCTAGGTGTCAAAGAAAAAGATTTCCCCCAGCTGCTATTAATACTGCATGAATCAGCCTGTACAGGGTTCATATAAAAACGACTGACATTTTTTAACACCACACTTGTTTGTGTCTCATTTGAATAAGGTGAGATGACATAATATTAAAGAATCTGACATTCAACTTGTCTATGATTTTCAGCCTAATCTAGCCAAGCAAGGTGGCCCTTGTTCATAAATAAATGAGAATAACTTTGTGGAACATTTTGGTTTTTTGCAATTCATTCTCATTGTTTATAAAAAGCACA
>VXBZ01009165.1:58176-126229 GCA_013399135.1 Heliornis fulica
AAAAAGCACAAAACTAGACGTATTTAAGGATCTTACCTCACTAAATCAGAAAACTTTGTACTTCCTTTTTTTGAGTCTTTTTTATTTTTTGTGCTAACAGTATTCTGCTGTTACTAACATGTAAGTTACTGCATTTCTATGTAAATGTATTTTATCTCCAGAAAATAAGGTGTTTCAACACTTGCTAAAAGACAGTTAATCTTAAATCTTAAAAATAAAGTTGACTTTTATGCAACTGTAGTCACATGAAGAGTTAGGATAGAGTAAAAATAAAATCAAAGTAATTTCCCAATTGAGAACAAAAAATAAAAATTAGAGACAAAATAAATATTGAATTTTCCTCCCATTAAAAACTTATCTGATTCCTCTTATTAAAAGCTTATCTGACACTTACGCAGCTTCATGAAAAAAAAAAAAAAACAAAACCAAAACCAAACCAAAAACATTAGAATAACTTTTTCCGTCCACAGACTTTTGCATTTTTTCTGGTAATTTCTAAGCTTGTAAAATCCAGAGAGATAAAGGAAACAGTAAGATAACATTAAAGTAAAATATCTGAATAGATGGGTTACTCTGTTAGACATTAATAGTTTCAAGTAGTTTTTCTGCTTCTGGCAAGCTTTTTCTTCACCAATTAAATATAAAATTCTATCAAGAACAATAATTTTTCAAGCATTTAGAGACCAAAAAATAAACACATATTTTTAATTACATGATTGGGAATTTTATGCAGAAGAAAATTAATCTGGAATTTGAAATACTTAGAACTTACTTTAGATATCTCCCCCAGTTATTTTCTAAATGCCATTTTATATACTTACATCTAGAAAGGAGAAGTATACCAAAGTATACTGAATAATGTACAATAACTACCTGCAATCTTAGTCAATAGAACAAAGCAGATATCTAACATCTGCTGAGGAAGAACCTGATTCATTTTTCCCTTTTCTTCATTGCCATTAGAGGACAGCCAAGGTGCGACAATTTATCTGGGTAAGTTCACCCACGATTATGCTTCAATCACAAGTCTTTGGGTTTTAATTTTAGAAAAATAATAGTTGTATGAATGGGAGAAAATGGCCCTTATGTTCTCTTGTGTTTTAACATGTCCCCAAGCTGAGAATAATCTAGAAATTCAGGGGGATCTTGTAGGGGCCTTCCAGTACCTGAAAGGTACCTATAAAAAAGCTGGGGAAGAACTGTTCATGAAGGCATGCAACGATAGGATGAGGGGTACTGGTTTTAAACTAGAAAAGAGTAGGTTTAAGTTGAGTATTAGGAAAAAAAATCTTTAGTATGAGGGTGGTAGATCACTGGAACAGGCTGCCCAGAGAGGTGGTGGAGGCCCCATCCCTGGAGATATTCAAGGTCAGACTTGATGGGGTTCTGAGCAATCTGATCTAGTGAAGATGTTCTTGCTCACTGCAGGACTAGATGACCTTTAAAGTTCCCTTCCAACCTAACTCATGCTATGATTCTGTGATTCCAAGTCAGGTCTTCTACCTCCTGAATGAACAGGAACTTGTGCAGATCACTGCTGAATTCTGACCTCTTCACAACCGATCAAAATAACAGACACAAGTAGACATTCAAACAAAGTTCCATCTGAGAAGGTTTGAATGGAAAAGTGGGAGGCTTGGGTTTGGTGTGAGGAAGGAGGTGGAGTTGTCCTGGCACTGTAAGTAAGAATTTTGAGAGCAGAAACCTAGTAATTTTCAAATGTCATGTGGATTAGTAGTAGTTATTGTATGTCATTGTATGTCTTTATAGCCATCAGTGAATGGAGTGCATTAAGGTGGTGTTTCTATAGCAACTCCTTCTCACCGCAGTTCATCAAGAGCTCCTATTGCATGTACACAAGGCAATTTTTAAAAACTTGTAACTGATCATTTGGGCATATTACTAGTGCCTCAAAGATTAAACGGTCAGAGACTTCAGACACTGAAGCAATTAAAGGGTGGGTAGTAGCTGAAATCAAATTTGCTCCAGTGTTGCTCCTCAGTTCCCCTTAGCACTTTTTATTTAGTTACAATGGAATCAATTCAAGAAATTGTTAAGTAATTTAGGATTCATGTGAAACAATTTTAGAGAGTTAGAGAAGGGACCTCTCTCCATTAAAATCTGGTGCTAGAAGCATTCTAGTGGCCTATTATAGGATGTTTAGCTGGAATAAACAGTGCTTCACTCAAGAGGATAATTTAACATGTATACCCTTTTCAGATGTTCATTTCTTTAACTTCTTGGACTTGTGGGTGAATATATACTAAAGTCTTTTGAATGGATCCATCTTGATCCTCTTACGATGCTGTATTAAATAAAATGAAAGTCTAGTGAATACACCAGTCCACATGTGAGGATATGGAAATTCTCATTTTATCTCAATCCATTTCCATTGTGAATGAGTGATGAAGAGAAAAACTCCCTCTCAATAGGATACATTTTAAAAGATACTACTTTTTTTTTTTTTCCCCATATTGGTTTCATTGTGTGTTCCTCTCTAATGCTCTGCATTGGCTGTCTGTCAAGGTCATATGCACCGAGTTTCAAATATTACTCATATCCTTTCCTAAATGGCTCATTAGAGGATTTTAAATAAAAGCTTTTATTACCACAAGGACTACAACAATGCCTGCATCTGCATGTGAGCAGGTGATCACAACTTCACGGAGTTTAAGTAAGACAAGATATCACTACCATCCTTGTCAAGAAACCAAACCCCCCAGAAAATCCAGATGAATACATTTAGAAATTTTCCTATGGGAAGGATTGAAAATCTCTGTTAACTATTTCATCAGTAATACAAATTATGTAGGAAAAATTATCATTTCTTGTATTTGCATGATAACTGTTAAACTGGCACTGGAAGTCAAATGAACTTTTGCTTGAGATGAACAACTTATTACTTGGAATTGGTCAGTTGACATGGAGGAACATTTATTATTTTGACTGTAAAACTGTAATGAAAATCCCCGGTTGGTATTCTAAGTAAAAAAACTATATAAATCAAATAGGTGTTTGTGCATCTATATTTCCCCTCTGGGTCCTCTTCTGTAAACAGATATCCTACTTTTGTTTAATAGAAGTCCAATAATGGCTACTATCTCAAGACTATCCTACTGAGACCTAATAATTATTATTGGTTTCTGGATGAATCATTAGTAATTTCTTGAACAAGTCTCACATTTCAATATTTCTCTGCTAAAAATATTAGCTGTATGTAAATCATATGAACAGTGAGAGATGGTATGATTTATCTTAAGGCGTACTGTCTTGAGTAATAGTTGAGACAGGGTATAAATTAATTTTGCTTTTGTGTTTTCAGTTTATGATTTTTTCTTTCTATTGTAGTTTTTTGAAGCATTTCCATCTTGTCCTAGATTTAACTAAATTAAAGAAAGTGCACTACAGTATAAAGGAACAAATGTCAAAGGTCTGTTTCAAATGAGTTTTCAGCAGGTGTTTGTTTGAGACATTACTATTATTTAAAAGTGACTATTCTTTAGAATTCAATCTAAGGCTCTGCATAGAATTGTTGCAATGCAAACAGACTCCATTAGTCATTTCCATTTTGATATTCTGTTACAACTTCTTGTTATAAAGGGTGAAAACAGTTTTCTACTTCACATTTTCTTTGCTCCCTCTGCTCTGGTGTTCACAAAATGAAAACTACAGTAAGTTCAAATTTCCTTTCAATCTTTCTTCAGATGTAGGACACACAAGTGGAATATTAATGGAGATATGTAGTTATGAAAATTATATTTTTTCACAAAATTATACATCCTGCAAAAAAAGATTAATATAATTTACTCTATAATGACCTTCAATTAAACTTTTGCTACCAATGCTCAATCAGTTAACTCTTTCACTTTAGACCTTCAAATGTTGGTAATACTAGGATCAGTACAACATATATTAAATAATAATTCCCAAAATTTACATTGTCCTTTTCAAAATAAAAATATTTCTGCAAGTGTTTGGTGTATAATTAGGGGACTACATTCAGAAACTTGTTATTTTATTTCTTTCTCTGAATTTGAAATAAAAAGGTCAGAATCTAAAACCTCAATACTGATCTGGGAGTCTCAAGAAATGCAGTCAAGTAGGGATTAAACTATTGGAAAGTGTCTCCATGGAATCTATCTAGCATGGATTGGGTGCTCCAGAACACAGTGGAGATGCTTCTTTTACAGCCAAAAGAGGATTGGCAGCTGTGTCAGAAAGGTGATTGTTTAAGTGATCTTGGAGCTCTTGAAAACTTCCTGCATATTGTATTTAAGGGAAATAATTTACTTACTTTACAGGAAATAGAACATAGATGATTTTCCATTTGACTGAAAACACATTTCCTCTTATCTAGCATAAACATGCATGATAAAAGTGCAATTGATATTTTAAAAATGAAAGTTTTATTCATAAATATTTAACTTTGCATAAAGTATTGTTAAGCTTAAGGCCACATGCATTTACTAAGAGGTAGAGAAATAAATGTAGACTGGCAAGTTCAGCTGGTGCTGATTTTAGGCCTACAGCTCTCCTAGATCTTATCTCTACATGTAGAAAACAACAATGGAAACATACCTTCTGTGCCCCCTAAGATTACAGGGATAAAACTTCCTTAGTTCATTGATTTACATCTAAATGCTTTTTCTTCCATTGTATAAAAATCTGCTGTCCTCTCTACACAAAATGACAGAGAGCCCTTGCAGTCCTTAAACCAGAGTATTCATGCAACAACCCTTCTGCCCTCTGTGAAGATGTCTTCTTATGGATGGTCTTCACCTTTTCTCTCGAGAAACAGACACATCCATTCTAATGGATATTGCACATTACAACAGTGGTTGATAGTTAATATAATTATCATCCACTGGTTGCTGACTCTCTTCCTGAGCAATAGAAGTTTTCCAGAGAAGAACATCCAAATTTAGTATGTTAGCAAGCTCTATTCTTCCAAAGGAAATCTCACATCAGAGTCTATATAGCTGGAAAAACACCCCAGAAAAGGGTCGTGGACATCTTATGCCACTTGGGTAGTCATCCAGTAATCTGATATATAGGTGATATGCTTAGGCCTTACCTTCACCTTCAACCACTTCTCAGCTCTGTGAAAACTGTGATTCTCCTACTGTGACAAAATACAGCAAGCTGCACAGGCAGAATTTAGATTCTATGTCATTATGCCCTAGAGTTGTGCTTTTTATTTCCAAGTGAATAAGGAATTGATCATAATGGGTGAGTAAGAAGATATTTCTTTTGGTTTGTCTTTCATTGTTCCCAGTGGTATATGCAAAATTAGATTTATTAAATACTCCTTTCATAAATTTGGCTTCATTTCTTTTCTCTTTGTAAGTAAGCACTGCTAATCTTGCATAGAATTTGACCACCCAGGGCCTACCTTAATTTAAAGAAAAAAAATAAAATAAATAAGGAAGTTATTTAAAGAAAAACAAGTGAGTAGGTCACGTTAGTATACTAGTCTCTAAAAAAACCAAACAGTGTAGCAAAATGTCAGAAGTTCAAGAGACTAACCAGACAATGAGAAGATCTCAGTTCACTTTTCAACTTCTCAAAAAGCTTTCTTGGTCATCATTAATAATCTCAAATTTATTTAGCCACATTGCTGGGCTACAAACAGCTATCTCTGCTTCAAAGCCAATACTGCACACGTAGATGAGCAAAGTTTCAAAGGATGCATTAAGTTACCCAACTTAAGCATTTTAGTCTAGCATGCTAAGATTATGTCAGCATTTCTGTTATCTTATTTTTCACCAATCTATAATTAGCTTGTACAAAATTCTCTAGGGACTACATTTTAGAGTAGAAGTTCTTTTTCTTATACAAAATTGCTTACCAGCATGAAAAGAAATAGCTTAGTTGAAAGTTTCCTATCATGTAACAGGAAGTCTATTAGTGTTCTTATTTGTCCTTGTACAATAGAGATCTCTTATTTGGCCTATCCCAGTGGAAGGATAAACATACGATAACGAGTACAAGGAATATCTGAATCTGTCTCCTATATTTACTCCTTTCCAAAATTCAGTCCTTTCAATTTGTATGCTAATCACCCTTTTGCCAAGTTAAGATAATGTTATAACTACAAAAAAAAAATAAAAAAAAGGCCACTATTTTTTTCTTCTACTGGTCTTACTTTTTCAAGTTTCATTCCTTGATTCTATCTCTTCTTGTAATCTCAGCCCCTATCAAGGCCCTTACACTGCTGAGACTGAATTTTTCAATGTTTAATTTTCCAACAAGGAAAATCCATGTGCCATAGATTAGGCACCTTCACACCCAATGAACCTTTAGTTTTCTTGGAAGCCAGTAAAAAGAGCAAGGTATCTCTAGAGGGTGTCAAATCCTACTAATGAGCAACATTTAAAACTGTTATTATCTTAAGAGAGATGACTTTCAATGGGGACAGTTACCTACTTGGAGCTGTCCATGGGAAATATTAATACATGCTCTCCATTTATTTCATGATGGTCACATTAATGGAACTACAAAAAATAATGGAACATGTCCTGTATTATAATTTATTTGTTAATGATTGACCACGATTTTCCATGAATCACCCAAAAAATAATCAGAATTTGGAGATGAGCTTTTTAAGTTTTTTACAGGTCCCACAAGCTATTCATGTGTTGGTTTGCAGTGCTGGAATCAGCTTTCTAACAAGCTTGGGCAATTGAATATAGCTTCACTAAATACTACCAAAAACGTTCTTGAGACCATTTATAAATCTGTTGAAAATGTAAGAATGGACTGTAATTGCAAAGGGAGAATGTAGAACTAAACATATTCATAAGAAGAATGAAGTGTTAACATCACATTTCATTTATGGTCCATCTCAGCTGAGATAACAATTCTGGTCAGTTAGCCTAAGGTCTAATCTGTTACACAATATTAGAAATTGTCAAGTGCATATTTATGAAATTAATAAATATCCACCTAATTAAACAGTTATTCTGATCTGTGTAGAAAAAGATGTTTGAATTTGTCAATTTTGCTATTTGAGAAAGAACTCAGGAGTTGATTGTTAAAAGAAATTTCCTTTAGAAAGTGATATTAAAATGTTGTGAAATACTTTCTGCAGCACATAGTTAATTGATAAATCTTTTTTTTTTTCTATTTCCTTTAAAATAAAATCTACTGTATGAATTGTTTAAGTTTTCTAACAAGAGTCAATGGATAAAATACAGCAATAACCCCAGGAAAGGGAAAGAAAATTGTAATTTTTAAAGGTAAGAATCATGACACTTTCCTGGTAATTTGTTGATTCGTGCTTCTATATTGTCCCAAAGCATCTTCAAAGTGCATAAGGTCAGAAGAAGCTAAGTGATTTTTCCTTCCTAGTCTCTCCAGACATATGTATAGAGCATTCTCTGGAGACAGGAAATAAAGGAGTTTGAACTAAAGATTCCCCTTTCTGAATTAATATTTTAAGTATACATCTGACAAAAGTTAGGAAGAAGCTGTTCTATCCATCTTCCTGATTTTTTTTCAAGGATATTTGGGGATATCAATGCTACCTAACACATATCTCTTGCTTTGTCCTATACTTGAGTATTTATGTTCTACAGAAAAAGGCATTTCAAGTATTTCTCTTGCTGGTGTCCCAAACCATACACGTGTATGGTTCTACCATTTAAGATTGTCTTTCTGAGGTATTCCTTCTCCCAGGCAACACAAGCAGATTTTAATCATTAACTCAGTTATAATCTGCAAGACGTAGCAGAACTGAAGATTGAATACTCATTCTGTAATTTTTCCTTAAACAGAGTGTGATAACCCATTCTCTGGAAACCTGGACTGTTGTGGTAGTGCTGCTTATAAGAACTTTAAAGGATTTAAAAGTGTTTACAAGTGATTTAATGGTGATTTTCAAAATATAGTTATGGTTAAAGCAGCTAACATGATAACCTGGTTTGTTTTGTTTTGGTTTTTTTTCTTTCTTCCAGTAGCAAAACAAACAAAACAACTTTCTAGTTTTACACTACATCTGTTTCTCTCAAATTAAGGTTTCAGTTGTAAAACAGCCTACTCCCTCTCAGAGAGATTCCTGCTGTGGGCAGGAAGGAAAGAAAACCTTGATGAGCTGAAGCCAAGTTGCTGCTAATCTGCTTAAAAAGGCAGAGAAAAACTGTGGTTCGAACATTCAAGTCCTTTTCAGAATAATATTTCATCACTAATTATGTGATGCTTAAATATACCATAAGACATATTGTCCCTTTATATGTAAAAATAATTATATGCTATATTTACACAATCACTACAGTCTTCACCACACATTTCAAATATGCCTTGTGCTTTAAGATGCTCTCACACTGTTTACTTCATCCATTCATACACTTGACTGATATATGAAACTCTTAAAAATAAAATAGATGGATTTATTTGATTTTGTGCATGAAGGAATGCAGTTTTATGGAAGTATTTTCAGACCATTCAACAAACATTAAATTTCATTTAAATTCTGTAATCCCACTTAAATTAGAAGGCTAAGGAATGAGACAGAATAAAGAATTTGGGCCAGGATTATAAACATGACAGAAAAAAGGGTAAAATAGATTTCAGTGACATTTCCTGTCACAATGTAAATTATGGGTCCAGTTAATACTGAATTTTTACATTCTTTCATATTGGTACCTTGGGAAAGATATCTCTTCACGGTTTCCATCTTGAGACTTTCTCAAGAAGCCAGGTCTCAGGCTTTGTGTCTTGCACACTTGCTTCATAAGTTCAAGTGCCTCAGACTTGCTGCATGTAGCAGGGTTACTTTCTTGGGGGCACAGAGCTGGCTTGACACTTTAGTGCCAGATAAACTGTGCAGTGTCAATGTCTTGTAGGGAAATTTCAGACTGGATGATAATTATGTGTGCTTCACCCATCACACATGATCAATGTATGATTTTCTGAGTCCATCCTTCAGAGTCACTGCTCCTGACAACCCAACTATATATCTAGATGACATCGTTCCTGGATTTGCTCATGGTTCCAGAGACTCACTATTATCTTGAATGTCTCTTGAGATAGAAAAGGAGAAAAAGATTCACTTTTCACCAGTACATAAGTCTTGATCAGCTGTACTTAAACACAAGATTGTTAAACACAAGTTTTGGTTAACTGGTTAGATAAGCAAAAAATCAATGAGAGGATTTTTTCATCTGATTGTCCATGCCACATAAGGGGAACATTGTAGGCAGATAGATGGATTCTCAATTTGAATGTTTCAATTACTAATTAAAAGGAGTTTAAGAAGGGAAAGAGAGCATAAACATGTATATTTTTAAGGTATGAAAAATGAGCTTACACTGTATAACTGCCAATTCTTTTTCAGTGTGTATCTGTAAACTTATTGAGGCCAAATCTAGGCAAAATAATAATATGCAGTAAAATAATTAAAGGCTGTATAATACTTACACAGAAAAGTAGATGTGTGGCATGTTTAAAATTCTGACATGTGGCCGAGTTGTTATATGGCAATATATTTATATAGCAATATATTATATAGCAATATATTTACATCAATGGATTATTTCTGTGATTAGCACTTAGAGGTGATAACTGCAGATCTTTTATAGACATTAAGGTGCAGTATATATCTGGTTTATTATCGGGTAAATTTCTTTTAGTGCTCATTTATTCTGAATAACTGTGATTCAGAACTTAATTTGCTTACTATGGTTGTAAATGAAAGCACAAACAGACTATAAAATCCAGAATGCTAGATTAATAGAGGCAAAAATATCTCATACAAGCACAGAAAATGATCAATTAACTATGTAATGTCCAATACCTAAACAGCATATGCAACAAATTTTATAGTGAGTAAAAAGAGGGGGAAAAGCACAGATCTTTTGTTTCTTGTTTATTTTATTCCTGGTTTTATCCTAATCCTGACTGGGCTGTTTTTTTCATGAGCCACAATTTATAAAATTACTATTTACTCCTGCTAATGTTCTTGACAAAAGAAGAATATTCAGAATTGACCCCTTTCCGATTGTCAGTAAAGGCTCCTGGCAGCAGTCTGGTTGATCTTCTCACAAGACAAAAATGTGTACCCTGCTTTGTCTCCTGAAATGTCATGTAAGGAAATCTTTCTACATAGCACTAGCTGTGGTAACTTTTCTGACTGGCATAAAACATCCGACGGATGCTCGGTTTCAACATGTGGAGTACTTTGGATAGCTGAAATATAATTGCTCAGTCTAATCTGCAGCTGTTCTTATGGACAGCACAAACAGTTGAGTGAAGTCATAGCATCTCAACCTTTCTAAAGTTTTGTTGATTTAAATAATGTAGGGTGCTGTTCTAAAAAATAAATAAATAAATAAAAGAGGAGGAAATATTAAGGAACTTTCCCTCTGCTTATGAAGAATCCAATTGCCTTTCAGAATGCATATTTTTGCTGAGAAGTAAAAGTTACCTTAAGCAATCTTCATCTCAGTTGTATAACTTACAGTCAAAAAAGTTACAGGAATGTTTCACCTCAGCAGTCACAAAGAAAATCTTGAGAGTTGACTTGTACTTCTCTATTTACTGTAATTATTCAAGGAAAAATGTGAGCTTTAAAACCCCAGTAAATAAATCCATAATTGTCACTATATTATTTTTTTTCTCAAAGGATTAGAAAAGAAGAAAAAGAAACAAGTTGTTTGCAATAAACAGAGATGTAATAGACATATGCCTAATTGTAGGTAGGCTAAATGGAATAAAAAGAAGATTTAATAAATAAATGGAATAAAATAAATAAATGGAATAAATGGAATAAAAAGAAGATTTTGAAGATTAAAATTACCAGACAAAATTTTTTATTGGTAAGTGCTTAGATGTCTACTAATAATACAGAATATATTTACCTTAAGTAAGTAAACTGATATCATTTCTACTTTTTCAATAGCTTCAAGGAAAAATGGACTATAAAAGCATTCAGCAGTTTAATAAAAAGCAAAGAAACAAATGCCAGAATTCCTAGACTTACAATAACAGGTAATCTTGAAAGATTTATCTCAGAACCAGAAGAGGAGTATGACATAATGGCAAAATATGAGCATAAATAAGTTATTCAAAATGAGGAAAAAAAAAGTGCAATAAAATAAGAAATGAGACTTGGAAGTCTGAACCATTGTATCTCATCGGGTACGTATTATCATGACTCTCAGTGAAAAGTATGTAAACTAATAAAAGTGTAAAGACATCTGATATAAGGTTTGTTAAAAATCTGACAGTCAAAAAGCAATTTTCAACAAAAGTAGTAGAGTAGGGCTTTTTATAAAACTAAAATATATTACAAATATTCCTAGCATGACTAGCAGAATATTTTTTTAATTTATCTTTTTTTATTCAGGTCCAGGTTTCGCTGTCTCTGAAAATACAGTAGATATTGAATTTCTTTCTCTCACTGAAGTTGTTTTAGGTCAATTCGCTATCAGTTTTTGTTTTCTTATTTACCTTTATAAAATCTGTTAAAGAAATAAGTTTTTATTCACGTCCAACTTTTCAAACTCAGTATTTTCCTCCTGAAGGTCTACAGTTTACACATTACCAAAATCTCACCTTGTCTGATAAGAATCCCATTATACATTTTTGTGATGGGACACATTTGAGTTGCATGAGCCCCAGATCTCACCCAAGACAGCATTCCAGAGGGAGAACTCTTTGTTGGATTTATCTGTCATGAGATTCCCCTCCATTAACATTTTCATCTGTCACAATGATAGAACAGAAGCTTTGTAAAAGCTTGTTAAAATGTAAGCCTGAACACATAAAATGCATTACCTATTCTGAAATACAAATTAAAGAATATTGTGTTCAATTAAGATTGATCTGAGATCCTAAATGCTAGTGAAAAAATCACTCTCGGAAACAGAATCATGTTGTAGAGCTGTATGTCATCTTAGTTAGAAATAATGTCAGAAAAAAACATGTATAGCATACATGTATCAAACAATTTATTGGCTTTAATCACTGTTCCATACTAAGGCACTCACTTTAAAAGACAACATTTTGGGGTTCTTTTTCTATCAGAAACAAATTTCTGACAAATGACCTACTAAAGTAACTGGATCCAAAAAGCAAAACATACCAAATCCTCAAAGTTTTACAAAGTATTTTTATTCACCTGATATTGAAGGAAAACCCAGATGCAGAAACATTGAATGATTACCATGGATTTTTGTGTCATTGAAAAGTCGCCTTGAAATTGACATTAAGAAAACACCAAACAGCCCAATAGCGCCCCTCTCCCCTCCTCCCTGTCAAACAAAAACAGGTAATCAGTAAACACCTCTGTTGCTGCTCAGGCTATGTTGTTTACTATAACTGTACTTTCTAAATGCAGTTACACTGTTACCTCACAGAATCACAGAATCATAGAATCATAGAATTGTCTTGGTTGGAATGAATACTTTAGATCATCAAGTCCAACCATCATCCTCACCTGCCATCCACTACTAAACTATGTCCCTCAGAACCACATCTAACCATCTTTGAAATACCTCCATGGATGGAGACTCCACCACCTCCCTGGGCAGCCTGTTCCAATGCCTAACAGCCCTCCCTGTGAAAGTTTTTCCTAATATGCAAACTAAACCTCCCCTGGAATAACTTGATGCTATTTCCTCTTGCTTTATCACCCATCACTAAGGAAGAAAGGTCAGCCTCTGCCTCTCCACAACATCCTTTCAGGTACTTGTAGAGAGCAATTAGGTCTCCCCTCAACTTCTTCACCAGACTAAACAACCTAAGTTCCCTCACCCACTCATAGCATTTATTCTCCAGACATCTTGTTAGTAAAGCTCTCTTACTGTGATGACATATCATGATTATGACTGGAAAATCATAAATCAGTCTCATCTCCCTGACCTCACATAGCAGTTCTGGCAGAAGACTGCAGCACAAATATACCATCAAGCAAGAGAATACCATTTTACATTGTTTACCCATACAGACAAATCCACAAAGATAAATTAACAGATGGATGAGCAGCCTTATGTGATATTTATCATTACTATAAACATTTTAAGACCCTAAGGTGGAAAACAATAGGATCTGAGACACAAAGTAAGAAATGCAAGTCAAACACAGTTCTCAAAACTCAAAACTCAAAATACTTCCTGAGCTCTGTGAGTTTGGTCAGCATTTCATGCACACATACTGAGAAAATATATTTTACATGAGCACTTTAAACTTTTGTTATACATGTTTTATTTCATTTTCTTATTGTAATTTGTCCTTTTGCTCTTATAACTCTAAAAAATATCATTGTGAATAACTGTGACTAGATTAAGTTCTAGAGAGGAGGGAAAATGTTTCAGAAACTCTCCTAGGAAACAGATCGGAGAGAGTTGCCCTTGACACTCACTTCCTGTATTGACTTTTCCAGCCCTGGGACTCCTCTAACTCAGTCACCCTCTATCAGGTAGCACAGTGTACCCCAGGAATTAGCTGAAAACCACATGGCTGTTGTTTATTGACCACACCACATAGACATGATGTACTAAGCTGGTAGACTCAGGCTAAAAAAAGCCATAAGAGAACCATTTGATCCTAACTGTCAGCTGGAGAAGTAACTCTTGGGCCAACTACAAAAGGCTGAAGTCAAGTCTTCTTTAAAACTTGAAACCTGACTGAAAGCTGTGTACAATGGATTCAATACCAGTAATCAAGGTTTCAGAGCAGGTCTTGGGACAGTCCTTCTGCCCCCAGAGGGACATGAGTCTTTCATTCTACCACTCTCTTTGACACAGAAGAAAACAGTTCCATCAGGAGCCATAACATATCTAGGCTTATGACTCATATAGATGAAGCAGATGGATGAGGACTAGGATGATGGAGAAAAGTATTGTTTCCTTAGTTAACTAGGATAAGGGTGTAGTCTACTGTCTAAAGTATCCTTTTATGTTATCTGATTTTATTTCCAGTAACGCTGTGCTTTGATTGGGGCTGTTCCTGATTATTTAATACTTGAAAGCAGAATTGTCTTTCAGCCTGTAAAACTCCTATAACTCTGGTTACCTCTTATAATTAAAGGGAATATAATAATATAGGGGAGCTTGAGTCCTCAACATAAACTCTGATAATCTGTATTCTTAATTGTTAACTTTTGTTGAATCCCTGCTTTTGATTTGGATTTTCACAAATACTTCCAAACCTAATCTTTTATAGAGAAGGTCCTAGCTCAAAATTTTTGGGACATATGCTAACTGCATTTTTGAGCATTGAAACCAAAGGTCAGTCTCTGTTTCTCTCCTGTTTAAAAGGATAAACATAACCAATGATTTTACATAATGATAGTTGTCATAGGAAAGGTTTATAATTTGATATTTTAATCCACTTATATCAGAATTTATTACTTTCTTCTTTCTGCTCAAAACCTCTATAAAATCCTAAAGAGTTGAAGCCTAGCTCAATTAAAATTACTTGCTTAGAGAAGTTTCCTATGAGTATCTGATTCTACTAAAGCAAAAAGAATTTCACTGTTACTATAGTACGGTCATATGCACACAGAGAGAGTTCCTAAGGCTATCTCAGGTAGACTTTGCATCAGTTAACAGTATGTCAATTGAGAAAATCCTGCATTAAGGTCATAGGTCTTAAATTAGTTCATTTAAGGCCAGTACAGAGTAAAGTAGCTGAATTAAGTTGACCTCAGTTACAGTTTTCTGTGCTAAAGCTGGTTTAGTTAATGCTCCCAGGGTCTTTTCCTTCCCTGTAGGACACAAACTGCCACTATTAAAGTCAGTGGAAATTGCTGATATTCTGCAGGGAGGAATAGGGCCTTGAGATTAGGAAGACTGCATTAACTGCATCTCAGTTAAGATACTTTTCTTTCAGAAATACCTGTTAAAAACAGCTGCTAAAGTGATTTAGGAGCATTCAAGTGCCAGGTCACATGTTTGTAGTAACTGCTATGTTGTAGGTAAAGCACTGCAACAGCTGTGAGGCAGTAACTTAACACTTGGGACAATTGTCTTGTTTTCTTATTTTATTTAACTTTTATATAGGTGCTTCAGAATGTGGATGGGAAAATATGAAATTTAAATAGTCATCAATTCATAATATTTAGTTAGAGATTGTGCATAACAACATACGTTTGACTGAGATCACTGTATGAAATGCCCCAAAATTATGTCCAAGGAACATTATTTTTACAAGATTTACATCTTGCTATATTTCTTCTCTCTCCCCAGTTGTTACCACCTATCTGTAATCAGACGGTGGTCTGGTTTGGTTGTACACTAGAGCTGTGACCCTGGACAAGCTCAGCTATTCTGACAGGTGAATGCAGGTATAAATGGTACTGAATTTACCTTCAACATGAGCTGTGGAGTCACACTGTCGCAGCCTGTGCCACTGCACAGACTGGGCAAAAGGGAAGAAAACGGAGGTCAATTGCTCATCTGAATGTGTGCATTAAGAAAACGTCAAGCTCATAGAATTTTAATGTTACTGCTATTTTCAAGCTTCCTGATTTTAAGAATGTTAAAAGTGAAAAGCAGAAAAAAAATAAAAAAAGACCAGGTAAAAATCTCCCAAACTCAAAACTTCTAAAAATTTCTATGAAATATTGCATTGTGTTTTTTACATTCTAAATAAACTTAAAGCTAGAATTTAAAGAAATTCTTTGACTTTCATTTCATTGACAACCTTTACAAAGCTAAACATAAATAAAGTAAGTACCACAATTAGTTCAGTAGATTGGCATTTTAAAAGTTTTTGATTTTAGTCTTATGGAATGAACACTCTAATTAATGTAGACTTTTCTGTAAGGCAGCAGCAACACTGTGTATTAATACTGAGCCTGAAAGAATCATCAGCTGTGTAAAGATCATTTTGGTAAGATTTTTCTATGCTGAAGCTTGGTAGGTTGGAGACACAATATTCACTGTTCTCAAGAGAAAAAAAAAAAAAAAAGCACATTTCTAAACCTTTTTCTTCATTGTTCAGTCAGACATAAGGAAAACAGGTCAAATTTTAAATTTGTGATTATATTTTTTTAAGCACATTTGGTATGAAGACAACTTTAAGTCATTGAAGGCACTAAAACAAAATTAAATTATTAAAAATCTGGTTTAAAATTATTTCAGTTTAAAAATGTTGAGAAATTAGTCTTTCTCTTCAGGTAGTGCTAGTTGCTGAGTTCCTGTCTAGCTTTTAATTGTGGCAAGAGGCATAGAACTTAAGTATAAAAATAAGTATGAAATCCTAGTCTGTCCTATAGTTATAATTGTGATGTAGCTGGGTAACAATTGTGATGTAGCTGGGTAACAGAGCTGTGCCTATCTGCACACCATGTGCACTCAAATCATTAACTCCTTGGGTGATCCAGAAACTCCCCATGTAGACAACTGTGTAGATGAGATAACGGAGCAATTTAGACAATAGAGTCTGAGTTGAGGCAGTGATTGACCGAACTCCTAGCCACCCTCTCAATTAAGGATTTGACTAATTTGTGCAGAAGTTCTCCTGGTGGAAATTTCAGACTGCCCTGAAGATTTCCCCCAGGAAACTCTGCAGTGCCTAGACCAATTTCTATGCTTAAATGTGTTGATTAACATCCTGGATGGAAAAACTTGCTACTTTGGAGACTCTCAGGAGGTTCCTCCTGAAAAATTGATCAAACTGTACATAGACAAGTCTGATGAGGCAGTCTCTTGTAGACAGGAGAATTAGGAGATGTTTTGTCTGTAGCTTAAAATAATCTCTTCCAGTGGAACATGCATATTGTGGAGGTGTCACACAGGACTAATGCCAGGTGGACTGCAAGAATGGAGCGGAACATTAGGTTCAGGAGTCTCAGCCAAGCCACCAGAAGACAGTGCTGCAAGTACCCTTGCAATGGAGATGTCTGTTGCTATCTGGACTGCCACCAACTTTCCTGTTGAAGACTTTTGCAAGCATTACCCTGTGCTGAAATCTCAGTGAATTAGAGTTTAGCGAATGCTCTGTCCATGTCTGTGCAACATAAACATCAAAAAGTTATTAGCCTGATCTAAACATGGGGGAAGTAGTGTCACCTACACAGCATGATTTATAACCCCTAACTTTTAGACATTTAAAAATGTATAATTCTTCTCTACAGTTGAGAGCACTCTACTAATTATACTGAGATGCAGGTGTGCTGAGGGCACTCAGGTTCACCATTCACCCTCGACAGCAGTGCTGTCTCCTGCATCCTGTGATGCAGCTGTGATTATACAGCTGCAAAGCCTCTTTCCCCCAACCTCACTCTTTTCCCTCTCCTCCATTTATGTCAGGGCTGGAAACACATCCTTGATTTTACTCAGGTTCTAGAAAAACACCTCACCCAATCACTTGTTACCCAAATAACATTAATTTAAAGCAAATATACAACTTTGAGAGTAATTTACTGTAGAAAGCCATGGCAACTACATTAGGTGATTAATCCTGCAAAATAAAGTGTATGGAAAGAGAAAAGAAAGGCACTCAGTGAAAAGGAGAACCTTCAACTGCAGTTTGATTTTTTTTTACACGGCTACTGCTGCTAGTAGCATCCTAAGTTACCATATCCTATCTCCATGCCATATCCTCCTTGGTGCCAGCACACCTTTGTAGTGGCAAAAAGAGCTAAAAGAGAGTGATCCTGATGAAAGTTCCCACAGCAGAAGGAAAGAGCTATTTTTCAGCATGGTTCATTGCACAGTGGTGGAAGAGAGGGTAGGTGTGAGTGGTAAGCTTCATTTCTGGCAGTGCTAGTTAGTATATGACAGCTTAAAGTGCTTAAAAACAGCCAGCCCCTCATATCCAGCGTGTTGCATTATAGAGAAATCTTTCATGAGCCTTTAAAAACATGTCTAATATTACAGAATAAAGAAATAAAGGTTTATCCAGCAGTTGAAAACTAATCTGTAAACTTTAGTGAAGTCTCAACATCTTCTTAAAGTATGAATATTCATAAAAATAGGTAAAATGTTTTGTTACTATCCACAAAAAGGTTGTATTTATTACTTTGTTACTGAAATACCCTGTGTCATAACCATTTCTTTTTCAACATAACCAGGAGATAAACTAAATCAAATTTCTACTAATTTAAGCAGCAGAATGATACAATGCTTTCCCATTTTTTAAATAATAAGAAATTCTAGAGTTTTAGATGACCTTTATATACACTCTGATGTACTCTGGTAATACATATGAGAGTACATATGGTATTATATTAGGCTGCTCTTCTCTATTTTCAGTGGACCAGATTCTAAGGTCATTCTTCAAAAGAGAAAAAAATCAATAAGGACAGTCACAGTTAAAATCCTAAAAGTAGGATTATAAACAAAGAATAAAGAAATTTGAAGAAATAAAACCTTCCTCACAATTAAGTTCATCAAACATAGATCCACCAGCTCTGTTTGAAGTTATTTTCACTTTATAGAACTTAAACCAAATCAAAACACTCCATAAAAAGGAAAATCACAAGCGTATAAAAAAGGAAGAAAGTAAAGCAATACTTGTTCAACTACAAGAACATTTGAGGAACAGCACAGAAATTTATTTGAATAAATATAAGACAAAATGGGTGTACCTTATAAATTATGCTCAGCATTGATAAAAGTCTTGCAAAGTAACGTAATTAAAAAATGTCTAATGAAAATTTAAAAAATCCCCCAAACCAAAGACATAAAACAAATATAAAACCCCAAACAAACAAAAATCCTAAAATAAACCAGGAAATCTTTATACCAAATGATACAGAGTAGATTTCTATAAGGTCATATTAGCCTATGTAAATAAGTAAAAAATTACAGAAGCAAATAATATCTTCCAGTTTTGTGTTTTAGAAACAGATGTGAAATAGTTGAAATACTTACCAAAGTTTTCATAGATAAAGACTTTCAGATCTTGATCTTTATGATGTGTCTCTCATAAAAATCTCAACAGCTGTCATGTTCACAAGCAACATAGAGGCACCCAAAGCAAGTAACCAAGAATGACTGTCATCAGTCAATGCTGTATTCTCTGAGATTCTGATTGATGACAAATGAATTAATCAGTTTAAGTGATTCATTCTCACTCACTAACTCCAAATCTTCATTACAAAACAAGTTAGTATGTTTCCTTGTGTTTCTGTACACTGCAGAAGATGCTTCCATTAAAATCTTCAGAGCTAGCACTGGAAATGAAAATGTAATAAAATCCATAGTTAAGAGACACGAACATTAGGAAAATGTCAGAAAATTTATTATCACTATAGATTGTCTGTGATTTATTACTAAATTACTAAAAATTTGCAACAATGAATGGCAAGTAGAGAACATAATTAAAGATTTCATTATGCTCTGTATTACAATTTTGTTCACCCATTTGTTGGCTACTCGTATTTGGCAAACTTTGTTTTCTCTATATCCAATGGAAATTTGAAGCTGCATCACCTTGCACTGATATCTTACAATATCCGGTGTGCTAAACAAGGTCAGCAATAGCTTTTACTATATGGCTAAGAAGCTTCTAAGAGCTTTTTAGAGGTGAAATCCAATTGAAGTCAATAACAAAACTTTTATTTATTTCACCGTGTACTTATATTAAAAGGATGCTGTTATTGATTCAGTAGGTAATGCTTTTACCTCTAAATCAGAACTCATCCAATGTCATATTCAGGACTCCTCTTTTAGTATTTTGGGCACAGCAACGTTGCATTAGCTTTGAAAAATCTGCAGGAAAACTATCATCAAGTAACCTTTCAGAAACACAAATTTGTCTTCCCTCTAAATAACATTTTAATCCAGCAATATAAACATTTATACCTATCAAAATCCAAAGACATTTCTCATATAGGTGTTTTTGTAAACCCAATAATCCTGACCAATTCCAAGTAGGTTAATTATATTATTTAACTTAATCATCTATATGTTTTTCCTATGCTCAGTATTATTTGCTTTCCATTCAAATTACAGGTTTAATATATTTTTATCAATGTAAGAGGAAGATGAAAGAAAGTCTTCACACAAATGTGTAGCTGTTTAAAAGGTAGGAAGCAAGTTAAAAAAAAACATATTAAAGATCAGATATTGCAGGGTAGGGCATTTACAAATGGTATCTTAGGGAAATCTTTGTTCGGACCAATGAAAATATAACAAAAGATCAAAAAGGAAAGATTGACTGTGAGTTGTCAAAGCCTGCAATGAAAAAGTTATAATGGGAAAAATGAAAACCAGCAGTGACTGAAGAACACTCACACAATCAAATACCTGAGACACCACTGGCAAACAAAATTCAGTGAAGAAAAATGTAAAGCAAAACACAGTAGAAAAGACAATCAGATTTTCATAGATGGACTCAGAGCAGCCTGTTAAAGAAGTGGAATGCGCCCTTGGGATTACACGGATAGTTATATGAATACTTTAACACAGTGACAGTCAAAAAAAGTAAACATAGAGTTGAGAAAGAAAGAGAGCAAACCAGAAAATTGTTATGCCTCTGTGCAAATTCAACTTACACCTCAAACCCCAGATCCTGAATAATGTGTTAATTTTTACACATTGGTTTGGTTTTCTTTTTCTTGAAATAATACATTAGAACTGGAGAAAGGTGAACATTATGCTAATTTTCAAAAATATTACAAAGTATCTATCTACAGGTCAGTCTCATTCAGATCCCCAGGAGCTCCTCACGAGATGATTCTCTCAAAAGCTCTTTCTGGTGACTAGGAATAACTGGTAAGTGAAAACTTGGGTAGATCATCATACTTAAAAGATATAAGTGGTTCATAGAATCATAGAATCATAGAATCATAGAATTTTAAGGCTGGAAATGACCCCTAAGATCATCTGGTCCAACCATTAACCCACCACCACCAAGTCTACCCTTATACCATATCCTCAAGCACTGCGTCTTGAGTGTTCATAATCTACCTGGAGACTGGTTCCTCACAGACTAATCTAGGGCTTTATCATGTTTAATGTCTTTATCAGTGATGTGTATGGCTACATGAAGTTTGTCTTCATCAAGTTTTTGGGTAACTGTGATGGGTGCTGCAGCTGGTATGCTTGAGGGAAGGGCTGCAATTGAGAGGCTTTTAGAAAGGTGAGAGGAATAGGCAAACAAGATCCTTATGAAATCCAGCTATGACAACTGTGAAGTCCTGTGCTTGAGGCAGACTAACCCCCTGCAGCAGTATAGGCTGGGGACTGACTGTCAGAAGGCAGCTCTGCAGAAAAGGACATGGTGGGCAGTAGGCCAAATATGAGTCATCTCTGTGCCCTGGCAGAGAACCTCATCTCATACTGAGCTGTATCAAGAAGAGCATAGCCAGTAGATCAAGGGAAGTGATTACTGCCCTCTACTCTACAATTAATAAACTCCAAAAGGAATACTGCAATCATTTTTCAGGACTTTGGTACAGAAAGTGTTTATAAAGCTGAAAGAGTGAAGCAGAGAACAGAGTCCAGAAGGAGGTCACCAAGATGGTTTTAGGCCACAGCGCTTAACCTGTGCGGAGAGGCTGAATGAATGGGGTTTGTTCAGCCTGAAGGAAAAAAAAGTAGCAGCTTTCTAACAGATAGGAAGAAGACAGAGCCAGGTTTGGTAACAGTGTGGACAGAAGGAGAAGAAGAAACGCTGGTAATAAATTGAAATGGGGCAAGTTCAAGGGAATAGAAGAAGAATAATCTTCCTTTTGAGGATAGTTAAACGCTGACATAGGATACCTACAGAGGCTAGGGGATCACAGTGTTTGGAAATTTTCCAGAATTAAATGGATAGTGGAAAATAAGTAACCAGGTCTAAATTCACTGTACACTCTGTTTTGAGTAGGAGGCTAGATGACCTCACAAGGTTCCCCTCACTAATGTTGTGATGTTGGTTTCATTTGTACCTAGGACCTAAATGACTTCTCAGAAATAAATTATTCATATCTGAATTTGACCCAGATGGTGACACCTGGATAAGCCTGCTCTAGATTGTTTTGGGAAACCATATCTAAAAAGCAGAGAGAGTTAAAAAAGAAGGGTGCAGCTCTTCAGAGATCCGGTACTATTCAATATGTAATAATTTAGATGCTGGAAGTAGAAACCAGATTTATTAAATTGACATAACATATAATTTTGGAAGTTGTAATAATAAATTTCAGGACAGATTCCAAAATCAAAACAATATTATCCAATTAAATATTTTTTTTTTGAAAGTAAAAAAGTCAATAAACATAAATGCAGGATTCTGACTTTTGATTAAAGTATTTATTTGTCCAGCTGACTACATAATGGTAAAAATGGATCTGGGGAACATAAACTGTGCATGCATCAATGATATTTGGTATTTTTAAGAGTATAGATCAGCACAGTGAAATACATAAACCAAAGCTGAAAGCCAGGTAGCAATATTTCCCTTTTACCAGTGCTAGTACAGGTTCAGCTGAGCATCAAACTACAGGAAATATATGGGTAGAGACACCCCTGGCATAAATTATCCTGGCATAAGAGAGTCATAGGACTCTATTCACATGACCTGTGAATAAGGTTTGAAAGAGCTGTGGTTGTTTAGTCTAGACAGGGAGACAGAAAAGAAACATGATATCACTTTTGAAACTCGGAAAAGGCTCCTGCAAAGTCAGAAAGAACAATCTGCTTTCTATCTGTGTGGAGGACAGGTCAAGAAGCCATGAGTTGAAGTTACAGCCTTGTGTGACATTAGGAAAACTTTTTGACTTTAAGAATAGCAAATCACTGAAATAGACTGATAATGAAAGCGGTTAGAGTCTGTATCAGCCGTGAACTTCAAGAACAGGCTAGACAGAACCCTGTCAGGGATGCTACAGGTTTAATTGTTTCAGCCTGGGGATGGAGAGGTGGAACAGATGACCTCCAGAGATCTTTTCTAACCAGAGGCATAGAATCTTGGTAAGACTGGAACATGAAGTTTCTTTTGCTAAAGGAATGCATAATTTCATATAAATGAAAAGGGTCGGCTGTTATATATAAAAAAAGACTTTTTCTTCCACAGCTGTGCTTTCCAATGGTGATAATATGCTTCACTTCTCTTAAGTGTGGAGCCCTAAGGATAAGCCAGTGTTTTAGGTACTAAGGAGTAAAGCAATTTACTATTTTGAAAAGCTGTCCCTGCCAAGCACAAATTAAAATTGAATGTATTCAAAATAGAAGGTTAAAGAGAAAGTATTTAGCAAAGAAACGAACAATAAAGTTAAAAGGTATGATCTCACTAAGCCTGTGAGTGCACGCAACTCTATGGAGTAAGTGGCTGTTCATCTCCATCTGGACATGGCGGCAACTCACAAATGCAAAGGATGTGACCCATCGGTAATGCCTCTGGTGTTTAGGAGCTCTGGAAGTTCTCACTTGATCCTTTCTTTGTTGATGCTTTAAAACAAACTTTAGAATCATCCATATGCCGTCATTTAAATATCCTTGGAAATGGGGCTGTCAGGACAAGAAGATTATAGTGTACACAACAAGCTACTTACAATTTGCATTCCAGTTAACACAAAGCTTTTGTAACTGTAAGAAAAGTCTACAAACTCCCTATTCTTTCTGATAGTGGGTTGTGTTGCTTCTCTGTACCAGAGTTATAATAGTGGTTGTATAGGAGCCGAGATGTAAAAGCCAGATACTCTTCCGGTGATAACACAATTGCATTCTCTTTAGTGGAACTCTGACAATTTTTTCAATCTCTGTATCAGTTAAAAAATGTCATATGTCAAAAAAACCCCATCTATTTTTAGTATTGAAAGGCAAAATGCCATGAGGCTTTTATTTTTCTAATTTTCTTAGAAAATTCGATATAAAAAAGAAACAGTTCACATATTTATCTTTCTAATTTATATATATATATATAAAAATTATAGTCATATTAAATGTAACAGTCTTTTCAAGATTACTTATGGAAAAATTAGTTCTCTTCTTAATAGGGCTTCTTTCAAGGCTAAATTCACACTAAAATTTCTACAACAGGACCATTTCAAAGTGAAAATGGTAGCTGATGTTTAAGCCAGTGTGATGATTCAGTAAAGTTTAAGGATTAGGAATGCTGCATAGGAAACATAATTATTCTGCCTTATAGAAGAAGAGCTGGAATTTTCTTGACATTTGTTTTTACTTTTTTGGTGTGGGGCTTTGGTTTTGTTTGGTTTTTTTCCATAGGAAAGAGAGAAGTGGAAGGAGAGCTCTGGAAAGAGATCTCTGGAGCACTGAGCGTATTAAGTAATGTTGAAAGTGAGAAGCATTCCCTGTTGCTGGGGGACTGGAGGAATGGTAGCTGTAACTATTCCTTCAGGGTAATGACTGCTTTTCCACAGTCTTCGATTATTCTTTCAATAAGAATAATGAGATTGATTTGCTGAAGTTGAGGCATAGGCAAAATAAGGTACTGGGGACCATGGTGATTCTATTAGACTGCAGCTAGACTTGGGACTCCCTGTAGGCATAGGCATCTTTTGAAGCCGAAAAACCTTCTCATTATCCCTCTCAGAGTTTTTGCCCAAAGCCTCTAATCAGGGCATTTTAACTATTATTTCTTTTTGCCCCAATCCATAAAAGCTTAATGCTTGCACAATAATCTGCCTAAAACTTCGGCAGGATTGACCTATGTGCAGTTGTGCATAACAGCTCACAAGATGAGACCTTGAGCTAGTGATTCAAAATCATCTGAGGAAATTGGGAGCTGTCCTTTCAAGTGTCCTTGAAAATGACAGTCTCAACCTAGACCCCTGTAGTCATGGTAGTTTGTTCAGCCTATTTCCATGTGAATACCAAACAGTCAATTTAGAAGTCTAATTTTTACCCTCCCTTTACTGTCAAAAAGGAATTAGACCATATGAAGTCATCAAGGACTATCTGAGGATTTGCTATAACACCCATCACCATGGTATCTAAGTGCTTCCTGAAAAGACCTATTAATCACTGTGACTAAGCATTCCCTCCTACCTGATCTGTCAGCTGAACGGCTGTTACTTCAGTTTCTGATTTATGTTCTCATGATTTAACTTAAATATGAGCATCAAATAGGACACAGGATAAATTCTCTCCTTTTTGAAATCAGAAAAAAGACCCAATTTAACAGATGAATTTGTTTCTATTAAGGTGATGGGACAAGATTAGAAAAAAGATTTTTCTTCTGAAATTTCTAGGAATTTCAAAATTACACTGGAATTAACTAAGGTAACGGCATTAACCAAATTACTAGGTCATTTTCTGACAAAACCATTTTCATCAGCATGTATTCTGATTCATAGAAACATTAAGGTACTGATTCTGAAAACGGCTTCTCAAATGCAGTCTGGAAATTTTTTGTTATAACTTCTATGAACCTTAACAATCTGTCTGTTGGTCAATCTTCTGAAATACAGTATGCATAAGTTAGGGTAATAGCCTAACCACAGAGCCCTCAGGAAAAAAAAGTACATAAGATTCATGAAAATTCTATGGCTGAACTTTCAAAATACTTCAAATTCAACACACTTTTTTCTATATAAATAAATAGGCATTTTCCAATATAAACAATTAAATATCTGAAAGGAAAATAACTAAATCACCCTCATTTTGCTTATTTTTCTTTTTTATTTTTTTATGAACTTAGTCAAACTAGTTAATGAATTCAAGGATTCATTAAGTTTGCATGGTGAGGTTTTGTCAGGTGTGGGGCTACAGGGGTATCTGTGTGAGAAGCTGCCAGAAGTTTCCCCCATGTCCAACAGAGCCAATGCCAGCTGACTCAAAAACAGACCTACTGCTGTCCAATGATGAGCCCCTGCTGAACACCAAGAGCAATTGCAGCTTGGGAGAGAAGTGAGAGTATGTGAGAGAAACAACTCTGCAGACACTCAGGTCACTGAAGAAGGAGGAGTAGAAGATGCTCCAGGTGCCATAGAATTCCCTTGCAGCCTATGGAGAAGACCATGGTGAGGCATGCTGTCTCCTTGCTGTCCATGGAGGATAATGGTGGACTACCTGTACCCCATGGAGGACCCCACAAATGAGCAGGTGGATTCCCAAAGGATGCTGTGACCCCATGGGAAGTCCATGCTGGAGCAAGTACCTAGCAGGACTTGTGACCCTATGGGTGACCCATGCTGGAACATTTTGTAAAGAACTGCAGCCCATGGGAAGGACTCACACTGGAGAAGTTCACAGATGTCTGCCACTCACGGAGGGACCCCATGCTGGAGAAAGAGAAGCGTATGAAGAGTCTTCCAGCTCAGGGGAGATGTATGTTGAACTGATTGCAATCCCAGTTCCCCATCCTCTTTTGCTGTTGGGGGAAGGAGGTAGAGAAATCAGAAATTTTAAGTGAAGACCAAGAAGATAAGAAAAGATAAAAAAAGTTAATACCAAGAAGAAGGAAGCGATCAGGGGAAGGTGTTTTTAAGATTTATTTTTTATTTCTCATTACCCTACTCTGGTTTGATTTGCAATAAAAGAAATTATTTTTTCTCACGTCTGTTTTGCCAATGACAGTAATTGGTGAGTGATCTCTCCCTGCCCTTACAACAACCAGGAGCCTTTTTAAATATTTTCTCTCCCATATCCAGCAGTAGTGAGGAGTGACAGTGGTTTTGGTAAGCCCTTGGCATCCAGCCAGGGTCAGTCCACCTCAACAGAAAATAGAAAACTTTGTTGTGCCTGTTTATAATTAATATTACAGCATTACTACTATAGGCTTCTTTGCTTCTACCTGAAGTAAAAATAGTATTCAGAATTCCTCCACTATCCTTAGTTAATGACATTTGCAGTCACCTAATCATAACGAAGTCTTCAAGTTTCTATGTCTGCATTAAGGTAGTGAAGATCATGTTTACATATTATACCAGCTTTCTGATTTTATTATGAGCCTTCCAATCCTTGCTGTACTCAACTTATTCCAGGTAGCTTTGTAACTTTCTCTTTTCCTATACATAAATTTTGATCTCAAAGACAGATTTTTTTCTGTCTATTATTTTCTCAAAGACAGATTTTTTTCTGTCTTTTAGAAAATAATGAATATTATTTTCTAGTTTGGTTTAATGACATCAGAAGTGGGGGCGGGGGAGTGGAGGGGGGAGTCTGAATGAATTGGTTGGTCAATTATTTTACATTTATTTTTAATATAATGTTTACTTATTGCCCATTGACATTTGTAAATAATGATTTTATTGGGTTTTTTTATAATGAATGGCTGTGGTTCTCCCTCTCCTCTCCTCTCCTCTCCTCTCCTCTCTCTCCTTTACACAGCAATTACAATGTCACACTTAATATACATTCAAAAATTTTAGGAGCATATTAGAATAACAGAGTTCATAAGATAGACAGCTTTCCTCCAGCATAACTAAACACAGCCTCAACTTTTAGAATCATGACACAGTACTTATATATTCATATCAAATGCTAATTCAGGTCTAAATATAAAGATATATTTGTGTCTGTGCATGGAGATACAAATCCACAGGATGATGGATCATTATGTTTTACCTATTGCCATTTAAATATTTTTAAGGATTTTTTTTTTTCTTCCACACATTGATTTTATGAAAAAGAAGTTAATCAAAACATTAAAATTTTGGACAAATCTTTTCATCAAGTCTATGAGTGCAGCAATCAAAATCTTTTCAGACTTCCCTCTTCAAAGAAGTTTTGCATCTCCTTCATGAGTCTCATCTTCTGCCTCTGAATCTTTTCTGATTTTTGCAATAATTTGAACTGCTTTACTTTGTCAATTTTAATGAAAAAACAGAGGTGACTACAAATATTCTAGGCTGCCTGAAAGTCAGTGATAAATCGTAGCCAAGCAAAACCTTATCATTAGTATTTTTTCCAGAACAGAAAAATTCCATTTGGCTAACTCAAGTTAACTACAAAAAATATCTCCCAGATCCTGCTTGTTTCTCTACAAAACTTCTCTAGAAACAATGCCAAACTTGTAGTGGCTTGTGCAGTAACCTGACAGTGATCAGATGATCTCACGTAACATCTTTACTAGCCTTATCTACATGCTTTTTCTTTTCCACTATTTTTTTTGTAAGAACTACATTGTTATGGATTAGGCCTTTATGGCTTTCTCTCCATCTGATGGTTCCCTGAAGACACTCAGCTTTAATTCATTTCTATTCAGAAATTTTGTTTAAAATTGCCTCCTATAGATACTTTATCACATTCTTTAAGCTTCAGCTGAGGGTCTTAATATAAATTCAGGATAGAACTTCCGCTGACTTACGCTTCACTAGCATAACAATCTAAGCCATCGTGTTCTCATTGTACACCCTCTCAGAATCTTTAGTAATCCTTATTCCGTATTATATTTATTCATTAGAGAGATTTCCCCATCTTTGAAAAATGTAGATCTTATATTTTGCATTCCTCGGATGAAAGAACAGAAATACATTTGCTCTCTAACACTGGGAAATGGATAGGTTTTTTCCATGTTTCATAATTTTCAGTTTAATTGCCCTCTATTTGATAATTATTTTTCTATGTGCACAAAAACATTTATCAAGTAAATGCACCTAGTATTACCTTGAAGTTATGAAAACCTTTATCTGTCTCAGCAACGAGGGACTAGTAAATTGCAGAGGTGAAAAACACCACATGAGTACTGAAGACAGATAGATGGAACTAGACAAAAAAACTCATATATTTGGGTCATCACCTTTCCCGACTCAGTTTCCCCTCTATGTAACAAGGCTTTTCTGCATTAAAAGATTATGTGCTACTCCATTGTTTCTGAGTGCAATGTAAACATAATTCTGGTTGTGTAATGGCATTAGTCTTCAGTATTTATTAGGAAGAAGAGATGTCTACCAACATCTCCAGAAGCAAGGCCCTTTTAAAGCCTAAAGTCCCTTTTAAAACCCTAAGCTTTTGCTTTCTCCATGGCTTGCAAGTAGATATGTTTCAAAGTCAGAGACAGAAATAAGGTGTATTGCTTAAAAGTAGTTAATTTGTAGTGGGCAGATAGAGTTTGAAGTTTTGCAGAATTTCCTGCTGAGGAGCTCATTTTCCATTGGGATTGGCAGAGAATAATCTTGGAGCAATATGTTCCAGGGCTTATTCTGACAAGTTAAAGGAGAATGGGATTGAACTTTCAACTTGATATTGCATTTATCTTCAAATAAGTCACTTCTAAAAAATGGCCTGGTACTGACTTTCCAACTTTCTTTCTGGCAGAACATAGGGATATAACTTTTCTACTAGTGCCAGTGTGCAGCTTGCCTGCCTGTAGCAATGAGTACCTACCAGCCCCTGAAGAGCTCAGCTCCTACGATCATTTACCATTCCTCGACACCGGTGTTTAATTAGAGAATGTTTGAACTCTTTAAACTGCTAGTCACTCATGGTTAGTTGCGTAACCTTTTCAAACTTTTAAACATTTATTTTTATTTTTAGAAATGCTTAATCCCCTTTTTAATAGAGAAGAGTGGAGAGGATTAAGGCAATGAGCAGTGAATTGAATACTAAACAACTTGAGGAATGATGCTGTGACAGCAGCATGCACAGAGCTGTCTGGGAAGGCATTTGCAAAACAGACAGAAAGATAGAGGGCATTTCAAATATACATGATTCTTACAAATATCTGTCAGCGCCCATGCAGATGAAAACATTAGAGATTTAAATTAAGACAGATGTTCATGTAAAATATGAGGCAAATAAAAAGGAAAGGACCTGGAAAATAAGAGTATTAGGGATTGATCGAAAGGAAAGACCATACCTTCCTATGTCTGACAAATACATAGTTGGTCAGCATCTTGCTCCATATAACCATAAAATAATTGCTATGCAGAGTTCCAAAAACCAGGCTTCCCCTTCAGCTGTGTCTTCAAAATAAGGGAGAAAAGTGTGAGAAACAGATAGTAGAAAACCTTCATGTTCAATTTCTTCAGAAGGGAGTAGCAAAGGCTAATCTTTATCTAAGGAATCTCTGGAAATCATCTGATTCGACATCTGCTTTTAGCAGGGCCAGACTTAAGCACTTCTGCCTGAATCCTATTTTGTGGTATAGACTATATTGTGTCTCATATTGAACGGTTCACTGGCACGCCTACGCTTATTTCAAAACATAATTGAAACAACTGTTATTTAGACTTCATGTAGCTGTATTACACATATATTCCATGGCATAGATTGCCAAAACTAACCACAAAGGCAAAAATAGATATATATGATAATACATATTGAGGATTCTAGGCATCTGAAAAAAAAACCCACAGATGATTAAAAAAAAAAAAATTATTAAAAGGCAGTTTTACTGAGGGCTTACAGGAGAGACATAATCCAGGTGACAATTTTTTAGGTGGCATGGTTTATTTTGCTATGCGGAAGAATACTGTATAGAAAATCACATGTAGGCAAAGAGGCCCCTTAAAATTAGTGTTTGATTGGTAAGTATTTCAGAGGTGCTATGGTTGTATAAGAACTTAAATGTCTATGTTTCTGAGCTTTTTGCAATTGGAAACTTCTATGATGTTGATGTATGTTTTCCTATGTTTAAGTCAGTTTTGTCCTATGGGCATCAAAATTATTTCCTAACAGCACTTCAGTTTCCAGTGTTCTGTAAAAGTGGGCCAGCATCCTTGGTGCCATATGGGATTCTTCAGTGATATTCTCCTAATTTTGTTCAGCCTGAAGAGAGCATTAAGGAGGCCATGAAGCCTAGGGCCCACCTTGTGGCTGACTATGCAAAGAATGATAATGAGTATGAAAGCTCCTTTAGCTCAATGACATTCAAAGTCCTTGCAATCTCAATGCCTGACCACTGGAGTTACTGGAATGGAAAAGACTGTTCTGTCACTTAATCAGTGCTTTCCACTCATTGGGATTCAGCCTTAGTCTCTAGTGGCAACTGTGCTAGGATTTCTACGGCTTTAGGGCTGCAATAACTCACTTAACTGTAAAAAGGGGTGGGACAGATGAAGAAGATTAAGAAATGCAGTGGTTTGAGGAGTTTTGCTCATTTGCATATGTTTTCATCTCCCCCGTGGATGGGCTGGCATTCATTAATTTCTCCTCAAACAGAAACTCTTGTTTGTCACCGAAAACCCCAAGAAACCTCTCCTGAATTTGTCCTACATACAGATATTATACCACAGAGAGCAATAAACAGTATTGATTATCATATTTGGATGACCCTGAATATTTTGCGGTATTTTTTTAAATCTTTGTTGCTTCGGCAGTATCCGGGAGGCTGTTGGACCTGTGGCTTGGCTTCTAAAAACTCCATGTCTCCTTAAGAATGAGATTTATATTGGCTGCATCCCAGAGGTGAATATAATGACCTCTTTCACCTTGTCAAAATGGCAACCTTGTCAAACTCGCAAGAGTCAATACCCTACAGCGCATCCATTTAGCACAGGAGCACAGCCCAAACTGGGACTTTGGAGTGCAGGTACTCAAATGCGCAGGTCTGACAAAGACAAATAGCACAGGGATGCACTAAGCGAGCAAGGACAAAGGGACGCTTTGCCTCCACTGTGTGAGAAATTGAAGCCCACTTAGATTTCTCCTGAATGCATTTTATGATGTGAGGAGTGGTTTAATTTTTTGAAGTTCCTGATTTAAAATGTGAGAAGCAGAGGAGTTATTATGCTTAATCCCACATTTTCTTTCAGTAATTTTTCCATTTGTTATTATTTTTAAAAATCTACCGAATCTTCATGTTTTTCACATAGGTAGATTGGAATGGTATCTTAAATTAAATGGTACTTATTGCTTAAGCTCCTGCTTAAACTATTACTGCACAGCCCTGTGCCAAGCAGTGGTCATATTCTTTATGTGGACAGTTCTGATCTTTTTACTGACTCTCTTGATTAAATAAATTATGCTGACATTGTGCTATGTAAAAATCTGTAACACAGGATGTGTTTCACAGAATAAGATTTACTAAATTTTAGAAAGAGCACATTTCAATAAAAAAAGGAAAACTTAGAATGACACATGCAGAGAGAACCAAGACATGTTTTCCATTAATGTTTTTGTGACCGTGTTGTAAAGCCATATTTTTTTCTTTAATATGATCTTAATTTTGTGTAACATAAATATGTGGTATATGTGACCCATCTGTCTCTTTAACACAGTTCTGTTATGCAGCGATGGCAATTTTTCAATGTAAAGTTCTGCAATGTTCTTGAATTTATTTAGAATAAGGACTGTGTTTCCCCTCCAGTTCATAGTTTGCTGACAGTCATTTTAATGCAAATCACAACAAGCAATCTTTTAGTGGAGTCAGTGAAGTAAAATCTGTATAAAATCACCACCAGTCCCCAATCCTACAAACACTCAGCATGTAGCTAATGGTAAGTCACATCGATTTCAACAGTACTACTAACAGTGTGCAAAATTAAACACATTTATAAGACTTTGCAGGATCAGGGCTTCAGAGAGCTCATGAACTGGCCTTTGATGTCCATTTATAAATCCCCATTATAATTAACAGGAATTTTACAGGCACATCAATAGCAGAGTATATGTAGAGTGTATTCCTGCTAGCCAAATAGTCTGCAGATGGAGTCCCAAAATATTCATTGACTCCCTGCTGACAAGGAAATTATTTATTATTACTACCTACATGATACAGTACTAACCTTGAAAACCCATTATATTCTAATGAGGCCAAAGCCACTTAAACTAACAAACAATCACCACCTCAAAATCTGTATAAATTTAAGGAAACATTACCTCTACCATAGAATTAGAAATTTTCAGACTTCTTTATATCATCTCACAGCAGACAAGATAAAGCCTTCTAGAGACTGGAACAACTCTTACCATCCTGAGTTCTCTTCCCGTTTTTACACGAGGAATTCAGCGTCAGACTACACCATGCGACAGAAGGATATGTGGAAAAGAAAGAGCAAGCTTTTCAACCAAAGAGAGGTAGGATCGGTGGGTGCTACCAGAAACCAAATCATCCTACATTTTTTCTCAGTGCAAGAGCAATTAGAGATGTCAGACATTTAAAAAAAATATGTTTAAGAAAAATTATGTTTACATATGATTTTCCAGATACTTATGGAATCTTCAGCAGTAAGTAACAAGAGTTACTAGTTGCTTTCTTTTTTATTTACTATATTTACTCTGAGGCCTTGCTTTGTTTCTGAGTTGGGAAATAAAGAGGACACTGAGAGGAGGGAAATCTTTTGCTTTGTTGATGTTAAAAGTCGGTAGAAGTTTAATCTCTATTAGTGGGGTGAACTGTCGAGCAGACATGCAGGTGTATAGCACAGAACAACTGATACACTTTCTGAATTAAAGACTTTTAAAATAGAAATATTTAATTTTTATTTGCTTATTTTAGTAAAGTTAGTGGGGAAATTTTGAGGAAAAAGGATTTTGTTAAGAGGTAAAGTATACATCTAAGTCCTTATGTAAAGATGCCAGTGAACTGTCTGATTCTTATATTTTGGAAGAGTCAAAGCATAGCATACAGAATAGACAACTGTTTTATGTACATGGCAAAAAGTATTTTTTATCAATCAACTCATAAAAACCTTCTTTTACTGATTCCATGCCTGGATCTTCATTGACTTTTGAAAACATTTTGTATTTCATCTCATAACAAGCTCTCTTAACTTAAGGGGATATCAAACATTATTCAGCTGAAAACATTTGCCGAAGGATCTGCTTTGTCTTTACACTGAGTCTGGAGCAAGTTGATGCATAATTACAAGAGCAACTTCATTTTGCATGCTAACACTGAAAAACTTCAGTATGTTTCATTAGGACAAAGTATGACAAATTAACCAGAGAGAATCTGACCCATTCAGCAAATGTCTGAGCTATGGGGTTCTATACTGTGTTAATAACAAACAAGCAATACAGGCAAAAGTTCAAGTTTAGAATTAGAGTAAACAAATATTTAATTTTTTCAAATTCACCAGATGGTGTTTTCGTGGTAGGTTGAGTGACATAGTGAGTGAAGGTAGCGTATATGGGTTTCACATGTGATATAGTATGAACTAGCAAATACTTAAGGTTTGCCATAATCTTTTCTACAAAACATTCTGGAAACTCAAATATCTGAACTATCATACAGTTCACTATCTGTAAATGTGTGTTCACTTTTTCCCTCTTTTAGTATAATTACTGTTCTAGGATGAAGTACATCAACTTTTGTGTTTTGGGGTTTTTTGTAAAAAGATCGATATACCTGACCAGATCATAAATAGACACCTTCTCAAGGGAAATGTACAATCAAACTCATTGTCCTTCAGGGGAGGTTTCTTCTGTTAAAACTTCTTTATTATCTTTAATTGACACATAGAGGATAATTTAACCATTTCCTCTTCTCTCAGTGCTTCAGTCTTGTTTTCACAATTGTTGCCATGAGAGAAGCTTAGATGAGTTTATAGTAGCTTGATTTTTTACACGAGAAATTTTAGAATTACTAAGCTCTTGAATAATTCCATATATCAAAGGGCTTTTGTGTTATGGTAGGAACAGGATCCTAAATGTTAACTCTCTAATGGATGTCATAAAATCACCATATATTGTACTTTAATTTACCCTTGAGTTTCTAGAGTTTTCTGAGATACTGGTTGTAAAGTCAAATATCTTATATATGTCCTTAAAATAAATGCAAGTAGATACAACAGGAAAAGTATAAATTATCATTGCAAAACATCTAGAGTTCCATGTGTAAGTCAGACTACTATATGCAGGAAATACTAATTCCAGTGAGGAATATCTAGAAAATTTTTATATTAGGCATCTATCATAGCAAAGGAATATCAACAAATGTATAAGGAGCTGCTAAAGCTTTGCAAAAGGCCTGCAACAGGCATTGACACTGTGATACCAGGTTGCCCAATCCACCTGTCCTGGGTTTTTAACTTGTTATGGAAAGGGAAAACACCCCATCTCGCTGAGCCCAGTCCTGATGACCATGGAAGCAAGATTAACATGTGTGTTATGATTGGAACAATTTTGCTTTATTGTCCTACTTAAGCTGAAATGGACAACAGGAGATATGCCTGGACATCCCCAAAATATGTGTACCTTATTACCCCTATCCTTCACACAGAATCACAGAGTCACAGAATGTTAGTAGTCGGAAGGGACCTTGAATGATCATCTAGTCCAACTCACTGGCTTCTTCCCTTCAACCAGCTCTCAATCCACCTCACTACTCTACCCTCCAGGCCACACTTCCTCAGTTTGTCCACCAGGATGCTGTGGGAGACAGCGCCAAATGCCTTACTGAGATCAAGGAAAACCACATCCACTGCCCTACCATCATCCATCCACCTGGTTATATCCTTGTAAAAGGCTATGAGGTCAGTCAAACATGACTTCTCCTTGGTAAAACCATGCTGACCACTTCTAATAACCCTCTTATCCTTGATGTGCCCAGAGACAGCACCAAGGATAAGTCATTATGCTCTTCTTTTCCACCCTTGCTACAACCCCAGCCCTGTCCTAAATAATTATTGATAACTACATTTTCTCCACTGACTTCAGTTTGGCTACATCCATATCCATATCCATATCCATATCCATATCCATATCCATATCCATATCCATATCCGGTATTTCTTCTTCTACCTAGGTAACCTCAACATTACATGCTCTACAAACATGCTGTTCTCCCACACAAGTCCATTTTGTTCCTTTCCAGTTATCTGTGACATTCATCCCTTTCTGACTTACCTTCCCCTTAACCAGCTCTGAAAACCAGGTGTCCCTGACAGCCCTCACAGCGCTATCTGTAACTCCTGGCAGCTTCTCACATTGTTTATCTGTCAAGTCCAGCAATTTCTCATGTCATAGTTTCTCATGTCCTGTTCAGTTAAGTTAACCCCAGGCCAAGGCTTATTCAGATGCCTCGATATCCACCTCGATATCCACCTGTAGCCCTAAAAAAAAATCGTCTTTTTTATCTTTGCAATACGATGACCGAGGTCAGATACAAAATAAAATTTTGCAGACATCTGTTTTATAAGTACAGCCACTGAAAAGAACAATTTTAATAAACAAATTAGTATTGCAGTAGTTGAATAAGTGTACAAGGATGTATCAGGCACCTAAAGATCACTGGGATGTTTATAAGACTGATAAGCCTGTTCAGTTTAAACCCCAAAGATAAACTTAACTAGATTGACAGTCAATAACACCCTTCACTGTAATGGTGAATTCCTACTCATCTTTAGTTGTTACCACTACATATCCAAAGCAGTCAGTCCTTAGCAGCCATAGGCTACACCTGCTGTGAGCAGTACTGCAGTACTGGTGCCATACCCTCAGCAGTCCCCATCACCCCAGTGTGTGGAGCAAGCTCCAGAGCTCATCCACTTGGTATACTGAGGTGGCAATTATGTTTGGGAGCTTCCCCTGTTGTAAAATCTTTGAGTTTCTTGACACTTTTGAACTCTGGGCTTCTGGTAAGGGCACAGGTTTTGTGGGATGCTTGGGAAGGTTGCCTTCCTGCTGAGGCATGGGTCCTGTCTTGTGGCCTCTCCCTTCCTTAAAGGTTGCATGTTTTAAGTGAGCAGTGGGTTGTGTATAGTTCTGGGCTTCTGCTTTCGAGATATGCCCGTATTTCAAACATTTTAATAGCCCCTGCTTTCAAAACTGTACATCCTGGCAAGAGACACCAGGTAACAACCTCCAGTTCACAATGAAAGTTCTCATAGCAAGTTGGTAACAATCATAAGATACCATGACCAGAGCCTTTCAGAGACAAGTTAAAGCACAGTTAGCTTAAGGTCTGAAGTTTATTCTCTGAAGCATTACAGTTTTTACAGGGCCACAGGGTGCAAAAAATATTTTTACAGATATTATTAATATTTACAGTGCTTATGTCTAGGTATAAAACAACCTAATATTTATAAAATCCTGCTTAATGTAGAGCTGCTTTTATAGGTGCAATAGACCTTTGCCTTGGCTGCAGTATAAACTGTACATGTATTAGAAATACTTTCTAAATACAAGGCGGTGAAATTAAAAGGCGGTCATCCAGTGGGATAGGAGGTATAAAAAGGAGATACAATGGCAAGGTAAAAATACTTTACTTATACACCAGATTTAACAGATATGTAAAGAGGGACTATATGATGTATTTGCTTAGAGTGATCAAGGATTACACTGCTCAGCTCAGGAACTCGCTTCTCACTCCATCAACAAACAGTGGATTCTGTCTTGGCTCCTAACAATGCTCTCACTTCACTTAGGTCTGCCTTTGGTTTAAGACAGATTGGCCCTCTATTGTAAAGTTCAGTCTTGAAGAAAGAGGGCACCAAGGCAAAGAATTTGGAGTTAATTCACCATTCTATCAAAAGTCAATTTAGATATCTATGGATAAGGTACCTGTTGTATGGTTAAGAGCAGACATGAACTGCAATAATGTCATACCAAATCTGTATTACAGCTGACCACTCCAGTTAAAATATTATTTTCAGTCAATGTAAAGTATCTAGAAGTGTATGCATGTCATTCTCTTTTTTCTAACTCCTCTTCATCTATCAATGCATTAATTTAGCTTTGAAAGACAATTCTTAAAATGAGAGATGGTCACTTACATATAAAAATACATTTCCTTGAACAGAAACAGAATTAACTGATAAGGATCCTGTGCAAGAGATAAAATTGCAGTTTATTCCTTGAAAATAACAATAAAATCCTGTGGGTATTAGCAACTGATTTATTAATTTAGTCTAAGAGCTGTTATCATAAAAGTATGAATACATAGAGAATAATTTCCTTGACACTAAAAATCCATGTGTTGTAGTATGCCAAAATTCGAAATTAAGGATGAGCGTGAGAAAAGTTGGGCATATTTTCATGTACTTAATAGAAGCATATTTGTGATAGCTGTGTCTCTTATATTTAACATCATAGAATCATGGTCTGGTTTAGGTTGGAAGAGACTCCAAAGACTAGTTCCAAACTGTTGCCATGGGCAGGGACACCTTCCACTAGACCAGATTGGCCAAAGACCCATCCAACTTGGCCTTGAACACTGTCAGGGAGGAGGAAGCCACAGCTTCTCTGGGCAACCTGTGTCAGTGCCTCGCTATTGTCATAGTGCAGGATTTTTCCTAATATCTAATCTAAATATACTCTCTTTCTTTTTAAACCCATTACTGCTTGTCCTATCACTATATGGTCTTGTAACCGGTCCCTCACCATCTTTCCTGCCGTCCCCTTTTAGGTATTGGCAGGCTGCAATAAAGTCTCCCTGGAGACTTCTCTTCACCAGGCTGAGCAAGCCTGTCTTCATAGGAGAGTGCTCCAGCCCTCTGATCATCAACGCACTGCATTACTATTTCCTTGTTCTTCATTTAGTAGCTCATCGTCTTACTGTTCTGGCAGCAAAACCAGTTCTTTTAAATTAAGACAAGCTGTATTTTCTTTGTCTATAACTTAAGTATAAAAAGGCAAGAAAGCTTAAGAAATCAAGAGAGAGTTTGATAAAAACATTTCTTTTCTTCTCCTAAAAGGAGAAATTACTATCTCATTCTTCAGCATGTGAGACAATAGGAATGCCACATACCTCTGCTTCTCTGATTTGAATTCTACTATTGCCTCTGCTTTCAAGTTCCCAGTCATAATAGTACTATTATATTATCTTACCTTTTTGAAGTGTTTTTCATTCAAAAGTTCCTGAAGCATTTAAACTTTGAATCAGCCTGTTATTTCCCTACAGTGAGTTTTCAGAAAAAAAATTCATACTACACTTCCTCTCTTTGCATCTCTCCTCCAATCTTCCCTACCAGGTGTGATGCCAGGTCTGCCACATCAGTATGGAGTATTAAAATGCAACATAGCCTCTTGCATTTCACACACTTTTTGTGTGCCATTCAATCCTGGATGCGAAGAGAAATGTAGGAGTGAATGGAAGCAGCACAGGAAATCAGAAAGGCTACACATGCAAAAAAACAACCCTTACTTTTGCATCTGGCTATTTGCTCTGTTGTAACACAGCTTCCTCCCTGCCCTTACACCCAGCTTCCCTTCCAGTAATAAACAAGAGCTCATAATAACCATCTTTCTTCTCACTACATGCACACACAACACTATCAAAGTTAAAGGTATATAAGCAAATATCTATCAGAGGTTCTTATCAGTCTTTTGTATCTTACTCTACTCCAAGCCCTCAGTGGACTGGTCAGTGAAAAAACTGACAGCAACCAAAGGATGATATACACCTACCCCACCTGATGGTCTCCACACTTCTTGTCTCTGCACACCCCAGAGCACTGTGATCCCTACGGGCAGTACTACTAAATGGCAAGTTCACACCAGAAATAAATATTCTAAGCATTGAAGAAGTTTTTGCATGTGTTTCCTGGTTTGAGAAGATTGTTAGAGAAAGCTGATTCTTCATATTTGTGGGGTGGAACAGTTCAGGTGGCAGGAAAGACCAGCTTGTCAGGCCTGTGTTTAAATATGCATTTAGAAGATACATTAGATAATATGTACTCTATCATCAAGTACTCATAACTTAGTTTCAAAACCTGAACTAAGATGAGAGGGAAGTATTGATTTAAGTACACTTTATAATATTAATCCAGAAATTAAAATATCCCAATCACAGAGATAAAGATTCTCAAGTTCAACACCAGAGGACATAACTTCTATTTAGTCTTATGTAGCATAATTATGATGGCATGCCTATGATGTGCAGGGTGAAGCAAGAATATTAAAGATAGATTCATAATTAGATCTGAGGTACTTGTCTAATTAACAAAACGGATAGCAAAATCTGTATTTCATTAGGGTGAGATGTAGAAGTTTCCTCCTGTGCTTCTACATGGTTGATTTATTATGCTGTGGTGAGCTATATCCAGTGTATCATGTTGGGATGTTGTGATGAGTCACATGCCAAGCAACATGATACAATAATTTATGATCAACCAGGCTGCAAATATTGTGTAGATATATAACCCTATTTAATGGTTGCCTGTATGAGTTCATCATAGTGCTCTTTCTTTCAATGTGGTGCTATCACTGATATTATTTGAACAGTCTCCCTTCTCCCTCTTGGAAAATGAAAGAATAAAAGTCCCCAAAAGTATGTTCATATATGGTAGAGCAGTATCCTCTCAGACTGGATGTCATATATTGTACCTTTTATATAATGTCATCGATAGAGCTTGTGAGCTGACTTGTAGCTCAGTGCATATACAGCCTAATGAAAGGTGATCTGGCAGATAAACAGGAAGTTAAAGAAGCATTCATAAAGCTGGAACTGTAAAAAAGAAAAATATACCTGTATCAAAGACACTCAAAAGCATGACTTAATTTAAAAGAGCAATATGACTTTGTCCCTAATTTTTTCTTATTGTCCTCTAGAAGCAGTTTAAAAACCAAATCTAATGTTTTCCCAAAGACAATCCTGCACATGGAAAAAAAGTAACTTTCCTTGTTATTACATCCAGAATTATAACAGATAGTTTTACATGCCTGTGTGTATGTTCACCTGTGTATTTTTAATATTTATATTTGTATATGCAAACATGATACTGTCTTTCTACTTTTATTCTGCCTTTCCATCTATTTTCTACACTGGTCTTTCCTGAAACTTAGTATAATTAACATTAGTGAAAAGAAAACCAAATCTGTTTAACTACAGGAAAACACAAACTAGCATCTTAAATACTGCCCTGGTTCTGGCCAGGCCATAGCTGACTTCCGCAAGCAGCCAGCACAGGTGAACTGAGTTGGCCCTGACATCAATACAGCCCCTGTAAAAAGCAGCTGGCGGGGGCGGGGGTATGGAATGGGAAGAAGAGTTTGGGTTTAGTTGGTTGTAGGTGTTTTTTTGTGGTAGTACGGTGGTTTCTGTTATCGAGTACTCTGCATGATCACTAGATGTGTCTGTTATCATTCCCCTTTCAAAGTGCTTATCAGTAAACTGCCTTTATCCCAACCCACAGGGCTTGGTCTGTTTTCTCTCCTCCCTGGAGGACTGAGCAAGTGGCTGGTGGTGCTCAGCCTCTGCCTGGTGCTGAACCACAACAAACACCCATATTATGCCTCCCCTACCCCCAAGTTGGAACAATTCTAACATTGGCATTCATCAATTTTATTATTAAAATCCCTGGCACCAGAGTGCCAATGACTGCTTGCTTCGTACACAGGTAGCTTAGTTAGTTTGTTGCATCAATGACCTAAGGGATGCCTAGAATTTCTCAACTGTGGGTATTTTTTATTTAATTTTTGAAAAGAATACATGTATCTGTACATTTTTAGCTGTCCATATTCCCTCTGTCCTGTATGACAAATAACAATGCTCATAGTGGTAAGGATAACATAGACCAAGAGCTAACTTTAGGGGTTAAAAATTTCATAGATCTTTACTGTTTAGGTACAGCACTAATCCAAAATGAGCTGTTAAAAAAGCTTATCTCCATTTCTGAAAGGATCCTTTGATAAATCCAGTAGAAACATAAACAGCATCTGTATGTTTAACCATGAATACATAGTTGTATGCTCTCTTTTGGCAGTCCAGAAACACTTACTATTATCAAAGTTATGGCTATTTCCATTCATAAATTCTTTATCTGAAATGAATTTTGCATGTTTCATGCTGCATGTCCTGTGAGAAAGTATTAGAACTTGTCTTAGTAGTCTGCACATACCATGCTGCTTTCTCCAAGATTTCAGCCTTTGACATGCTACAGATTTCTTCATCGCCAATGTATGGCTCACCTTCTCTTCATCGCAAGATTTTACAAACTTATTTTTTAATAGCACCTTCACAGGTTTAGAAACAATGTGATTTCAGGCCGCAGTGCATAAACATAGTCCTTCTGATGTTCAGTAACTGTTAATATTCTGGGTTACTGAACTGGTAATTTTGTCTGAATAGCTAGAAAATGAGACCAGTCTTCCGATATTTAAAGGCAGTTAGGAGTCTAATTTCATTTGAAAACATTTTTCTCTCTATTGCAATGTTGTTGCTGTTGAAAAAAATTTATGAAGATGTTATAATTGCTCAAATATTATGACCAATGCATGCTGTGTAATTTTGGACAATGCTGCAAAGTGAACTGAAGTTAAAATAAGTGATAAAAACTGCTTTTGTCTGTCCACAAGAAAATAAAACTTGGGGAATATTGCCATGCTCCTTCAAGCTGGAAGAGTGGCAGTCTGATTTGTAGGACCTTTTCATTATTATTTTTGTTTTCCACACAGGTACTTAAGATCAGATGGTCTCTGAAATGCTTATTAATCTGCAGCTGAAGTTAGCTTGTAGGAGGTATATGTGACACTGATGTTAGTTATTAAAATGACATCTGCAGAGAAAACATGCAAAAGCTGTTATTTGATTTGAGCCATTCTAGATGACTAAAAACCATCAGACTGCTTGAATAGCTAATAAAAAACCAGCTGATTCACTTACTATATTAGTTGCTAACATGCATGTGGGGATTTGGATTTGCAGGCAGAATATCCCTTCAAGACTCAAGAGAAAAGATGCCATGGAGGCCAATTAACCTAGGAATAGCTGTTAATCTCTTTCAGGTCATGTAGAGGAACAAGTAGACATAAATATGTGGCACAAAAGCACTTTAGATTTTACTAAGCTGCTTTTTAAAATTGTTCTTAGACAGTTATACTAATAACATTGTAGCACTTCACATTTTCTCAGTACTATGCAAACAGATAATTAGGTCTAGGAGTAGATTACTGTTCTCCAGATCTTGCAAGCAGGAAAACTGAGACACAGAACTGGGAAGTATCCCAGGCCAAGTGTAGTGCAAACAACAAAGTCAGGATTACATTCTGGAATGACTACAACCAGGTCCCCAGCAGTATCACACTGCACAAGACATTTCCATTCACAAGGGGGTTATGTTTAGAGTGCAAATTGTTAAGATTGTGCTGCATTTATTCTGACAGTTATTGACCTTGATGGGCTCCATCCACCAAGGTGCTAAACATCCAGGTCCTTACTCAAGACAGCACTTAAGCACCTGCACTAAACCAACAGACAAACAATCAAGCAGTAGTTTTCCAGTTTTATAAAATCAATCTCAATTAAATAAGCATGAGATTTTTTTGTTCCTGTAATTTGTGACCCCAGCAAGATCGGTAGCTTTGGTTGCCATCTTTTACTGGGAGTATTGCAGTTGTAATGGTCACTCATCTGTACTGACAAATGTGAAGACAGTGAGTGAAGCCAAAAAATGCTTATCAGCTATCTCATTCTACTTTTGTTGGGCCAGATACTCTGGCAATGCATGCAGCCAGGCAGGCTGTGATAAAAAACATTTTATACCATCACAGTCTCCCTGGAGAGTGGTCAGAACTGAGGCCTTAGTCATATTAGCATGCTGTTTACCCACATGTCTTCTAATTTCTTGCCTACATATTATCTTTGATGTATCTAAGCTGTTATATAGGAAAAAAATTAAACATTTCTATGTCAAAGAAGTACTAATTCAAGGAAAATATATAACTCAGGTTATACAGGATGTAATCATCTCCTGATCTTGCATAATCAAACCATTGACATTACTAATATCAGAAATTAAAAATATGAAGATAACCCATCACAAATCAGCAGGCTTATATGCTATCTAATTATAGGAAATATTTGAACTTGAATACTTTGAACTCTAATTTTGAGTTCATTACTATGGACCTTATTTGTGGGGAAAAAAAAGGTAAATAGAGATAATTCACCTCCCCTATTATTCAGGGAGATCAATCACTCCCTCCATTAACAATATAACATACATGGTAACATTTTTTAAAGTAAAATGTACCAGACATACAAATTTAAACTACTTTTACCATTCTGAAGGATTGAATGCATGGTTGGCACCTAGCTGTAGTAGAAAAAATTTCGTAGTAATATTGTATTTTTAGACTGCCTTTTCTTGAAGCACAGTTTATATGTATTAGAAATGTGAAATTAAGTGTCTAACTGATCATGAAGATGAATCACAAACATCTTCCTTGACTTGTATAATGCTGTTTGCATCCTTTGAAAGTTTTTTTTTTTCTGAATGAAACTCCAGTGCAGAACTGAAGAAGTCTTTCCTTGCATAGCACCTGTTTTAATTAATTTATTAATGTATTTGTATCACTAAAGCAACAGGTAAAACATGAAATGGAATATTCTTGGTTTCTTCAGTTTAGATGCAAATCCCTGTTTTATATTTTACTGTATTTTTTTAAAAATAAAAATATTTAAAGGTACACTCCCATACCTGGATTCAAAGTTAAATCCAAGGTGTTTGCAAAGATTATTTTGTCTGCAGAAAAGCAACTGAATTTTACCTTTGGATTCACTTTATTTTGTGTGCTTGCTTAAAAATACAGCTGCCTCAGAATTTATTATAATCAAGGATCACCAACTCCTTAAGCAGGATCTGTCTTCTACAGTTGTAGAACTCCTCTAAGTCTCTCGCAGCACAGCTTTCTAATCAATAGGCATGGGGTTGTTTGGGCTTTTTCTATGTTTTTATTTTCAGACAAAAAAAAATTCTTTTTAATTCCACTGTATATGATATGTTTAATTCTAGATACTGGGATTCTATTTATGGGAGTCTCTTCATAACATATATTATAATGACCAGTATTTTCTTGCTAGCTAGCTCCCCCTCCCCCAGTTTAAACTCCAATTTCATATTTTTAAATTGGTTTCTCTTATTTTAAAAAGCCAGGGATCAGTTTATACAAATTTTAATTTTAACAGAAGTTTTATTGAAAATCAAGTATCCTAGGTTCTTCCTTCTCCATAATACTATTTCAAATAGATATGCTAATTCCTTCAAGCCATTCCATCTTCTCAGACTGAATTGAAGTTTATTGAAAATGTACTGTTAGTGCAAATGCACTATATTAAATCAACTTTCATAACAAACAGAGAAACATTGCTTCAGAATGTTAAGCTTAGCCAATGAAAATATATGCAAATAATTTTAAAATGCTATTAAATAAGGAGCTGCAGTAGAACTACTACCACAGTAGAACTATTTCATCATTGAACTAAAAAATAGAAATACTGATTTAATATCTAATTTCTTCCCTCAGTTGTAACCACTGTAACCCCACTGACTTCAATTTATGATTTCCATAGAATTTACATTTGGATAGAGATGTATTCCTAGGGGCAGTTATGCTATTCTTACATATTAGCTTCTCTCCTACTTCAGACTGAAAAAGCTGCTTATGGAATAAGATATCACACTTGCTCTCATGTTTAGTCTGCAAGCTCTTCATGACTTCAGACTCACTTGTTTATTGGTAGGTGTTGTTTGTTCAGGGTTTTGTTTTGGTTTGCAGCAAGCTGCCTGTGCAGCTGAAAAGAGCGATTCAGATCTGGAATTTTTGGAAGATTTTTGACTCTGTGAGAACTATCTATCTTCATCCCTGTTCAACTATATTAATGACTAGCTTGTGTTCCTGTTAGAGAAAATCCAAAATGGTTTTACCTACTCGTATTTGCACACTAAGTGATTGAGCAGATGGAAAGTAGGGTGAATATCAATAACTATCATTCACACTTTTTTTCAGGAACCTTCTCTACAACTTTGTCAATTTTATGCATTGCAACAGATTTTTCAAAAAGCAAGGATTTCCAGGAAAGCCAAACTGACTAAAGATTCTGACTTCTAAAGTTTCCTCTCCTTTGAATGAGAAGACAGTATCTGCAGAGATAATAAATAGAAATTTCTTTGCTAACCTAAAGCTTTGTTCAGATTATTGTTAAATAGTGAAGAGAAGGCAAGGGAGGAGGAACCAAGGAAACATCCTTTATCTGAAATGTCTTGCACAGTGCAAGGTAGTATCTCCTGCATTCATTTTGACAAAGTGTCTCTTAATTTACCTCAAAGTCTAATCTAACACATCTAATCTAGAGCATTGTCAAGCAACTAGCGTATGATTTCAGGCAGATCACAGAACATATCAAACTGGTTGCAAATTCTGGAGAAGTCTTCCTTCAGTTGGAAATTGCCTGAGGCACAGATGACAAAATATTTGCTCCAGGATAAGATCAGACTGAGCTGAACAACTCACTATCCTGCTTCTCTTACAAAACTGACATGGAGGACACTTTCCTTCCTAACCTCAAATCTTGAAGTCTGCCATGCTCTGAGCTACAAGCAAGTTGACACCAAAGCATTTAGAAACAGCCTTTTCCATCACACCCTAGATCTGCCCCAGTCATTTTCTACCATTATAATTTCAAAAGGAAGATCTTGTGCGGGTCCAGAAAGGGGTATAAAATCTAAACAGATTCAGAACATATCCACCTATTTGTGTTTTAGGGAAAGTATTGGTGAATTTGTGTGGCTGAAATGCTGAAGCATGAGATCTGATCAGTGTCATTCCAGCGCTGATCTGTACATCCTGTGAGTCTGTGTTAGTGCTGGCACAAAGAGGAGATGAACACAGGGGCCCAAAAAGTTCACACAAGCAAAAAAAATAAGCCATCATGTTTAAATTATTGCTTGCAGAGGCTGTTTAAAAGCTCCAGAAAAATCAGTGTGAACAATCTCTTCAAAGGAAATGTTGCGTCTTTAAAAAAACTCCAAACTTTTCCAAATGATGTTGAGCTTACAATTACGCTGTGAATTGCTTTAATTCATACTCAGAAATCTCACATAAAGTTTCTGGCATACTTCTAGCTGTTAAATATGTGGATGCAAAGCAGGTTAATTACAGAATAATTAAACAGTAATTAAAGTCCAATTAAACTGTGCGGATCTGGAAAGAAATGCAACAGTTATCTCAAAATGCTGCCTTACTGTGTCAAAAAGAATCAAGAAAAAAAATTTATGGAAACTATGTATAATATTAAAAAAATGTCTACAGCCACAACCACAGAAGAATCAACGACTTAAGAGCAGACTCTTAAGTGGTCATTATTTCAATTCAAAGTATTCAGGGTGTGGCTAAAAACTGAAATTTAGAGAGGTCAAAATTGCAGATAAGTTGTAAAGACCGTGTAATTGAGAAAAACTGGGAAGTCATCTAAAAGTGTTGCTAGCCCATACTCCTCCAGAGTCAAAGAGGAACAGGAGAGGAATATTTTTAATTTCTCAGAAATATTTCTCAGGACTAACGAAGAAACATTTTCGCATGTGCCCAATTCCTAGGTGTGGATATTCCATTAACTTAAAAGCAGAACAAACACTTAAAAGGTTCAGAAGGAAAACCAAATTGTCATTTCACAGAATCACAGAATCAGTCTGTCTGAGTTTGGAAAGGACCTCTTGGAGGTCAACTGACCCAACCATCATGCTTAATTGTGGCCACCTAGACCTAGTTGCTCAGGACCATGTCCAGATGGCTTTTGAATATCTCCAAGATGGGAGATTGAGTTGGTTCTATGGACAATTCATGCAAGAACCATGTCACCCCCACAGTGAAAAGTGCTTCCTGATGTTCAGAAGAAACATCCTCTGCTCTGGTCTATGTCTATTGCCTCTGTTCTTGTCACTGGGCACCACTAAAAAGAACTTGGCTTTACCCTCTTTTCATCTACCCTTCAAGAATTCATAAGATACATAATGTATTCATAAGACCTTTCCTGAGCCTTCTCTTCTCCAGGCTGAACGGTCCTAACCCTCTCAGTTTTTCCTCATAGGAAAGATGTTCAAGTCCTTTAATAATCCTTATGGCTCTTCACTGGAGTGTCTCCAGTATATTCATGTTTCTCTTGGACTGGAGAGCCCAGAACTGAACACAGTACTCCAGATGTGACTTCACTAGTGCTGAGCAGAGGGGAAGAATCACCTCCAACTTTCAATACATAGGTTATTATTTATTTTTTGGAAACTTACATTATTTTGAACACATTGAGGCCTTTTCAAACATCTTTAGCTGACTATAGTTTTTTATTTTCCTGTATAATATGCATGTTTGCTAAATACTGTTCAATGAATTAGTGGCATTTATACATTTAAAAGCAATAAATCTGTACCATTATTGTTGTATTGTGTTTCAACTGAGCTTAAAGACTAGTCTTCTGACTGTGGTTTTTGGGTGTTTGGGGTTATTTTTCTTTCCAGAGTATGTGTTGTTTGTTGCTGGGTTTTGTTCTTATTGTTTTTAAAATTAATAAATACCCATGAAAAATAAGGTGATAGTGATGCTGAATGCTTCTAAAAGGTATCACTCTCAGCTGGTTGCATAGAAACCCATTTCTTTTGAGAAAATGTCCCTGATCCCATGTGTGCCTGAAATTACTACAGCAGGCTTAGGAAGCTAAATTTAATATAGCTTATGGCAGTGACTCCCCAGATTTACCACTTAAAATCGCAGGTTGCAGACTACAATTCTTTAAGTGAAAAAACCCCAAAGGAACAAATAATAAAAAAAAAAAAAGCCAATCCCAAGCACCAAAAGCCCACCACAGTTTAGAATACCCTGGATACCATTTTATCAATGTCATAGAAATGTACATAATTTCATAAAATCAATATGTATCGGATTATAATCCTTATCTGTTGGGGTTGGTTTTTGTCTGCACACATTTGATTTATTTCAGACAATTTAAAAGAGGGAAGCCTGACTCTTCTATTTCATATACATAGTCTGTACATAAGTTCTTGTGATGTCAGTAGCTGAGTAGGGAGAGGAAGCCCAATAAAATGCTCTCATCAAGGAAAGGGACATTGAGGTCCTGCAATGTGTTCAGAGAAAGGCAACCACGTTAGTGAAGGGTGTGGAGGGCAAATCTTATGAGGAGTGGCTGAGGGAGGGAACTGGGGTTGTTTAGTCTAGAAAAGAGGAAGGTGAGGGGAGACCTTATCGCTGCCTACTTTACCTGACAGGAGGTTGTAGAGTGGTAGGTGATGGTCTCTTCAGCCAAGTGACAGGTGACAGGACAAGGGGAAATGGCCTTAAACTGCACCAGGGCAGGTTCAGATTAGATGTTAGGAATAAATTCTTCACTGAAAGAGTTGTTGGGATGTGGAACGGGCTGCCCAGGGAGCTGGTTGAGTCACCATCCCTGGGTGTAATTAAAAGATGGGTAGACGAGGTGCTCAGGGATATTAGCCAGTTGTCTTTGACTCAACAATGGTAAGGGTTGTGTGTTGCCATGTCAGTCCCTGGAAAAAAATGGAAGGGAGCTGACTGTGCTTTATTCTTTTGGTGCGAAGACGGGGAAAGTGAAAATAGCATGGTAGAATTATTGTAAGAAAAAGGGATACACAGTTAGAGTCAGATCCATAGGAAGCCAAGTACCACTAGACCTTCATCTTGTTTGTATTTAAATCAAGTGAAATTCTTTGTCCTGTCTAACTGTCATCAGAGATACTACAGAAAATCTTTTGGTTTATTTATGTTCACAAAAATACTGATATGAAAGTAGCAGCTATTTTCTCTGGGGAAATACATTTGAACATGTTTGCCATGCAAATTATGTTGAGATTGTAAACTGTGAGAATATTTGCTATCGTTCAGTAATTATCACTAAGATTTAATGGAAATCAATGCTACTATGAAGCAATGAAAAAGTCACCAAATTCCAGTTCTGCAATTCACTTCATTATGAACAACTGACATTAATACAAAATTTAAAGGTGATTAAAAAAAAAATCTTTAATATGCACAAAAGAGAAACACTTAATTTCTGTAATTTCTGACACTTAACCATATTAACAATGTGTTTCTCCTATCTATAACTCACTATCTTTGGTGTTCTATTAGTGCTTTTTCTGCATTTTTTTCTGAATGCTTGCAATCACTGATATGTATACAGAAGCAATGAAGAAACTCTCCATCACCAGAACATGGATTCCTTCTTAATGCTTTTCATTAACATTAATTGCAGTTATAAGGGAAGAAGGAACCCCAAAGTATTCTCTAAATGCAGTCCAGCCAACATTACAATGATGTTATTAACATTTTCAATTGTACTTGCTGAGTGCTTTAGATACTGACATTTTAGACTTCAGGACAAGTGGGGGGAAGAGAAAGAAAAAAAAAAGAAGACTATCAGAGAAGGAAGAAAATAAATAAATTTCTTTTATATTTTGGTTAATATTAATACTCTGCACCTAAGACACGGATGATCAGTTTCAGCATGGTTGTTCAGTGATTTGCCTTCAGAACACACATATGCACAGCTCACCAAGCTTGTTCTACATATGTCTTTAACAAAAACTGATGATTTTGCAGGATTCGGGATATATGATTCTATATCACAGCAGGTTCCCATAATGTCATGTTACTAAAAAATACTTATTTTACAAATGGAAGCCAAGTGTGAGGAAGGATACTTGCCACCTTTCCACGTTAATACCAGATGAAATGATGTATTTTAAAAACTGAGAGCTTTGTTGGAGTTTTGGGGATACCATATGAACAGACCAAATTTGCAATGCTAAAACTATGATCTAGACATGCATTCTTTATGTGTCGTGCAGTGTATATGGCTGTGTTTTATAGTATTCTCACCACAAATCCCATGCCAAGTCCTGAGCTCATTCAGAGTAGATAATATAGTCCTGCACTGACAGGAAGACTTTTGCCTCATTAGTCTGCAGTCCCACATAAACTTGCATACATGTTAACCCCAGGACTCAGCAGGCAACTCCAGTGAAACCACTGAAGCTGTTCTCAGAGCATAAATAGATGGGTGAATATTTGTAAAACTGGGATCTTAGAAGCTATGCCATTTTTGGATGACATTATAAGGTGATGTCCTTTTGGTTCAGCCCCAGAGAGGAAGTATCAGAGATTGTGTAATTTATGCAGTGTCGAGTGATTCTGATTTTGTAGTATGTTTGTTATTCTTTAAAAACATAGGGACAGTGCAGAGATGAATTAAATCTGAGTTTGCATGTTAAAAAGAAAAGGACCCATTTATGCAAGTCTTCATCTTCTCATTAGCAGGCAGACTAATTTCTCCATTCCCTGCCAACTTGCTGCCTCCAGGGTTTTACCAATATGTACTATATGCTTTAGGGAGCAGAATAAAAGCTTTTTGGAGTTGATAAAAGAGGAAAAACTGTGGGTGAGACTAAATTATTGGTAGGACTATTTAGGAACAAACAGAACGAACCAATTTGTTCCAACCAGGGTTTTCAGGCTACTGAAGGAAGTGGAGGGAATTGATCCATATCAGATATCATGCTGTAAGAATTGTCAAGAGAATTTGTCAGGAGATAATATATTAGCGAATGAAAAAATATAAAACTATGTACTGCATGTGCAAGTGTCCTTGTGTAATCCCTGACAAGCTTCTAAATAACAAAAAGGAATAGTTTTCCTTGTACTTCAGAATTCAAAAGGGTCATTGAATTCTGTTAGGCTTTTTTTCCTGACCAAGGCAAGGAACTCATATAAGCTTCTAGAAAGAAGCAAGACAGATTAATGTTACCACGTTATCCAATATAGTGATACCACTGGCAACATTAGTGTATGACAATATCTTGTGCCAGGAAATAAATAGCATCACATGTGGAAAAATTACTTCAAACCCAAGCTGCATTGCATTGACTCTAAAAGGGGTGAAGGTTAGGAGACAAAAAAAAAAAAAAAATTAAAAGCTATAATTCATTCTGTTTTCTGACTAGACTTCACTACAATCTTTTAAACAGTAAAAACATGAAATGAACTGGAAATTACTTCTCCTTCCTTGCACATACACATTTTAATTGAAGAGTTTGATTTGTCAAAGATAGAACAATTCAGGACAGAAAGAGCAGATTCCATCACGTTGCTTCAAAATTGTTTGGAAATGATTAAATGAAATATTTTATGTTGCTGATTATATAATTCATTTCATTATCAGAAAAATTTATTTTAATATTGCAAAGACATTCTGAAAAAAGTGGTCTTAATCCTACTAAAGATTTGTTTGGGATCAGTTTGCTTTCATATTTTGGCTCCTTTTTTCTACTTTTATTTTTGGTTAAGGACAGGAAAGTATTTAAATCTCCAAATTAGTAATCATATCAGAAGCATTAATTCCTGTCCAGTTCTACTCACTCCAGCCTATATTTTCTTTAGCTCTGCGGTACAGGTATAAGCAGAAACATGTTGCTAAAATTCTCGAAGCATCCATATTTCAGAGAAATTTAAAAAAAAACACACAAAACAACATTTTTTCTCAGCTGGTGTAAAACAGCTTATCTCCTTGTATTTGTGAGGAACTGTAGTGATCCAGCTGAAGATACAGCCAAATGCATTTTCTATGATTGGTGTTTGAATTCTGCTCTGATTTGGAGCTATGTCCCCGAATTCAGAAGTTGCCCCAAAGCCTATAGTATTCCCCATGGGAATTTCTAAAATATTTATTATTCACAACTTGTACAATAGCATAGTCCGTGTCACATTATCCAATGTTTGGGATCTAACCCACACCACACAGGAAAGTGAATCTCCCTGCTAAAAAATACCCTAGCTCTCAGAGGTGCATGTCGTCTTTCTTCTTCACTTCAAAAGCAAATAATGAGGATGGCAAAAAGGCTGAATGTTTCAGAGGCCATGCATTCATTTACATATTGAAGAGAGATCAGCTTAGTAGGTTGTTCCCTACAAAGTGTAATCCTGACATGCAAATTGAATTCTGACTCAGGAAAGCACTTCTTATTAGGTAACCTCTGAAAACAGAGTGGTTTTTTGGGGTTTTTTTTTTGGTTTTTTTTTTGGTACAGGGCTGTGAGAGACAGGTTACTGTTTAATTTACTGTATAATTTTAGGCGCAGTTTAGCACTAAGAAAATTCTGCACATTCCTAACACAAGGAACCAGCTACGAAAACCAAAGTAACAACAGGAAACCCTGAAACAGACCATGCTGTGGTGAGCCATCAGGTGTGCCACCCTCATCTGGTTATCTGAAGAATTTTGGTGAACTCAAGCTAACCTACAAAACCAGCTCCATGAGCCCCAGCTTACAGGAAAGAAAGGTTGTATGGGGAAGCCTCTTGTAATACTTCCATTATCCAAAACATATGTGACTCTTATTTTAACACCTTTTAGAAACAATGCCCCTTTAAGGTGTCATGCTCAATAAAAATTTGTTCTCCAAAACTCAGAATGAATTAGAGAAAGAAGGAGAAATAAAAGCCACACTTTTTATCATCACATTTTTATTGAAATTTAAACACCTTAGTGAAAGAGATTTACATAAAAAATTTGACCTACATGATATACCATACATGATTGAAAATTGCTTTGCCGTTCATCATAAAGTCTCCATTTGACTGGCAGATAGAATGTAAAAGCAATATGTGAGCTCTGCTTTCATTTAAATTTGCACTCTCACGTGTCAAGTAGTATTATATATTTTTGTTTAATATATTACAACAGCAGGGACATTAGTTCATCATCCTTCTAAAGAATAATCCAACATATGCCAAAACAGACAGAATTTTGGATTCTTTACTTAACCCTTTATATAGTCCTACTTTCAGAGACTTAAAAAATGCAGAGGTCAATGGGGATACTTTTAGCAAAAGTCAAGGAGACTTGGATCATAATTTTAAATAGGTTTTTATTTAAGGTAACTTTTAAAGTATCTGTAGATTTCAAAGAGTTTAGTCATCTAATTTTCTCTAAGTAAATTTTGGAAACCCACTTTTCCTGACACAGAGGTCCGAGTCATAAAATCTATTAAGTCATTCCAAGAGTATGATTAATAATATTTCATCTCATATTTATCAGATGATTTCTTTCATTGTGATAAATAGATGATACATAAAAGTTTCAAGTTGATTCCGAATTGGTAGCATAATGATTTTTTATTAAATAATATTTATTTTGTTCAAAACATCAATTCACAAAAACCTCAACTAATGTAGAGTACTTCTGTGAATGATTAAATTAGAAAGATGTGCCATTTCCAAAGTTTGTCTGAAAAATATCCAAGTTAACAAAACTTTCAGTCTGCTTTCTACATGTAATAAAATAATTGTCAGAAGAAAGCTGAACTAAGTTACAAATAATTCACTATGCTCTTCCAAGATTTCCAAGTAACTACCAGCATAATGGGAATGCAGCTACAATGACCCAACAAGCTTAAATATATACAGAAGCTGACACACCAAGTTAAACCAGAATAAAGTGAGCATCTTGAAAGTGGTTGCAATGAATAAAATATAGCATAAAGCTTCACTTGGTATCACAGAGAACTATAAAATAATCCAGAATTCTGTGTGAACACTTACATCTTTGTTGGTTTACTTAACAATATTAATTTGACATCAAAATAAACACATTAGACAAGTGGGCTAGCTCTTTTGACCATTTCTGGGTAGTAATTTCATAATTTCATCATCTGGTTGATGAGAACAATGAAGCAGGCCTTCTGAAAGGCAGCCTCTTTCAGTCAGCAAAAATAACATTTTCTAAAAAGGAGGGTTAGATAGATTCTTTGTATTAGAATAGTGATGAGTGAGTATCCACCAATAAGAGTAACAATAAACAACCTTTCTAACTTGGATGAAATAAAAACAAAAACACCAAAAACCATCAAAATATAAAAAAAAAAACAAAAAAAAAAAAAAAAAAAAAAAAGGAGGAGAAACTTGATGTAATGAAGCTATCCAGCGGCATAAAAAATGAATAGTTCTCCATAGAAACATAGATGAGGCGTGAAAATATAAACAGTTGTTTTAGGGAGAGGGCTGAAAAATATGAGGAATTAAAATTATGATTTTTCACCTTAAATCTGATAAAATAATATACAAATAAAACAAAGTACACAAGGAAACTAAAAGAAAATGTAATACATGAAGAAATAAGGTCTAAATATGTTAAACATCATAATAAAGATGCATGCATGTATCAATATGAAAGTCATACAAATCAGATACTTGAGAATATTACTAAAAATAGAATGATAACTTGTTTTAACATTTTCATATCCAATTTTAGGGCAAAATTGCCTCATTAGAGGAAGCATTCTAGTGAGAGTAAGACTGCATTTTTAATGGAAAATTGTTTCACTGTATGTTTTCAATCCCGTTAATAATGTCTTTTATTAAAGTGGTGTTCACTTAGGAGGTCAAATAGGGATTTAAATACTTAATCATGCATTAGGTATCTCAGTATTTAAACTCAAGGTTATGAGAAATCAATTTGCTGAAAGAGTGGAATAGCTGCATCTCATGAACCCCGAAATATTTCATGTTACATCAATGTTTCAGGTTTACTGACCATAAATAGCTCCACTCTCTACTTTGAATTGCTGGGTTTTTTTGAGCCCAACAATTGAAAAACAAATCCTAGCATAAATTCTGCCATTCAACAGGAACAAAAAAGAGCAGGCTCCTTCAGTACATCCAGATAACTGTATTGATTCTTTTTCTGTAGTGCTCACCAGTACCATACTGAAGTGATGCACACAAAGATTGGAGTCAACCTACACAAGACTCTTTCTAACCAACTCTGAGACAGGAAAGTTTGTGTGGGCTCTCTCTTTCATGGGCATTTCATCAATGAATCTTCCCTTTCAAATTGCCAAGTCTTTGTCTGTTTGTTCTTTTAGTCTTTATAGTCATTGTTTGGAGCGTCTGTGTGTGTCTTTCAGTGAGAAACATTGTAGGGTATTCGGAAAACATGCCTTTTAAAAAAAAGTATTGTGCTTGGTGGTATCTTTTAGACAGTGAGACTCTGTGCCTGTCCATCATAGCCAGACCCCTATAATAGCTAACTCTTTATATGTGTATCTCTTCTCCTAGCTTTGTTTATTATTAGTTGCCGTGCTCCAGAGGATCAAAGCTATCTTGATGGATTACAGATACAAAGGCATATCTAGGTAAAAAAGTTATGAAAAGCTACATGATGCAGGTCTAACCCACTGGTTAGTATGCCTCACAGGTTCTCCTGTGAACCTCAGCCCTAAGAGGCTATCAGCTTGTCATGGTCTCAGCTGAAAAGCCTGGGATCAAATTGCTGGGACTTAGGCGTTTAGCTCCTGAGATACCCTGGTTTGTTTCCCAACCTGTCAGCAAATATTGTGGGCTTCACATAAAAGGAATGGATCTGAATTTGAAATACTGTGCATCTCGCATGCTTGGATATGGCTTCTTTTGATTTAGGGAAATAAGTAAATCATTGTTCAGTATGCACTATACTCACAGAGAATAATACTTGGTACACTTCTTGCATCTTCATTTCTCATATATCCTCATGAAACTCTATGCATGGTCTATACCAGTACCAATCCCTGGTACATTGTCCAAAAAGGTGTCTAACATTTCAGAAGATCAGGAGCAGAGCGAGTTTGAGTTTTGCATATGCCAGAAGGGTGGTTGTCAAAGTTTGACCTTGGTGCACTGCTATGAGAAGATGTCTGTTGCTACTGCCTAGGTTCTTCCTTTGCTTCTCCGGTACTTAACACTTAACTATTTCCATATCATTCCTATGCCATTGTTGTTACTTCCTATACTATTCTTTCAGCACAGGCAAATGACAGATATTATAATCCAAATATCATTTTCCCTGGAATTTTCTTGATAGTAATTTCTCAGCCATTTTTTAAAATGTAGATAATGAGAAAATACCGGTAGAGATCTGCTGAAATAACTGTTATCCTTCCAAGGAATGATCAGACTTCTGCACCATTCAATGCCTATACAAAAAGTGGAAAAGATTTATCAGATGGAGTCAGGGAGATATTTTTTCTTTTCTCTCCTCTCCTTGTCTTCTATTAACGCCTGTTTGTTTCTTTCCCATGTCATTTCTGCTGCCTGCAACCTGCATCACTGCACAACTGCCTCCTTTTAGGCCAAGGACTTGTCTGCTTTTATATAAATATTAATAATGTCAGTTCCTCACAAAGAATGATGTATAGATTGGGTGAGGGATTTTTAAAAAGCCAAACTCGTTAAAAGCCAATGATCTTAAGGGACAGAGTGTTGTCTAGTGAAAGGAGTGGAACTGGAACAGTTGACTTCCAAGCTCTGACTGAATTCTTCTTGGACACAGTGGTAATTTAGTTCCTGTGGCACAGTTTACCCACTTGTAGAATTACTCTAATAATAATTACCTGGGTCACAGTATGTTCCAAGACTTCATTAGCGTTTATAGAGAACTTTGTCAAGTTTGAATTCTTTACCTCAAAACTCTACATAGCAGGAAAGCAGAGTTAATGAAAGAGTTAAATATTATTAAGCAACTAGTCAAGTAAAGCAGAATTCTTTGTTCACACTGTTAGTCTCTGTGTGTTTATCTTTTTGTGCATAAATGTACTGCATCCTATTAGATCCTGAATTTCAAAAAAGTATTTCATAACTTCAAGATGAGGAAGTGGAACCAAAATTACCAAAATTATCTCAGAGACCTCAGTTTTGGACATGGAGAAAGGATAGATGGCAAAGAAGTTTGAGTGTTGTAGCAGAAAGGAATATATTCACTAGGTCTGGTCACAAAAATTATTCTTCGTATTCTTCGTATTCTTTTGGCCTGAACATGGAGAAGAGAATGTACAATATCTTCTACTATCATGCAAACCTTCTCTGCAGCTTTTCTTGCACTGCTTGAGTTCTCTGTGGCACCCATTTGTTATCTCAGTGGACTCTCTAATCTGAACTACACTAAATATTCACAGCATCACAACTCCTCCAGCCTTTATGACCACAGCTGAAATCTCTATCTCTCAGGGAACAAATAAACCAAGGGTCTTCCCTGCACACATTCTCAGCTATTTCTTACACTGAAAATTAAATTTGTACTTTTAAAACTAGAAAATGCTTCATGGCTCTCTTGTTATATAATCTTATTTAACAAAATACTGATTTGTTTCAGTTGTAGCATCAATATATAGTTCCAGAGGTAGAAAAAAAGACAAACCCAGACAACAGACAATTTAAGAGACACTTTTTTTTTTTTTTTTTTCCTCAGTTTCATAGGAACAAATTCTGTGAAGGGATTTTGCACCAGTATCCCATTGAAAATACCCTCTGGGATGTCTTCAGTAAGGCCAAGATACTCCCTGCTCATTTTAGTGGGATGGCTGCAACAATATATTTTATTACTGCAACTTTAATTCCCAAAAGTCCAATTCCATCCCCATTTAATTTGAACTGTGAAAGTTATTACTAGTATTTTGGGTGAATATTTTGATTTTGATTCATGTTATTAAGGGACTTGGGGGAAAAAAGTGGAAAAACATAGACAGCTAAATATTAATTTTCAAGAAACAATAAGAATTAGAACTACTTTCAAAATATACGTATCAAAATGGCATGAACCATGAAATTCTTTCAGGAAAGATGTCAATGCTACATGCCACCATGCACAATAAGTAGAATGACACTGGTCTGAAAGGATTTTTGCAGTTATTCCCCTTAAGCATGGACAGCTCATAAGCTGTTCAGGTTTTTCAGAATATGTATGTATTAAGATACGGACAAGATTTAGAATTAGTTAATGTCCTTAAAGCAGTAAAAAAACCCAGCAACTAAAACCACAAAACCCCAACTGTCTTGCAAATGTACTAGTAATATAGACTTAATTCAAAGAGATGTTAATATATGCATATGCAGGTAGCTACATAAACGAAAAAGAAGTAAATACATGTGGATCTAATGCTGTGTCTGATTTTGGCAGGAGATTCCTGAATTTTTCCAGTGTCTCATCTACTGCAATTTCCAGCTGTCTCTCAGTTTTGATATGTTCCCTGTAAGTAACATAACCATTTTTCAAGTCTCAACCTCACAGCTTCCTATTATACTTGCAAATAGTCAGCTAAAGTACATCTGTTCTTTACAGAGAAATATGGGTTTACCTCTTTTTTCTTTTCTCCATAGTGTTGACTGTGGCACAGCAAAATGTATACTAAATAATTTGTATATATAATCTTTTAACTCAAACTCTGTATATTCAAGTAAGAAAGCATATTCACATACATGCATATCTAATTTAGTCACTGAAATATTCCACTAAATAGAAACCATTTTGTAAATAAGTGCATGATACTTTTATATTACACTAGGCTACTTGTTTTAAATCCATGTAGGTATACAATTGACATTGATGGAAAACCTTGGAGAAGGTTTTTTGCTCACTAAGCACAGATTTGCATGATAGCAAACAGTTTCTCCATTACTGCTGATATTAAGAGGCTGTATTCATCTATTTGACAACTTTGTTGCCTCCCTTCCCCCTTCCTTGCTTCTCACCATTTCTTGCTGGACTGGTGAGTACAGATCCTTCATTTAACTGTAATCCAGACCCATTGTTTTAACGTGACACCTGAAATTAATTTAGAAGAATAAGATTATTGCAATGCAAAATAATTCTTAGTATCTGCATTTAAGGTATGCAAAATGTACTGCATTTTAATGACTTAGTTGTTCACATTTTTCTTCAGTTGCTGCAGAACACACTTAAAAACATATGTTTTAAATTACATAAAAATATATTTTATGATGGTGTACTGAAGGCAAGGCAATCTGGAGGACAAAATTTCCCAGCAGCAACAAATCTGGTGTGGTGTTATTATTATGTTCCTATATTCTGAAGTTTGGTTTTTGTTTTGTTTTGCATTTTTATATTTGTTTTTGGAGTGGAAAAATACAAGGAAGACTTTCTATTAAAACAAAGCATCAGACAAATTCAGGAATAAATCAGAATGAAAAATGAATCACTGTTTATTTTTACTGGGAGAAAAAAGTGGGAAGTGTTAAAACAGAGTGTATTAAATTCCTAATATACACTGGATTTAGTAGATTACTCTGTTTATACAGCTCCAGTACTATTAAAGGCTTTACCAAGAAGCACACATGGAATTATGAATGACTGCACCGAAAATATTCTGATACTTGGCATGTCTGTGCATTCTTGCAACAGAAATATACCTGTAGCTCTGCTGAGCTATTTATCATGTCATTACACAAAACCAGAGAGTTTTAGAACTATCCATTTTATCCTTAGTTTCACATATTTGCACTTAATATGTAAAAGGAGGAGATTAGCAGGCTGGGAGGTACTCATTCCCTGTAGAGGAGAGACCCAAGGGGAGCTCCAAATCCCTCTCAGAAGATGGGAGCTGAGACATGTCCCTTTGTTGTTTTGAGGAGAAAGCCTAATGTCACCCACAGATGTTATACTTGCCACTGACAAATAGCAGTACGTTCAGTGTTAAGAAAATCTCAGTGACAAGAGCGAATGATTCAGATTACCGTACAAAGCAAACTTATGCAGTTAGAAATGGCCCAGCAAAACCCTGCTGGGCTTGGAGGAATTTCACTTCTATTCCAGTTTAACGATGAGCCAGGAAGGAGACATTTGAAGCAATAAAGTGAGGAACAGATGGGTGAGCCAAAGGTTAGTGTTAATATGATCCTCTGAAAATTAGCTCGATGGTCATCATTACCACATAGTGACACAACAAGGAATGTCATTGGAAGAAGCAGAGTGAAGAAGTACAATCACAGAGGGATCGCATACCCCCTACGCCCTCCAAAAAAAAAAAAAAACAAACCCAAAAACCAACCAAACCAGAACCCAAGAATATGTACATATTACTTCACATAAAGAATTTCATGCACTTTTGGAGTTACTAATTGGAGATGTAGGTGGTCTCCAAAGTTATCTATAACAGACACATCTTTAGTAAGGACACCCTAATTGGAATTCCCATTGAGTTAGAGTTGTTAAAACAGACTCATAGGTTTCAGAGGATATTAGTCACCTTAGGTAGAAATGCATTTTGTTAGACAGCTCTCCCTGAGAAGGCTTTCCACAGCTCTCGTGTGCTTTGCCTCAGGGTTGTGATATGCATTACCATAGACAAGCACAGTTGTCTCACTGATTCATAGATTATAGTGGGGGCATGATCCATTATCCTAATTAACATATTGAAAGAAATATTCAAGGAAAATATAAAAAGATGTCTTTTTAAGCTTATTCCACAGAAATTTATGTCTTGCCATGTGAATGAATGCACTGAAGTTTACCGGGAACCTGATATTATGCTCATTGGCGCAGATTATAATTCCAGTGAAGTTTATGGAAAAATGCCAAATTACACTAGGTGCAAAGAACTAGATCTAGCTGCAGATTTTATATTCTTTTTCTTTCTGTCATTTGAATGAATGGATGCATTAATTACACACATCAGCCCTGTTATAGAAATAGAAGGTTGTTGGGGTTTGTTTTTTTCTTAATCAATGACTGAATAAAATCGTTCTTGGCAAAGAGTATAAAGAGTGAAATACATATCTATACAAATCCCCAGAATACAACTGATTTTCACAATAAGAGAAAGAAACAACCATTTATTATTAGCTGATTTTGGAGGTCACTAATATTTGATAGTCAAAAACCCCCTTTTAAGTGCCTTGATGAGTCTTACAATAAAAAGAACTGGTATGCCACTGGAAGATAGTCTAAGAGTGAGAAGGTGTCTTAGTTTCACCTAAGAAAAGTAAAATAAAAGCAGGATGTTCAAAATGATGAAGTCCACTTTAAAAAGAAGAAAATTATATGGAAGGGCAACTAGCCATGACAGAAACAACCCCTTTGAAACTATATATATCCTCTCGACTTTTCTCTTACTGCGTCTTATAAAGATATTGGCTTGGAACCATTCAGAGGTCTAAACTCAGCCTTACTCTAAACTTGCCTGTAATCATTGAGCAATCATAAAAATGCTTGCAGGTTTACAGCATTTACAGACATTATCCAAAAATTCTATACCAATTGGCCACCCAGCATCTTATTTGAAAAGTAATGCATATTCTCCATGGAGCGTCTGAGACTATAAAGACCCTTTGTTCACTGACCAAAAAAGAAGAGAAAGAGCCTACAGTTTCTAACGTAGTTTCTGTGTTCTGTGAACAATTATTATCTTAATCAACACCCACACCCACAACTTCCCCATCTATTTAATCATTTCTACACAAAGATAAAGAGAAGAAACCATGTTTTCTGTTATTATGGCAATCAAAGAGAGAAAACAGGGATTTTTTTAACTTTCCTGTTAATGTATTAAATAATGCAAATCTAGATGGCAGTGAGAGCATTTTCCTCACAGAATCATTTAGAGACATTAGAGGAACTGCAGATAGGGAAAGAAAAAAAAAAAAAAAAAGACAAATCTTCTTCAGGCTTAAATGGCTGCATTAGTTTCTAGTCATGTTTTTATTTATTTTAGCTTTATGATATGAACTTTTCTCTCTTGGTTAAGTCAGAAGCAATTCTTTCCTATGATTCTGAGAATGTAAGTGGTATATCAGCCTCTATAATCTGACACACAAAAAACTGAAGAGATTGTTATACAGTCAGTCAAGTGCACGGAAAGGGACTTTTTCCTTAAATTTAGGATTCAGGATACAGAAGAATTTTGGCTCAATGAACAATCATTGTCATTCGACTCTTTTATATCTCATGAGAAAAAATCTAAAAAAAAAAGCCTTCTGTAATCTTCTGCTACATAGTGTGGATCCTTCACCCCACAAAGCCATTGTTCCCAAAACAGTTAAATCATAAATGGCCACAGAAATGTGCCTTTCAGAAGGCATGACTTCCCAAAGGTTGCCTCTCTCCTAAAGGTTTTATCTATACACAGGATACAATTTCTACAGTGTGTCTGTCCTCTCAAATTATTTCAAGACTCATGGATATATACGAAATACAGCCCATTGAGTATTTGTCAGCTGAGGTGATTCTTTGCTGCCCCCTCCAACCACTGCCTTTGAGATCTAAGGAGATAATATTTCACTGAAATATTTCCCTTGGAAATTCTGTGTTTAAATGTTGTCTGGAAAGGTAAAAGGACTCTACTCAAAATTATACAAACATAACAGCATGATTCTGTGTTCACCTAAAAATCCTTCAAAGTCCACTTGAAATTCTGTAGATATAAAAAAAATCAAATACAACTCCACCACAAAAAAAGAAACCCACAAGCCCCCCACCCAAAAAAAAAAAAAACCAAAACAACCCACCCTAACAAAAACCAAACAAGCTAACAAAAAAGTGTTGAAATCTGAGTCTGTACCTGATATAACATTGCTTATAAAATCACTTTGCATTTTGAGGAACTTTTTCCCAAATACACATTTTGAATATACAAAATATACAAACCATTCCAATTTTCTGGTGCAATTTGTGTAAGACCAGGAAGTCCTGGTCATTCTACAGTACTTTAATCTAGGATGTGGAGTTTCTCCACAGATGAAAAAATTGAGGAATGGGAAAGAAATGGTTAATAATCTCCTCAGAGAACAATGACCAGAACTGAAGCTGACCTTGCTTGTAGTCTCTACATTGACCTGAATGTTCACAAAGTGAAGTCTGTGTGTTATAAATTCTCACATATATCCTCAGATCAAATATTTCCTTTAGTCAAATATCACTGACTTTTGAGAAAGCTCCAGGGGCATTTGATATACTAGAAAATTCATGTCGCTCATGGTAATGCATGTTTCCCTGTGCTAGAGTCCTATTTACAGAGTAGTATAAATGCAACGAGTTTGGTTGAAAGGGATAATGTCAGACAGTTGCTCCAGCCAAGCTTCAGTGTTGTTTTTCCCTTGCCATTTCAGTTTGGCCTTTCTAGTCTCTGGACTGCGGTACAGTTGGTCTTGTGTTATTCCTAACAGCTTTACTTCTAAGTCTGTCTCTGGAAGCAGCCAGCAGACTTAGCAGTGAATCAACTCCTACATGCTTGCACAGCATTATTTTTTTATCTTATTCCTCTAGCATCCAGACACTGACTCTGGTTATTTCTGAAGAGGAAGTATGTGAGAAACGAATCATGTAAGCATGCACATTTTTTATGGACATGGAGAAATAAATAAAAACACCGATTTTTTTTAAAAAAGCTAATTGGTTATGGTCAAAATACATCACCATTTTATAGCATTTTCAGCAGGGAAGAAACATATACAAAAGGCACAAAAAATTATGGTGTCTATTTTCTGGAGGTATCAGCAAGCGCTGTTTAATTACACAATTTAAGAACCAGTTTTAACTCTGGGCTGGGAGCATACAGAATGATGCACACACTTGTACCACATAATAGAGAGGAAAATAAAGAGCAGTGCTTTTCCATCCCAAAAGAAACTCAAAGGACCACAGTTCCAGACTCATAGGAGCTGGGCAAATTGTCTCATCAATTTCTCTTTTCTGAGACTGCCTAAAAGTGGAAAACTCTGAAAGGGAGAAAAAGTAAAGCACTTAAATGTTTTGGGTTTTATTCTAAGAGCCCAAACTAAAGGGATGTGAAATAATAATAACTAGAAAAAATTAAAATCTGGAAACAATGAGTACTTATAAATGTGCTATTTTTTTAATTTGGTGTATTCTACACATTTCCTCCTTTCCAGTGCCCATATTTATTTCTGTGATTAGCTGAAAAAAACCAAAATTACTCTGACAAAAAATGGGTTGCTACGGGCCAGCCTAGCCAGGTTCTTTCTTCTCCTTGAACAAAGCAAGGCCAGATCCTCAACAATAATTCCCTACTTAACATGAACATTAAAAACACAAGATGAGCAATGATGTTTACAGTCTAACACTGGTGATTCTGGAAAGGATGGCTGAGAGCAATTCATAGATATGTTGTTGCTACTCTGCAACATACCTGTAGTTTATGAGAACTTGTGACTAAAGAAAAAGATTAATGATGTTAATTTTTTAGTACTTACATATTGTACTATATTGTTTTATTTTCAGTTCTGTAAGTATACTGCCTATCCAGTTTAATATGTCCACAAATTTGAATAAGGGACACACAGTTGCTTTGTATATGTTGGGAGAGATTTTAGGCAATACAGTAAAATATTTAACAATATATAACAATATTTAACCAAAAAAAAAAGGACTATCTACTGCATGTATGAAATGAAAACAAGGTAATTCTTTCTTAAAAGGGGTCCTTGAAACATAATTCTCAAACTAAGTATGCAACAAAAAATATGAGAAAGGTCTGTGTAGCAATACAAACTAGGTTTTGGCCTATATGAATATGGAAAAAAATAAGTTGTGGGAAGAATTTTAATGAGCCTTAATGAACTGATCAAGTTCCTTACAAATTATTTTTGTTTGTTGTAGGAAATATCTTGTTCCCAACTCCTAATGATACTTCCATTTGCATCTCCTCTCCCACATTCCTCCCACTCTTTCAAGCTTAAGGAATGGTTTAACTTAAAGCTGAGGGATAATTTCGTTACATGTCATGACTTTTAGGTTTAGCTAAACTAAACAGCAAAAGAAGAGGAAGATTACTTGTTTATATTACATTGATGGTCTTTGCCTTATTTTAAGAAAAGACCATAGAATCATAGAATCACAAAATCATAGAATCATAGAATGATTAGGGTTAGAAGCGACTCCCAGAGGTCATCTAGTCCAACCCATAAGCAGGGACACCCATAACTAGATCAGGTTGCTCAGGGCCTCATCCAACCTGGCCTTGAACGTCTCCAGGGATGGGGCATCCACCACCTCCCTGGGCAACCTGTTCCAGTGCTCCACCACTCTTACAGGAAAGAACTTTTTTCTAATATCCAGTCTAAATCTCCCTCCCTCTATTTTGAAACCATTACTCCTTGTCCAGTCACAACAGGCCCTACTGAACAGCCTCTCCCCATCTTTCTTGTAGGCCCCCTTGAGGTACTGAAAGACTACTATAAGGTCTTCCCGGAGCCTCCTCTTCTCCAGGCTGAACAGCCCCAACTCTTTCAGCCTGTCTTCGTAGGAAAGGTGCTCCAGCCCCTTTATCATCTTTGTGGCCCTCCTCTGGACCCTCTCCAACTGGTCCATGTCCTTCTTATGTTGGGGGTTCCAGAACTGGACACAGTACTCCAGGTGAGGTCTCACGAGGGCAGAGTAGAGGGGAGAATCCCCTCCCTCGACCTGCTGGCCACGCTTCTTTTGATGTAGCCCAGGATCAATAACTTGTATTACCTTTTTTTTTTTTTAAGGATGAGTTCAGTGTTACCAAATAATGGGTTAGATAATCTCATATCAATGCCAGCTTCCCAATTTCCTGCATGTAGATAATTGTGATTTGTTGCTGTTCTTTGACATGTATTTTGCTGCTGGAACTACAGTGGGGCCATGAGATGTCACTGCAGGGTTGAAAACTGAGCCAGTGATATTTGTAAGAAGTTGAAGTCAGTTTTTAAAAGGTGTTTTCAATGAAGAATTTTCACCTTCCCTTGCTAATGTATGAAACATGATTTTCCTAGGGCTTGAGGATTCCTTATCTGTACAGAATTAAACATCATCTGTGTACCATTATCCCATGAATGTGTCATAGGACTATGGTGGTCCAGTAACTTTTTCAGGGATTNGTCACCAACCACCTCCTTGTTCTCCATGTACCTTAGCATGCTCCCCAGGAGAATCTGCTCCATGACCTTGCCAGGCACAGAGGTGAGGCTGACCGGCCTGTAGTTGCCTGGGTCCTCCTTGTTCCCCTCTTTAAAAATGGGAGTTATGTTCCCTTGCTTCCAGTCATAGGGGACCTCACCAGATCGCCACGACTTTTTGAATATAATGGCAAGTGGCTTGGCTACTACATCCGCCAGTTCCCTCAGGACCTGCAGGTGGATTTCATCAGGTCCCATGGACTTGTGCACCTTCAAGTTACTCAGATGTTCTCTGAGTAACTTTAAGGTGCATACAACCAGCAGCTCAGTATGACTATGGTATACACTGGAGAAAATGGCAGTAGCATGAAGACCGGCTGTGAATGAACGGACTCTTGCACTGGATAGTGTCTTCATCCAGCATAAGATATTGGCTGTACAGAATGAACAGATCTATATTTCATCTAAGCTCTTGTATGTTCTCAGTGATGTGTTGAGTTAATTCTAGGCCTTGTCTTAAAACACTGAGGCTTGCAATATTCTTGCTCTTTGCAGTTCAGATACTTTTCATAGTCTGTATTGCTAAGAATTAATAACTAAGCATCAATCAAATGAAGGGGTAATATGTATGTGTTGAGGTAGACACACATGTGCCCACACCATTTTTAATTTAAACCCTTTTAACTATATATATATTAATAAGTTTTAAATGCATGCACTTTCACCCAAACTAATATAACTTAATACCATTGCATATTTATTGTTATTAGATTTTTATAGCATTTTTCCTGTATGGCACCTCATAGGCGTTAAGTTAGCTAAATTCTCTAAAATTCAGGCTGTTTATAGAACAATAGGTCCATTCAGATGCAACATTAGCTGCTTAGAAATTTATAGGTCTTATTTACACTTACCTTGTGCAATATAGCTAGCATAAATCTTCATTGAAACCAAGAAATTAATGTATTTGGATATAACGAAACAAAATATGCAAGATGTTTTTTTGTGTTTCATAAAAATGGTCTTTAGGCTTGGGTGTAAGCAAAAATATCCCTATTAAATATAAAATGCAATTTCTGAAAGTAGTTTTCTATAATAAGTTTTCATTTAACTTTTTGTTCTGTCTGTTCCTCCCACTCCACTCATTTACGGTGTTTGACTGTAAAAAGTCTCCAGTAAAGATGAGCTAGGGACAGAAAAGGAAAACCAACCTATTATATCAGACCACTGACTCTGACGGTGTTATAAATGATGGCAAGGCTCCAATTTTTTAAATTGTTTCATTTAAAATCAAAACATTGAATCCCTGTACAGTGTTTAGAGGCTTCTCAGCCCTCTCTGATTCAATTTAGAGGAAACATTTATGGGCTTTAAATTGTTCCTTGCAACTCTGAGCTCTGTTGCATTTTAAACAAATGCATTTTACACAAAGCTGTATTACATACAGCCCAAGAAATCTAGAAATATGAATCAAATTTCATTTGCAAATCAGTCTTACTAATAGTGGTTCAATTGCTCTCCCCTCTTGGAATAAAAGGTAGTTTAAAACTGATAAGAGTGAAATGCATATTTCCAACAGCACTCCTTCTCATACGAAATGACTAAAAGACTTCTACAATCAAATCAAATAAACACTTCAAAACAGCATGTAGATTTCTTGTTCAGTTATTATATGTAAGTCAAACACATTAATCAAACATCAGATAAGTTCAGCATGGCAGTGTTTGGATACTAAAACTTTTGCTTTGTTTTTCTTTTTTTTCCAAACACATACAAAATTCAATAGCTGTGTCCTTTTAAGAGACATTATAACTAAATGCCAGATAGATGATTGTCAATGTGTCAGCTATTAATTTTTTCTGATTTTTTTTCTTCTGTTGGTAGTTGCTATTTCCTTCCTTCCTTCCTTCCTTCCTTCCTTCCTTCCTTCCTTCCTTCCTTCCTTC
>VXBZ01009165.1:126275-143710 GCA_013399135.1 Heliornis fulica
GCTTCTTCCTTTCTTTCTTTCTTCCTTCCTTCCTTCCTTCTCTGACAAATAACATAGTTCTGATTTTGGGTTTGGGGTTTGTTTGGGTTTTTTTTTCCTTTTTCTTCCTCCCTGTCTTTCATTTAGGCAGTAAAATTGCCTGTTATTTTATGTTAGCCCACTCAAGGTACAGATTTTTTTTTCACATTTATTAGTTGTGGCCTGATTTTCACTTGCAAAATTCACTAACTTTAGTCAGATTGAATATTTCAGTGCTTTTCTGGCAATCAAGTTCAATGTTATGTTTTCATTTTCATTCACCTTTTGTTCTAACCAAAACTTTTTGAAGTACTCACCTTCCACCTTTCTTATTGTGTGAGAACTTGGCAATTCTTTCTGTTCAAACCCACTATTGAAATGATTGGCACTACTTCCAATCAGCATAACTTCAACTAGTCTTGTGAATTGAATAAAACAGATTTTTTTTTTTTTAAATTTTATAAACTGATTAAAGTTAAACCAGTTCATCATTTCTCTTTCTTTCTAGAAATCTAAAAGATTTACACCAACTGTTTAGAGCAAGCACATTTTTCCTTGCAGCTGTCAAAACAACCTGTCAGTTCAATTATTTGGAATGCCTATTAGTCAATTTTTAATAAAGCTTCAACTACTTTTCTCTGCTGTTTAATGAGTAAGGTCCTTCTGCACACCTTTTAAATATGTGTTTCATGGGCCCTATGGAATTCAGAAATTAAAACGAAAAAGTGTTTTGATTTACTCATAAGATGCATTATAATTTCACATGTTGCATGAAACTGCCATTACTCTCTGCTTACAGAACCTTCGGTGCTCTTTTGACATTATTAGGCCTCCTTCTGGAAAAAGCATCTTGTGTTGGTAACAGCCCTTTAAAGAATACAACACTAGTAGGATGCTTTGGTTTAACATCTTCCCATACACACTGACTACAAAAGAGAAAGATAAACTAAGTGCTTACTTCCAGAGTAATAGTATGAAAGGGCTGCGAGGTTTTATTTTTCTTAAAAAAAATAAAAATTACTAGTAGAGCAGGGGAGGGCAAAACAGGAAGGGATATGAGGTGAACACAGCTCATATTTCTTTCGTGTACATTGGATTTGCTCCATCTGCCCTCAAAGTGGGTCAGACCTCCAGCCAGAGGTCTGGCTGATTTTTGGTTTCCTGTGTATACACATGGGCAGGAGACTCTCCAATGATATCTTCCCTCAGGATTCAGAGGGCTGTTCAAGGGAACACAGCACCCTCTGTTGAAGTGATCCTCCAATGAAGTATTAGCACAATCTCTTTGCCAGAAAGCATGTTCTTTGCCATTTGGCCATGGTATAAATGAGGCTGCAGTACTTGCTCATGTGGTCCTGTCATTTAGCAGCAGCAGCCTCCAGGCTTCCTTCCTAGCAGGGTCAAGGGAATTTAGTCACAAAGGTGCTGTAGTTTTGAGGACCTGAAATGACCATTACTTGTTTGGCCTTACCTTTCCCAGCAACTGTTTTCTTGACACAGCTTTACATAGGATATTGTCTTCCAGTCTGTCTTCTGCTCAAGCGGCAGGATAAAATTGTGCTCACATTTCTAATGGGAGTAAACTTTTTTTCTGTTCTACCTTACAGAATTAATTTCCTATGTGAAATTACACTGATGGCTTCACTGATGACAGTGGACCTTATTGCCTGAGTTAATCAGATAATCCAGCTGTTCAGAGTTTTTGTGTTGCCTTGTTTTGCTTTGGTTAGGGGGTGGGTGGTGCTACTGTTTTCTCCAGTATGAAAACTGAAGTAATTTGAATACATCTGAAATATCATGAGACTTTCTCATTTAGCCTTATCTGAATCATTGAGACATGGCAAATCAAAATCCTTCCCATAAAGCTACAAATGTTTCAAAAACATGAGTTACTACATAGGTGATACTTGTTTGAAAATGAAAAAGAGTTTGTATAAAAAACATGTCTGTGATAAGGCTGCCAACGAACATCCAATTTGTGATGAAATAGTAGGAATCTTTTATTTAAAGTGAGCATACCAAGACATCATAAGGACTTTTAAACTAAAAATAAAGGGCTTTTTCAGCGTTATCATAAATAAGAAATCCTAATCCATCTCTTGAGCTTTCCAGTCTGTTCCTCCTATGGACTCTCCATATCCTTCATATTCTGCTATGCTCTCCAGAAGCTTCTCCCAGCTGAGCAATGTCAGCTTCTGTTAGGGAAAGCAGCATCTTCCCTTTTTCAAAAGGATTTCTCCTGACCCAGGCTTGAGCTCTCTGAACAATGCAAAGTAAAAAGCTTTCCTCTCTGCTGTGTATCCATGTCCCTAGAAAGGAAGAGAATCTAAACTAACTAAATAATTCTTAGAATTGCAAATGGGATCGATAAGCACCCATTACACTGATGTAAAGCCTAACTATACAAGTAGTCTGTAATCTTGGATGCTTGGAAGCCAGAGAACTTGAAAAGAGACACTGGTTTGAAAATTACAGCCCATGTCAGAGATGAACAAGGTCATTTGAACAGAAGATTAGTGTAACCCACTAAGAATAAAACAAATCATAAGGACTAAAATGTGTCGCTAATACTTTGCTATGTTTTAAGTGGTATTATGTCATATTATTTTCATCTATCTTCTTAGATGTTACTATCATCATCATCACTTTAAGTCTGTACATCAAATTCATCCTCATAATAGCTGCAGACTATTGAGAGAAATTACTGATGTTGTTACACATGGGGAAACTGAAACACTGACTTACTAGACATGAGATCCGACACTGTGAGTAGGCACCTGAAATAGCATTGTACTGGAGTTTGGATGTTTAAATCCACATCTGTGATCAGAATTGGTTCTCTGTGGTGCTTAGTCCTGGAGCTGCCTAAATTTCAGAGACTTCCCAGTTTTTCACCTGTAGGCTGTTTGGTACTTGGAGATCGGAACTACTCAAGCACACACCAGTTCCTCTTTGGGCCTCATGTGAGCCTTGTTAAGATGCCAAGGCCCCTGCCTTATCAGGGTTTTATCCAACATCAAGTGCCAAGAACTGTGACAAACAGTTGAATGCAAAGGAATTTCATGCTTTCTCTAAGAACTAGAGTGTTGGTGCCTCTGCTGGCATCTTTTCACCTTTTTTGCTTAGTAGGGGATGAAATATATTCCTGGGATGTAGTAGGGGGTTCTTTTCCCTCTTTGTTTCTGGGAGCTTAAATAAACATTTTTCTGTTTTCCAGACCATCAAGGCCATGCTTCATCCACTGCCTTCAGGATCTTCTCTCTCTCTGCACAGTGACTTTAATGGAAGGGCTAAACAGCCCTTTTCCCTGGAGAGGTGAACAACCAATCCACTTACAGAAAAAGAAAAAAAAATGTTTAAAGAGAGCTTAGAATTCAAGTCTTTAATTTTCTAGGGATTACTCTAACCTAGAGTATGTTGTAAAAGGAGCATTGTGGAAACACCGTCACAGCCACAACTGCAATTTGGGAAAGTTTTGATGGGTGCTTCTCCATAGCTACATACACTGATAAAACTCCTCACAACTGGAGGCATGGTACCAACTGGTTTCTGAATACCGAGAGATTTATGTAGAAACAAGTTGCAGAATGTGCAGCAGTATAGAAACAGCTATAAAATTTCCAGGATGAATAAGAAGACACCTAGACACATCGGTGGCTACTCACTGGCTGTTTAAATCACAATTTTGAACTGCATGTCTAACATTTATATTTGATATTTATATGTTCTTGTTGATGGGGTTGTAGATTTCAAGTTTTAATTCTGTATTTAATGTCCATGACACATCTAATTTACTGCATTGAATTTTATCTGTGGGACAAAAGACCTTTCCAGAATGCATATGTCATATGAGTAAAAGATTTGATGATCAAAATATGTGCACAAAAAACATTCAGTTGCCTGTTGAATTTAATTTTGTCACATCTTGATACTTAATCCCATAACAGGTAGGGTTTTTTTAAATGGAATGTTCTTCTTAACTCCTTCTGTAGCATCTTACCAATATATTCCTTGGTCCTGAACTAGTAGTAATCCCTTTCAGTTGAAGACAAAAATGCTTGCCAAGAATATAAGCCAATATCTCATTCTTGTATTATTTATTGCTTTACTTAATGGTTTAGCATTTATTGAGAGTGGAAAGAGGATTCTTTATTCACAATCTTCACACCCTGTGCTTTTTATTGTTTATAAAATGCTGCTGTCATTTTCACTTCTAAAAGACGTGACACTAGAGGGGAAAAAAAGTGATTGTTCATTTAAGTAGAATACTCACAGGACAGAATAAGATTTTAGATCCATTGGTTATCAGTCAAATTGAGATAATTCTAGTTCAAACAGAGCCTGTTCTTCCTTATTCTAAATTTGCATTACAAAAGTATGAAAGAATCCTTCAGGGAGAAAGGGGAGAGTTGTAAGGGAACAGTTTTTGGACAGCTGAAGGGAAAGATGGGCACCTGCTGTTCAGCAAGTTGAGGGAGTTGTTGCATATTGCAAATGTTGTATGTGTTACCAGGACAAGCAGATGGCCAGAGACAGAGTTTTCTCCTTGTGTGTAGTTTACCTCCTTACGTCTTCTAATGGCCTATATTAAAGTTTCCCAGCATTACATCCAGTTCAATTTAACACAGTTAATATAAGCTTAAGCAGTACCAGTTGCTGACAAATTTGCCTACTTGAAATAGATAGCGCTTTCAAATGCTTCAGCAAGGATGGCGGTATAAGGTGCAATGCTGTCCACATACTATTTTGGGGTGCTAACTCAGACCACTGGAGATGAAGCTGCTGCCTCGCTCATTGTGAGCCACTTGTGATGTTCAAAAAATTACTTTGCCTTACTGAGGTATCACAAGGGAAAGAATATAGCAGCTTCTGTCTCCTGAGAGCTGTGACAGGGTCTAATTTAAGCTGACAATATGCAAAACCAGTCAATGTTTATTTTTTTTTAATGATACACCACTTTTTACTTTTCACTTTTCTGATTTTTTTTTTCATAAAATTACAGGCAAAAAAAAATCTTTGTGGAAACCTACCCAGGTCTTTATTAGTTGTCTTTTTTTTTTTTTTTTCTAGATAAACACTACTATTACTGATATGCATGTGATTAAATTACATTTAAAAGAAAGCAATGTTCTTAAGCAGATAAAACAGGAAGAAGTATGGATGTGCATCCAGTAGTATCTGAGTATCAGGCACTGGGTTTTTTTTTCCTTCTACATGTGGTGAGCAATCACTTCCATTATTGTCATTTTTTATATTGCTGTTGTTACTATTATTATCAATACTATTGCTATTATAATTATTATTCTTATTTTCTTCTTTTGTCATCCTATTAAACTGTCTTTATCTCAACCTATGAGATGTTTTGTTTTGGGGCTTTTTCCATTATTCTCCCCATCCCTTTGAGGATATATGATATATCCCTTTGAGGGGATGTGAGGAGTGAGCAAGTGGTTGTATGGTGCTTAGTTACAGGCTGTGGTTAAACCACAAAGACTAAGGAAAATCAGGGATTGTTTTTTTTCTGTTTCATGTTCCTGCTTGAACTGCTTCTCTTCAAACAACTGCCAAAAAAAAATAATATGTGAAAATAGAATTTCTTTATATTTCTTATTTTTAAGTTTACTTTGTCCTCATCAGTGAATTCTGTATTCTTGTCTCCACAGTAATGCAGTTCGAAGAGCAGAGTGATATTAAGGGTTCTGCAAGATGGCCTCTGGTTTGGGGTGTTTTCAGCTTCAGTTTAGGACTGAAACCATCTAATGTCTGTGTTGGACATATGTGTCCCCCTTTGGGAGTAATGTTTAGCATGTAATCTTAACCACAAATGAGATAAGCAGACAGTAGACTGTTATTTCCACTTCTGTGGGATTCCACACACAAAATATTTGCTGCTTCAGTTTTCCAGTATATATTCCGGGTTTGTTTTAGTTATTTTTTCACCTGTTAGCATTTAGAGTAAGATCTGACAACCAGCCCAGATCAAAAAAGATTGGAGAATACAGGGAAGAGAAATCTCTGAGAAATAGAAATGGGTTTCAGATTATTTTTTCTTTCTTAACGGCAACGTCAGCTTCTCCAGGCAACATGATTCCTGAGGCTTTTCAAATCGTTGGAGTTTGAAGTGCAAGTTTATCAGTTTTATCTGAGGTCAACTTCCATCAATTTTCTGATGAGTTCAACTAACTTGCTCAAGAATTGGGTGCAGAGCTGCACTATGTGAAACTTTCTGTATGAATCCCACAACCAAACAAGATCTGAATCTAGGCCTTATGAGTCATTAGGGAAGCCAGGGTCTAGTTTCAGCAGAATATTTTCTATTTTTTGTCAGTTACAGGGTGGGCTGACCATTTTCATCTGAATACCAAGTGTCAGCTCTTTCCAGCAGTAATCGGTGGGGCAGCTGACTGAGGACCAAGCCACTGCCTGACCACGGGAGCTCAGAGATCAGCCTCACAAAGAGGTAGTTCACATAGTGCCAGCAGTGCCTGGCAGGAGGCAGTGGGCTGTAAATGAGACGTGGGTTGATTTCTGAGCTGAAAGTAACTGAAACAAGTAGCAGTCCCTGAAAACTGTATGATAAAGCCAGGGATGTGGGCTGACAGTCAGTATCTGCTTGTGGTCACAAGCAGAGGCAAGTGCTGGTTTTGCCTGGGATAGAGTTTATTTTCTCCATATGGATCTATGGTGAAAACAGCATTGGTAATATAGAGAGAGATACCTCTGAGCAGAGCAAACTACTGAGCTATCCCCTCACCAGCGAGTAGACTGGGGTGCACAGGGAGTTGGGAGAGGACAAGAAGAAGGAAAGGGAGGGATGTTCAGAGTAATGGTGTTTTGTTTGTCTTCCCAAGTCGCCTTTATATGTGATGGACCCCTGCTTTCCTGGGAATGGCTGGACACCTGCCTGCCCACACCACAAACTATTTTTAGTCTTTAATTTTCATTTGAGCTGCCATAAAACTGCAAAAATAAATATTTCCCGGCTCCAAAATAGGACTTCAAGGAACATTTGTATTTGATATGCAAAAGTACTACCTGTACAGCACTGAGTACAATTACATTTTGTCCCAGTTATGGACTGTTTCAGAGTTTGCTACAGAACAGTTTCAGTTAACAGAAATTATTTGTATTTGCTAAAAAGTGCATAAATTAACCAGGTTCCACACTGGAACTAGATTTCACTTAAGGAGCTCACTAAAAAAATGTGCACATGTGTTTGGTCTGGCTGAGGTGGAGTTAATTCCCCTCATAGAGATGAGCTGTGTGCTGGTAGCCAGCAAGGTGCTGATAACACACAGGTTCAGTGGCTACTGCTGAGCAGGGCTGTCACACTTCAGGGCTGTCTCTCCAACATTTCCCTCAGGAATGGGGCTGGGCTTTGGGAGGGGACACAACCCCGACAGCTGTGCCAATCTGACCAAAGGGATATTCCAAGTACTATGATGTCTGCGAAGCAATAAGAAGCTGAGAGCAAGGAGCAGGAAAAATCATTTGTTATTTGCGTCATTTGCCTTCCCGAGCAATTGCTACACATACAAAAGCCGATTCCTGGGAAGTGGCTGGACATTACCTGCTGGTGGAAAGTAGAGAATAAATCTCTTGGGGTTTTGTCTTCTCTGTGTCCCTTTTTGCTTTATTAAAGTCCCTTTAGTCCCATGAGCATTTTCTTTCCATATTAATTCCCCGTGCCCCCTCTGGCTGTGGAGTGGAGTGATAGAGAGGATTTGGTGGGCATCTGGTGTCCAGCCAGGGCCAACCTACTACAATATGGCATATATGTACTGAGCTGCTCTTATGACAACCATGTCTGCAAATGCTTACTTGCAAGTCCTTGCGTGCACTAGTCACTGTGTTAGAAGGAGGTTAGTGACAAGTGTGCAAACAAGTGAAGTGCATGCACTTCTGGAGAAAACAAAAGCTATTACAGGCCAGTATAGTGCTACTGAAGTCAGCTTGAACCACAGATCAAAATTACAAATTACAGTGCTTGAGATGGAAAACCAAACCAAAACCACCTCCCCTAAACTCTAAACGGTTACAGGTGCAAATTCCACTGTAGAGTTCTTCCACGATGACCCAGGCTTTTATTGACTTTGGCTCATTCCATCATTTTTAGCATATGAAGAAATAACATCCACACTTCAACGTTTTAGTTGGCTTGGTTTTGATAAGCATCCAAAATCCCTGCTGCTCATTTGAATTTTGATCCTTCAAAATTGCTTTCATTGCGTTCTGTCATTTTCCATTGATTTTATGCTTTTTTTTTTTTTTCCTTTGGAGAAGGTCTGAGAATATCCTTGTTATCAAAAGGGTCAAAAGGACAATAAAATATGTTACAAATGTCAAAATATGAAAGAAAGAGGTCTTTTTAGTTGAATGACATAGAATTGAATTCCACACAAGCTTCAGAAAATAGAATGTATTTTACAATATCTCCATTTCTGGAAGGCAAGAAAATGCAGAGAAGTTTTTTTTTATTGTTTATTTTTTTTATAGCTGGTGAACTATATCAACAGAAATGTTGAGTTTCAGGTAAGCAATTATTTTAATTACTTTAACTGTAGTCATTATTTTGAAGGTGCACAGAGTACCAGTATTGGCTCAAAAATGCTTCAAATTGCTTTTTTGCATTGTCAAATGCAAGCTTTTAAAATAACTTTTTTTCACATAAAGGAATTGGCTTTGTCATGAGGTGCAGGATTGCATTTCTGCTCAAAATAAAAATGTTACTCTTGGCACAGGTTATTAATATTATTTTGGGCTTTCACATAAGATGTAGGAAACAAATCCAGATCTTGGAATGGAGGTGCATAAAGAGCTATACCCTTTCTTCATTCCATCTCCTCTCATCCCATTCTATTCCATCTGAGAGAATTTTCTGATGCACTGTGACTTATACTATGGAAAATTTTAGACTTTGGGTGGGGATTGGGAGTGTTAGAACAAGGTCCTTGTTTCATTCTGATTCAAAATAGAAGGAATCTTTACAAATTTACATACAAGCATTCTTTTTACTGGACAGATCTAAAGATGGATTGAGTTGCAAATGATGTTAGACACTCAAAATTCATTCAGTCTTTTATGCTTTTAAAGTTTTCAACAGATACAGCTTTCAATATGCCTTACTGCTGTTGCAAGAAAAAAAGACTAGTGAATGCGAAGTTTGAGAAGATTCAAGGACTTTGTTTATAATAGACCCACCAACTGAGATTCTTCTTGTAAGTTCTGTAATTGACAATCCAATCAGAAATCTCACAGAGATGATATTTCTCACAAAACAATGGTAATTTTACTTCCAAGCATAGTGGCATACAAGTGGAAATCAATTCCGTGGACTAGCAGCATGCTCACAATGCATGTTTATTTGTGATTAAAATATGCCTGTTTCTCAAGTAGCTTAGATTTCATGTTGCAAGTCATTTCTTATCAGGGTGTCTCAACAGGTTTTATTTTTATTAGTTTCCCACTTCACTTTATGCAAAGCCAACTACACAAGAGACTCCACACACCTCTTCACTGCCCCAAGGGCAAGACTTTCTGTTATTTATTTAGGGGATGATTATACTAATTTATCTTTAAAATCTGGGCATTGTAATGCTAGAAGGCATTGATTGTGTGTTTTCAATTAATTCTTCGATCTCCACATAGTTTCAGAAGCACATAAGCTATCAGATGAAAAAGTCCCCACTCCTTCCTCCCTTTCTATTTTAAAAATGCAGGCTTTCCCTAAAGGAAAGAGATTTTTTCTCCACTGACATCTAAACTGGACACTGATCAGTTCCAGTATTTCAGGGAATATCTTATTAAAATGTAAAGATAGAAAAGTTCTGATTACAGTATGGCCTCAGCATAGCCATCTCAGCCAGTGAGGTATAAGAGACTCTATAACTGTACATAGTGTAGTACCAATAAGGTGTTGTACAATGCTTACAATGACAGGTGGTTTCTTCTGTGGATGTGTTCTTGTTTGTTTGCTTTTTTGGTAAAGCTTCATCTACGCAACTGTGTAACCAGATCTGTTACACAAATTAACAACTGAAGAAACACCTATTGCGTTCTACATTATTCCACATTATTTGAATTTTCTTCTATTCATACATATTTCCCTAAACATGAGTAATAATATTATTGTGCTGTAGGTGGGAAAGAAACCTTTCAAGACAGAGGCAACAGAACTCATTATTAAGTGATTGATTAACTTTGCTTTGATTTACATCCATTTATTTTGGATGTGCTCCTGTGTGATCTAATCGGGGTGATCCTGCTCAGGCAGGGGGGTTGGACTAGATGATCTTTCAAGGTCCCTTCCAACTCCTAACATTCTGTGATTCTGTGATTTTGTTTTGGGTACATACACAGCTTTGTTGAAAAACTTGGCCAATTCATTTGTGGTAGCTTTTCTAACTCTTCAGTCAACAAAGAGCAGCCACACTCCTGAGCCCAAACTGGAATATGGCTTTGTAAGGAAAAGTTAACAGAGTTATTGGCTCTTGGTTAAGACAGGACCCTGATCCTCAACATCAGTATGGAGCCAAGTTCTTCGCTCTTATTTTTCCTATGCTACTTAACATCGAACTCTTTGGAGGAGATTAAAAAGTTTAAGCAACCAAAGGAACAGATAAATGCACATAAAATTTTCAAAACTGTTCAAATGACTATCAAACATTAATAGTAATACCTTGCTGCTCTTCAAAATCTCACTGTAAAGCAGATGATTTTTCTCAAAATAGTTCCTATCTTTTTAGGACTGAGCAAGGATACTGTTGTATCATGGAGAAGCAAACATGTCCTATACTTATGGTCTTCCCTGGTACAATTCCACCCTGTTTCCTGTTAACCTGTTATTTCCACTCAGACTCCGTCTGAATTACTGATGTGTAGCCTGAATTTGCACATGATGAGAAATGGATTTACATGATGCTTTTTCCATTTCCATGGTGTATGATTTTTTCCTCTGAGAACTGAAGAAGATTTATTGGGTTATTTCATCCACTTCTTTGCCAGGACAAGACTGCCTCTATCCCTTAAACTCAGAGTGTTATGTAGAGTAACAAATAAGGAATTTATCCACTACACTAAAAATATATGTTTGAAAGGTAATGAAAGACATGGCCAGTCTCACTCATGCCTCAATTTGGCCCACTAAACATAAAAAAAAAACCTACACCAATTGTTGCCTATTTTAATGGGTCAAACTTCTTCAGATGATCAATCATTTACATAATAATCTTTATTATAGAATTAGAAGAAATAGCACCAGCACAACCTTCCCGACAATCTCAGCACAGAGCTCTGAAACTGTAGAGGGCTTAAGGTTAAAGTCTTCCACATTATATCGCTGTCTGTCTATGTTCATCCAACACCTAGCCCTGAGACCAAAAAGATCCACTGCATAAATCCAAGTGACAATCTCAGTGGTAATATATCCCCCACCACCTGACAAAGTCCAGGGAGGGGAATCAAGTCATAGTATTGTCTGGCTGGAAGTCCTAAAGCATCACAAAAAAGTATCTGTGGATTTGTACCGCATTTATCTAAGGGATGAACAATACCCATATGTTCACCAGATGACTACAGTGCTAGGTTGATTAAGTCAAAGTTCAAGGCTGTAACAAAGGATAACTTGTTTCTTCAGGACTGGCTTTGATTAGATAGCTGTTTGCAAAAAAAAAAATTTCTTTTTAAATTAATGTTCCAAAATATGTGGGAGGATCATTGTTACTTGTTATCTTTTTGTTTATTTTTCAGATATGTTCTATTAAATGCATTGTTTTTAATTGGTTACTTTCATTAAGCATTTATTTCCAATACAGTGACTCACTGTTGGAATTGTAGCATATGTAATTCTCTTAATTCAGAAGCCAGAAAACTGAAAATTAATTCTAAATAGAAACGTAAGGGAATGTGAATGTTCATTCTCATGGTCTCACTCTATACACATATTCCTATGCATGCACATACAAGTATAAAGTAAAAAACCCCAAACATTTAATTAATGGATTACACATGCACACACACACACACACATGTACCTGTGCATATATAGTAGTGATATTTAGATGTATAAATGTGTGTGCATGTGTGCTGTGTGTGTCTTCATATTTTATGAAATTTGGAAGAAAGGGTGCAGAAAGAACTGGGGTTTGTTTTGGTCTTTTCTGTCTGAAATGAATGGGGTGGGAATGTTCTGCATCACAATATCCTTAAGCAAAATGTTAACATTCTTTAATGTTCCTAAGTCTTTCTCTAAAAGACTGTAAATACTGTCTATTAGACTTTTAACAATTTTCCCTTGATAAATGTGCGCTATCTACTTCCTGGAAATAATAATGATTTGACAGATTTATTTTTATATAAATGGAAATAATGCAAATAAAAATCTCCTTTATTCTTTTGTGCAGGGTGTTTACACCTTAAGTTTAATTGAGCTACATTGCACCTTGAGTAGTCAAAGAAAGATAAGAGGTGGGCAAGGAGCAGGTCCAAAATTTTTGCTGTTGATCTGCAAAGTTTAACAGTCTGAGAAGTAACTTTTCCCAAAGAGGTGGGAGGATGCAGAATTGAATCCTGCATTTCCATGGATCAAATGGCTTCTGAGGGCTGCACCTGGAGTCACTCGCTGAAGGAAAAATCTTTCCCAAAGAGAATAATAAACTTGCAGAAACTGGAAGAAAGGATTGCTGTAGCCTAAAGGTACACACTGGTAAGTTTGCCTAATCATTACCCAAGGTTTAATTAAATAATTGATTTTCTTTGGAGCAGAATCATTTAATTGGTTAAAATAATGTTTATTTAATTAAAAATGAAATTATAACTCATTATCTAATGTAAACAATCTAAAAAGCTGGCTAGAAAGGGGATGAGAAAGACTTCTAGGTTTGAGAAAGCCACTTTGGTGTTACTCACAAAATACTTGGGTGCTGTTACAAGGTCACAACATGTTGCTAGATAAGTGTCTAGATTCCCTGGGTGATAAAGTGATCAAATTTTCCATATGCAATGTTGTATTACATATCTCCTTTGGTATGAGGGGGACATATTCCAATTTTGTGGAGCCACAACTATCATAATAATACATGATTTTTAAAATGTTGCAGCAGCAAAAAAACCCAACCCTACTAATTAATGCAGAATAAGAGACGTGCAATCCAAGTGACATAAAAATTGTTATTTTTTTGAATTTGAAGAATTTAGTGAGATATTAGTATTTTTTGTGTTTTAGTTTTGTAAACATGAGAACAGTAATATCCCACAGCAGGCTGGCCAGAGACATAATGGAATCTCTGTCTTTGGAGGTGTTTGGCAAGCTGCTCTGATCAGATCTTGACTGAACAGTGAGTTGGACTAGGTGACCTCTGGATGGTCACAGCTTGTGACTGCCTGATTCTGGTGAACCATCAGAAGGTTTTAGAAACCAACTGAACTAATGAATTCAGAATCTCACCTCTCCTATGTTTTTCAGGCATTCGGTTTCCAGGTGTCAATACTTTTATTCATGACAGTGCCATAGGTTTTGTTGCCTTGTCTAGTTAGCTGCACCCCTCCCTGCTGTGTCTAGATATCACCACATGGGACCCATGCATCTTTTTGCTCTCTTGGGTCTCAGTAGACTTCTGTGTTTAAGCCCATTTGTCAGTAAAGGGTGTGTCAACTATTACTTTATGAACAAAAGACCTAACATTGATCATTTATGAAATAAGTTGACATTTTTTGTAAACAAATATTTCCTTCTGCCAAAGGACGTGTCAAACTTTCTACAATTCTCTATGTATATATTGCAGGCAATATTTGAATACCGATATTTACTGAAGTAGCCATTACGCTTTCAAAGTATTTTCTGAATGGGGAGAGTAAAAAAACAGCAAGAATTCTGTTCAGTGTCTCTGTGGAAGAGAAAAGAAAGTGTTGGAGAATATGGAAAAGAAATGTCCTTGGTCTGATGTGAAAGAACACTGACAGTGCAGGGAAATATTACTCGTAAGAATTCCTAATAGCAAATTTCAGAAACATGTACACTGCATGGGTAAGCAGCAAGCTTTATTATCATAACTGTCCTTCTGGAATGATTTGCAGTATGTAGATGACCAAATATCAACCAAATCATTAATAAGATTTCCTAGTATTTAATTTTCTTACATATTTATTCTCCTGCAATTTTTCATTCACTTCTTGAAAAATAAGATCTGTAATATTAAGTACACTGTATCTTTTCAAGTCAGATATGAAACAATATTTCACTAGTATATGAAAAAAAAATCAAGAGGAAAAACTTTCAGTTGGAAATTAAAAGAAATCTATGAGGGGAAGAAAAAGACAAGGAAAATTATTTTGGAGATAATTCCTATTACTGACAAAATGCCCAAGCAATGAGATTCTGATCTGTAATCCTAACACATATCATTCGTTGACTTTATTTGCTCTGATTACACATTTTGCTCATTCAATGACTTGGGTTTTGGTAGCTTTGTCTAATAAAAGGAGCAGAAGTTCTTCCCTTACTGTCAGTGAATCATGTCATCTGCATGTGTAAGGGATTCCATCCATTACTTTTCAGAAACAGTTTTGTGATTGTTAGTTCACGGCTAGGCCCAAGGTGAGTATCACCTTACCTAATAGGAGGACTACAGCATAGATTTATATGTCCCAGGTTCTCCTTACAGCTGATGGAGAGAAGTAAACAGGTTCAGCATATTTCGGCATGAGAAATAAGTTGTGTCTTTAGCTGGAGCTTCTGTAAAGATTGGAAAGCAGAAGCTTCAAAACCCAACCAATTGCATTGTAACTCTAATAAAATAAATATTTAAAGCAGGTGCAGGATAAGACTAGAGTGCAAAACCACGTTGAATAAAATGTCCTTTCTTGCCTTGCATTCTGCTTGATTAATATGAATGATCCATTTGACTTTTCAAAAGCTTGGAATGGTGTTCCCACAATCCATTTTCAACTCTTATGTTAAACTTACAAGTATACTTAGCTTCACTATGTGTTTTATAATTGAAACATACTTTTCTTTTGTTGTTTGTTTTTGTTGTTATTAAAGTCATATTTATGAGTATATATTTATTATTTTAAGAGGCATAGAAGTCTGAGAGACAATTCTGTCAATCTGATTGTCTACCACTAAGGCAATAATTTTTCAGACCTGTTCTGTACATACCAACTAAATTCAATAGTTCAAAAAGAAAAATCTGTATGCATATTTTATTTTATTTTTCCAGTTTTCAGTTCTTAATGACCTCAGGACAGGGTATTTTGAGGGGATTAATGATCTGCTAGATGTTCATTGCCCAAGGTATAGAGATTTAGGCTAGTCATTAATACTGAGGAAATATTTTGTAATTCTATCATTGCTGTCAAGTTTCTTAATGTATGCAGACTTTAAATAAGTTCTTAAAAACTGTGATAAAACAAATTTCAAACTTGAAGCATCTGACAAGATTCACATTAAAACAACCTCTCAGGAAAAAAAAAATCTTCTTTATAATCTATCTCTCTAGCCCCTTATCTATTTTTTTTTTCTTTCTATCTGACCTACTTTCTCCCGCACTTGTCCTCTGAAGTCCTTCAGTAATCAGGCTGTAAATCTATTTAAAGCTCATGAGCAAAGTTTTTGGCCTTTGGCTGAAAAACTTGAAACAGCAGTACAGTCATATAGCCCACTGAAAGATGGGTAGACTTTCATGTGAACTGAACAAGTCTCTTCATGTATATGGCTACACATATCAGTGCACACAAGTGTATGAAAATACATAAGCACACCCATATAATGTTTTTCTGAGACTGTCGACACAGTATAAAATATTCTGGCTATGACTTTATTTAGGGTACAGACACCAAATCTTACTTTGTAGCTCTGATTTGCATTAATCAGCTGCGGATAACTTTACAAGAAAATGTAAATTGAATACAAAAATGTGTTTTCACTAAAGTTTTCTTGTCATGCTAAGTAAAACAAATGGAGTATAATAAGAATTTAATTTTCTTCTAATTTTGAAAGAATCCAAACCTGAGCCCTTTATAATCTGTCGTTTAATTTGGAACATCAATCTTCTTGTTTCTATTTGCTTGGTTTAGTTGGTTTTTAAAGGCATCTTAAAGGCTTTTTACATGTGTCATGTAAAAAATCCATCCTCTATTGGATGTAATACACTCCAACACAAGACAATAGATGCATTGTCATCCTCATTATTGAATTTCTGCAGGAGAAAGCAAGCTGACCTTTCCTTTACAGCCAGGACCCCATCAAAGCCTGGCTGGTAGAGAAGTCTGTGACTCAGATCAGCCATTTCTTCTCCAGGTTATAGTCTGTCCTGCACATTAGTCTCACATCTTCTTAAAGTAGGAAGATAGCATAGCATCCTGGCTTAATAGCTTACCAGAGTTCAAGGCAGTGGAAGTTTAATTTTTTACCAAATCTATCCTGCCTGATATCAAAATTGCTCGCATGCATTTTAGATGAACTACGTGACACAGTTTTCTTGTTAGGATTCAGTTAGAAACATCTAGTACATTTCCCAGACACTTACAGATCATGCCTGAAGCACTAAATATAGTCTGCATGTGTAATGAATAAGTAGGAAATGTTTGTTCTTACAAACCTGAAATAAGAACTCAGCATTATGGTCATAATCACAATCTGTTGAATGAGAAAATACCAATCAGCTTGAAGACTGCTACAATCCACCCTGATGATTCAATCCTGTAAGTGAGGGAGAAGAGTAAGGAAGAGAAAAACTGGATCACAATCTGGGATTCATTTAAGTGCTTTATTAATATACTGAACTTTCTTTGTCAAAGTTAATAGATCTTTACTGCTACTGCAAGCACTTGAAGTTTAAATATAGATAGCCTATGCTATAATTATACTATATTTTCTAGTGTTTGTAAGTTTTAAAGTATTTACCCAACTAAGTTAATTTTGTCTTCCAGTTAAATGTACCTGGAAAATTGACAGTATGTGGCTTCATGTTTTTGTCCCAAAGCCTACCTGGATGTGCTAATCTCTTCACAAAGAATCTTCATGAGCAACACATTTTCTACTGGTCATCCTCTGCACTCCAGTATCTACATATCACACTTCCAAAGTGTTTTTGAAAAGATCTTTAAGGTAGCACTTGACAATTCATGATTTGTGAGTCAGAGCTATCTTTCTTGAAATGTGTCAGATGTAGAGTGCTAACAGGGTTTAAAAAAGAAATCTTGTTTTCTTTTCAAGTAGACATTTATAGAAGTGAATGCACATCAGGAGCACATCTGTGTTTAAAAATACCTTATATATATATCTGTCAGAAAATTTGTTTATGTAGTTAAGTCATAAAATCTACTCAGACAGAAAGTTCTTTGCACTGAAATCAGTAGTACCCCATAGAGTAAGAGTAATATGTATGCAAATACAGTGTCTCCACTTACGGGGGGGG
>VXBZ01009165.1:143741-179077 GCA_013399135.1 Heliornis fulica
CACTTACGTGTGAGTCATACATGTCGGGCCATGCTCTTCCTTGAATAGCAACTTGAGATAATCACAGAAAGTCAAAGTAATTAAAGTAATAGTCCATGTATCACTTAGCATGTCTTAGCCTAAAGGCTGACAAAGTGTGAATATTCATATATATGGTGCTTTTTGGAATCTTGGGGTTTACCTAAGCTTACAATTCTAGCAAGGTTTGCAGAAAAAATTAGAAAAAGTCTAAAACTGCCTATAAAAGCCTAAGACACCATCCAGATGTTTAGGATGGGGTTTGTTTTATCTAATTTTTAAAAAGGTACTTGTGTAATAAAGGTATCATTTCCAAATTAACTACTAGTATTTAAAAAAGAAAGCCAAATTAATAAGAATTTACCCCCAGATAGAGATTTAAAGTAAGTGGGATTAATAGCCCACTGGAAGCCAGCATCTCTCTCCATTGACTGAACATTACACTACCTTTAACTAGACATCTACAATAATTTAAAACTGGAAGAAAACCTTTATTTTTCCCCCTAAAATCTGAGGATAAATGCCTTCATTCTATGTGAAATGAATGTCCCCATTTGATTAAAAAAAAAAAAAGTAACAGAATTTTAATAACAGTGTACTTAATTTAGAAGAAAAATAAGACTTGCAAAACAAACAGAAATTTAGGTAAATTTTCTAACCATTTTGGTCACAAACAGATTTTGAGAGATTGAATTTTTTTCTTCTTTATATGAAATTTGATATTCAGATATTATCTACAAAGTGAATTGTACAGCCTACTTAGATGCCAGATAGAGATTCATTTTTAATTTGATCTTTTTTTCATCTTCAGTACTGTGGCTTCTTTGGTTTGTGGAGGTGGTTTTGGGGGGATTTTTTAAGGATTAAAGAAAAAAAAAATCAAAACCCCACCGTAAATTTGATTTAAATTGTGAGGCACCTCACTGGACAGCGTACTGGAATACTGACTCAATCTACCAACATATGAAAATGGTGAGTAAATCTTTTTCACGGGGGATCCCGAAAAGGCAAATGCTTCGCAATATAATGATGAATGCCGTCTGAGCTGAAGATTTACCAGAAAATCTTTTACCTGTTTTCTAAACTTCTGTATCTCAGTGAGCATTGTTTCCTGTGTTTACAAAGATGTTCTGTGTTGTTGTTTCTCTGTGTGTGTGTGCGTTATTTGTGTTTCCTTCTAACTAAACTGGGTGTTAATATAGCACACGTATCTGATGCTTGCCAGTCACTGTCAGAAAATAGGATGATCAAGTAACAGTAGTGGAAGAAACAGCAGATGTGAACGAACCGAATATCCCTCATTTCTGATCCAGTTTTAAATACTCTCAGATGTGAGAATTTGAGGGAAATATGCAACTTGGACCAGGATTTGCTTTTGCTGCCAGAGTCCCTGCTTAGTGGTTGCAGTGGTAGTCATGATGATAGCAAGCCCAGAAGCAATGTTTTGAATATGTATGCCCCCTCCTCATCACAGAATCAAAGAGAGGTCTGTGTGCTGTGAGTGAAAGATATGCAGCTGATTTAGCTCCTTGCAAGACTATTTGCTTCTCTGAAGGCATTCCTTGCTTTGATCAATAAGTTATCATAAATAAAAAACATAGCAATTGCATAAAAGAGTCTTTTTCCTGGGAAGGAATAATGTATCTTAAAAACTCAGCAAACCCATAATCTCCAGAATGAGGTATGGCTTCAGATCAAGGGCAGTCCTTCCTGCTACTTCCTGAAGTATAGATAATGTAGTTAGATAATTTTCAAGATGTTTTGCCTTCTAGGAACAGCCTGCATAGTAAAGGATTGGTTTGGGTTCTGGGTTTGGTTTTTTGTCCAATTAAACTCTTGTTTTGGCATAATAATGACAGTTTCAAGTGTTCAAAGTCAGTTATTTAATATCAGATAGATAAATTGTTGCATTCAAGATAGAAAACAATTATTACATTTTTTCCCGATTTGTATAAGAACTTTAAATGATTTGTCCAAGAACAGTTAAAATAAATTACAACAGTATAGATTGTTAAAGTATTTGGAACTGTACTGGAGATGGGAAGTAGAGATCACTTCTCTCCTCACTAATGCCTTAAGTAAAACACAGATAGACAGCAAACTGTCTCACATATCTTGAAATGATGCAGAAGTAGATACTCTCACCATTGTACATACTATATTTCCTTTACTAGAATGAATAAAATGTTATCTCATAGATTACAATCCTTCTGTGCACACCTGATGTAAGTACAGCAACCTGAATGATGTAAAAATGTTTAAGAAATTTAGTTTGTAGGGCTGCATTGATTTAACTAATCTAAAAGACCTGATAATTTTTTAAGTTATGTGTAATCAAATGTCTCAGAGTAGCATATCTCATATTCACTTCAAACAAAAGCAAAATGGCTTAGGATTTTCTGCCTCCCAAACAGATTCAGGATGCTTGCTTCCTAGGATGTTTGCTCTGCAACCTGGAAGGTTCTCTTGCACCCTCTCGGAGTGAGAGAAATAAATCTGAACCTGTAGTCACTAGGGAAGAAGGGTCTTAAGATGCTGAAGGGGGAAGTTGAAACAATAATTAGATTTTACTCACTGGATTGTGATTTACATTAGTTTTTGACATTTTGAGAAATCATTTAAGGACTCTCATATTACAGAATGAGGAAAAAAATAATTAAAATGCATAGAGCTATAGTTTGGGTGTGACTGCAGCAGACAGGATTTATATAAGCATAAAGAAATTCAGAAGGAGAAGAACATTTCAAGGTTTACATAGCAAAAACCTTGGTCTCTTATGGCAGCAACTAGTACAAGTTCTACAGGATGCAATCCACAGTACAGTGTAGAAATGCAATCTAATCTTTCAAGATAGCTCCCTCCAAATAGCTAAACTTTCTGCAGTTATCAAACCACGTTGTCTCTACTCAGGAAAGTGACAGAAATAATTGCTCAGCCACACCACAGAGGACACCATGCCTCATCCTTCAGATGTGAGAATTCTCATTACATAATATATATATATATATAACATAATATAACATCTGCAAAGTGTTATACAATACTTTGATTCTGTGTGGGAGTTTTTTTTTTTTTATCATGGGTGATGCAAATATCCTGTAGGAGAAATAAATCTATCTGTCTATTTCTTGCATTTACTGCCAAATATGCACAGTTGGTGAGATAAAATTGTTAATCACATATTATTAAAATATTATTGGTGTTAGTCCTTTCAGGTACAGTGAACCAATAACACTCTGTCTTAGATTACCTTCCCCTGAAGCAAATGAACAAAGAAGAAGCAAGTGCAAAATTCTTTTACAAGTGAGGTAAGGTCATACCTCTTCCAAGCTAAAATACAGAATATTCGGAATAGTTGGGGATTAAATTGGATTGCTGCTGTTGTTTGACAGGCATTGCCTTAGTGCTCCACCAGTTTTGGTTATAACTCTATTGAGTTTAATGATTATTCCTCCTTCATTTCATAATACCTGAAGATTGGAAACAACTTGTTTAAATATAATTAAATTCCTTCATGATATTACATCGGCAGATAGCCTTTGCAAACCAATGTAATCGCACACTTCAAGAGACAAGAGCCTTGATTAACGTGGTGGATTGTTCTTGAATTGCCACTTGAGATATGTTAAAGAGAGATACCTAAAACAGTCCTTAAGTGTATGACTTTCTCACACAGAAATTTAAATTGCTGAGAAACAAAGACTAATTAGAATAGCAGGCTATTCAAATGAGACAAAAATTCCAATAAATATGACCTCCTTATTCTTGAAAATCGATTATTCCATTATGCTCCAGAAACATCCATTTTTCAAAGTTTAATTAAAAGTCTGAATGCACATGGTTGGTTTAACTCCATCAAGCAGAACAGCATACATGCAGACTATGTTCACATAATCAGTTAGTTTAATCTGTTAAATTCTTGAAAATGGGAATCAGGACTTATTTGTGGGAACTCTGTCAGAATATCCCATTTTTAAGAAAATAAAACTATGTCCAAAAATTTCAGTGTATTTTTTTTTTCTTTCTTTGTAAAGAAGAAACATATTCAACATGTATACTAAAGTAAATAGGGCTTTCTATTTGCAGGAATTTCTAGAAATAATTTCAGATTCTTATTGCTGTCTGGAATAAAAAATCAGGAATTTGTCTTCTGGAAAATTGAACTAACCAATCCACTCTGAAAGGAAATCCTAAACTTCCAGCACTTCTCTTTTTTTAGAATAAAAATGTTACAGTGTGGTACTTTTTAAAAAGAAGAGAAATGGGGGTACGGAGGAAGGAGAATTGGTAGCTGCAAGAGAATTGTCTTGTGAAGCAAAGGTCTAGAAACGCAGCTGAGCACATAAACACTGGTTGACAAAACAATTTAGAAAAACAACTATTTCAGCAAAACAGTAGAAGAAAAGCTGACTACATGTATTGAGGCTAATGAAGAGAAGCAGAAAGCAGAGGCGGCTGTTAAAGTTGAGGATTTACCAGAGAAAGAACAGATAGGTGACATCTGAAAGAAGGGAGCTTTCAAAGGCTCTAGCAGAACCTGAAATGACTCTGGAAGCTTATTGGTTGTCCTTTCTATATTCTCCAAAGTGGCAAAGAATTCTCTAACCTATAAACTGTATTTTAATTTTCTCCTCAAATATACATTTGCTTCTCAGATAGGACTTACTGTCCTGATACAATTACCCCTGGCAGACACACAATAATGGGTTCCTTTTTTTTGTCTACACATAAAGTAAATAAAAATAGGAAAAAAATTTTACATCAGAAAAAAAAAAACCAAAACTAATTTGATTTTTATTTTCAACCAGTTTCCAGCAAAATTTGAATGGGTATTATTTCTTGTAGATATTTCAGTCTTGTTTGTTGTTTTTTTTTTAATTCTCACTTTGACTTTTTTCCTTTTTTTCCTTTAATTAGGATAAAATAATTTCTTTATATCTCAAACTCTCCCTGTTTAGACCAGTGTTTTGGCATACAAATAATAGGAGTCTTACATTTCTCTCTTTACCTATATGAAAGTATATCTATGAAAATTCTAAGTATGTCCTAGTAAAATTTGCATGTGCATTCAAAGAAGAAAATGCAATTGAGTGAAGGTACGCTGAAAATATAAGAAAAAAAGTGCATTCAAAATCTCATGATCCCATTTGCAATGTTAAAACTATGTGAACCTTTTTTGTTTAATCAATTATTGAGATAGTTATTAATTTCTTTATATCAGTTGTGAAGGGTTCAATAAATTATAAAGATCTTTACAGTGGAACACTATGAAGGGTTTTTGAGCCTCTGAGCCACTAGACATATCATATGGAAAATGAAGAATAAGTTGAATATTTGGGTAGTTTATAAGGAAGAAACTTCCCTCTCAATTTTCTTGCTATATTGTTTTTATTTTCTTTTGCTGTTTTGGTTTCAGGCTTGGGGTTGTTGTTTTTTTTTTTTTACTTCGATTGAAGGCAGACTAATTAAATTAGAAATAATTATTTGTTTTTATTTGGAATTTTGTTTAGGATTTTCTTTTTTCTTGAGTTCTTTCTGGAAGGAATGAAATAGTCACTTACGTTTCTGTCAATCAGTAATAAGTGTAATAAGAGTAATAGTTATTCCATCCTCCTCCAAGCAACACTCATGATAATCTTCCACTTTTTCTTTGGACACCTATTTCCTCAGTTTTTCAGCAAAGTAGATGCAGTGGGAGATCTACCATCCATGGAGAAATTTGAAGTGATTCATCCAGCTGAACAGAAGCTATTATTTTTCACTTGATAATGACCTTGTTTAATTACAACTGAAAGCACAACCTGACTTCACAGAGCAAGCTGGTAAAAAAGCAAAGTATCAGCTGTCTACCATGCCACCTGGTATCCTAAATCCTTCTAAGGAAGTTCTTTAGTCTGGGGAATAGTAGAGAGTAAGTGTTTGCGGCTTTGGCTCCTAACCTCCTCCTATCCAGAAACAGCCAAGTGTGTCATTTCTTATAATACTGAATTTCCCTGTGGTACTTGGTGCAGCAAAACTTCTAACGCTTCTGTCCTGCGTTCAAGAGATGACAAGGACAAATTAACATGCCCTTCCAGTCAAGCTGAACTCAGGTAGTTGTTGCCAAGGAAATGTCCCCTCATCGTTAGAACCGGCACATGCAGAGGAGGATGGGGCTCAGTCGCACTTCCCACCTCGGCCGAAGCCATAGGAAGCTTATGGGGAAGTGGTGAATGCCAGCAGGGCAAGACCAATTCTAGTCATTACATCAAGCATAAATAGCACCATCTTGTGTCCTCCGCCGTACCTTTTGTAAGACTGCCCTACTGTAAATCATTCCCATACACTCTCCTCTGTAGTAATTAAAACAAGGCTCTTTGCTGTGCCCCTGGGTTAATATAATTTGTTTTATTCACAGCCTAAGTCATTTGCCTCACTGCAGCACGCTGCTATATTATGTCTACCCAGCAGTGTTGAGGGAGCAAGTAGAGTACGTTTCAAGGTGTACATAAATCCAGTTCAGGTTATTTCAAACAAAATAATAAGGGAAATGCTATGTGCTTGACTCCAATAGGGAAAACTCATGGGAAGAGACAAAAGGATTCAGGAAAAATCAAAGATTTGCCATGGACTCCTTCATTTAAAAAAGTGAGAAGGAGAAATGCAAAGACAGATGATAAAGAATCATGGAATCATAGAGTCACTTGGGTTGGAAGAGACCTTTAAGGTCATCAGGCTTTCTGGAAATGTCAGAAAGAACAGAGCCATGGCCACTATGTGAATGCCAACACCTGCTCTGAAGCTGCGTACCGATATCATTCCCTTCTCTCCAAGCTGACTGAAGTCACAAAGTCCATTAATTAGAATTCACAGTTCTGAAAACCAGAGGAAATTTTTAGGAAGAACTCCAAAAGGTCCTATCCTAGAAAAAAAAACATTAAAGAAAAAGACACAAGCCAAAATAAAAGGATAAGAATAGGGCAGGTATAAATTATGGGACTATCCTCATAGCTTTTGAGAATGTTCCATTTAGGTTTTCTATGTACATTATGGTCCATCTATTTAATAATATGGAGATAATAGTCTTCCAAATAGTCTAAGTACTTTACAGACCTTTCTGTGGCAGTCTATTCCATTTCTAGGTTTGGACTTGACTTTCACTCATTTAATTTGATGGTCACTTGCACTTTTAGCATGATTCAGCAAGCAGTCACTGCCTATCATCCTCCTTCATGCCACTGACGGTTTCTGAAGAATTCCTTGTTACCTCTTTACTAAGGTGAAAAATCTCAGCCTATTTGATTAGCTAAAATAAATAAAGTGTTGTTAAGGAAATTTTGTCGTCTTTGTTCATCATCATGTTCATCATCAGCTACTTAGCTTTTTTTTTTTTTTCTATTTTGTTCTCTGTTCCTTTCCTAACAATTCAAAACATTTGATTTGATTTTTTTTAATGTTGCCAAGCACTGAAATGTTTTCATGCAATTGTTTGTCATGACTCCACACACTGTGTCAGAATAGTGTTCGTTATTTTATATAAGAACATATGGCTGTTTCTCCCCACATGTATAACTTTACATTTATCTACACTGCATACCGCCTACCATTTTATGGTCAATCTGCTCTGCCTCTAAGGTCCTTTTGAAAATTTTGACAGATGTCTCTCAACCTTAGTACCCTGAGAAACCTGAATTAATCAGATTTAATTTGGGTAAAATAAATTTCCATGAGAACATTGAAGCAACCGAATTTAGAGCTTAGTGGACACTGAAGACAGAAGGGAAGCCATGAACCAAATAGAAATGGAATCTGCTGTGTTCATAAGCTGCAGAAACTAGTGGAAAAGACAGCCTTTGGAACTCAGAAGATACAATTTGACCCTTTTGTTTGATTCACTCTATGTTCCAAGAAGTTTAACTCTTCAGTTAACACAATGTTTGACTGATCTTATTATATGGGGAATGACTTGTTAGACTGTAGTCTGAATCTTGGACAGGAGCTTAGCGACAGCAGTGCAATGAACTCAAAACATTCTCCCTCAGGAAGACCAAGAACTTTAGATCTTTGGTTTGCACAAAGCAAAAAAAAAAAAAAAGGATATCTCCCTCTCCAGAATGAGAGCCATTCTGTCAAAAAGGAAAAAAACCAAAACCCACCAAACATTATAATAATTTGCTCAAGACTATATGTATCCTGAGTATTACTCAAATTCTCCCAGTGGTTTTATCTGAGCTATTTTGGGGGTAAAATACTACCCCATGATAATATATCCCATAAATAGAATTCCATGGTTACAAGTACTGGAAAAGGTCTTCAAATTATTTAATGTGATCTATCCTTTTTGTAGTACTGAACTGTTTTATTTTTCTACTTTCAATTCATGAAAAATCTTTGTAACCCTGCCTAGTTGTGAGCAGGATAATGATAGTTATAAAATACTTTATGATGAACTAGTATATTCTCTGTTGTTTCTTTATGAAGAAGAAGACATCTAAGGAAGTAATTAAACAGATGCTTATTGACATGAGCTTTAAAACTTTGGAGAAATGTAAATAATGAGGTTTAAGTCAGGAGAGGATTCGCTAATAGTAATAGAGAGAAATTAAATTACATGTCAGGATCAATATGGCCCTAGAAGTATTATGAACAAAATGTTTCATTGTACTTCCGTAGTCTGCATTTATATAGTGAAAAGGTTTCTGTGCTCAAGTGACACTGTCATTTCATTGCCTTCCAAAAATGATGGAAAACAACCATAGCTTACATCAAGAAAACATTTCTTCCTAGGCTGCACAGAGAGAATTACCTCTCACATATGACTCACCATTTCCTATATCTTTTCAAACAGTGACCTTTGTTATTGACTAATTGGAAGAACAATAGTGGGCCTACCAAATATTCCGAGAAAGATAATGAAAACACTGGATTCTGAATGTTCCATTAAAAATGTAGCGATTCATCATTTAGCATCATTAGTGGCTGATAACTGGGACTGTGTCTATAAGACCCATTTGAGGTTTTATTGTGTTTCAGTCAACATAAAGCATAGGTTAACTGTAATAGCTGTCTGTATTAAAATTTAGATACTGACTGTTGAAAATGGATAGTAATTTGGTGATTATTCATATTTTTAAACATTCTGCATTACACTAATTTATTATGCAAAATTAAATTAGAGCACAAGGAGCATATGGATTTTTTGCCTTTTTTGTACAGATTTGTGGCAGTGATGAATGGCAGATAATTTATAACACTGAAACTTAATAATTAAAATTACTTTTATTATTCTGTTTACTAGTTTCTTTTTTCTGCAATCTCTTGTAATTGTGCCACATGATTAGCAACAAATTTTGCACAGCAGCACCTTTTAATAGAACGCAGCATGGACAATTTTCCATGCAGATTCAATCTCCATCTATATTCCACTAATCCCTTGATTGTTCCCAGGGAAAATAATCAGATCCCTGTTGTGTCTCTGATGCACTGAGGATTCATAAAGATAATAACAGGATTCAGTATACCCAGAGACTCAGGACACGCATCAACTCTTCGGCCTAACTGAAAAGGGCCACACAGGAAGCTTGGTTGACCATTCACTAAAGGTTTGTCATGATTAATACAGCTTCATTTCTGGACTGTATCTGCTTGCAGTGAAAATATGTTGGTATGGTGGGTTAAACTTGGCTGGCTGCCAGGTGGCCACCAAGTTGCCCTCTTACTTCCCTTCCTCAGCAGGATGTGGAAAGGGAGCAAATAAGATGAAAAATCTTATTGACTAAGATAAGGAAAGTGAGGCTGCTCACCAATTATGATTACAGGCAAAACAGTCGTGACTTGGGGAAGATTAATTGAATTTACTGCAGATTAATAACAAAGTGAGGAATAGAATCAAAGAAACTGGTTGAACTTTCTGCCAGAAACCCTGCTTCAGCACAGGCTCTCCAAGGGCTGCAAATTTCTCCATGTCACATCCACTTGCTCCATTATGGGATCCTCCATGGGCTTCAGTATGGATACTTGTTCCACCATGATCCTCCATGGGCTACAGAGGCAAAACCTGCTTCACCATGATCTTCTCCATGGGCTGCTGGAGAATCTCTTCTCCAGCACTTGGAGCACCTCCTCCCCCTTCTTCTTCTCTGACCTTGGTGTCTTCAGGCCAGTTTCACTCACATTTTCTCATTCTTCTCTCACAGATGTTGTGAAGTGGTTTTTAGCCCTTCTTAAATATCACAGCGACAGCGTCAGTGATTGGCTAAGCTTTGGGCACTAACAGGCCCTTTGTTGGAAATGTCTAGACTGCATCTGTCCAACATGGGGGGTCAATCCCTGGTCTCTTCTCCCAGAATCATTCCTTCAGCCCCCTAGCTACCAAACTCTTGCCATATAAACCCAACACATTCATTGAACTATCCAGTCAGCCAGGAGACTTGTCAGTTGTGAAGTTACCAGCACCTTTTCACAGACTGCTAGATTGACAGTCAGTGAGATCCAGCTGACTGCTCAGCAGATACAGCTTAAAATAGCACCGGTGCAACAATGAAGACTTTTTAATCCCTAGAAATTAAAGGTAGTGGTAAGAAAGCTCTACCCAAAGTTTAGATGACTTAGTACAGTTCAAGTTTCTTATCTGTGGCTGTTATCACAGAAAACAAGGATTTGACAAGGCATCTCCCATATGCTTCAACTGCCTGGTCAAACCAGGTTATAGGGATTTATCTGCTCACCTGGGAATAGGTATAGGCAGGAGTCCACAGCAATGTGCACACTCCTTGGTCTTTTGTGACTCTGATAGAGATGAGCAAAATGAACTGGATTTTAAAAAGTAGTAATTTCAGACTGTATTGACCTGAAAATATGGAGCTCCTGCGGTTCAGTTTCATTTATCTTAATCTTCCTTTTTACTATACAATTTACATGGGGAAATAGCAGGAGAAGGGATTTAAAGAACTTCTAAATAACATTTGTACATCTTTGGCATTGCTAGCCCAATAGTAAGAGACCTTAGTGTAAACAAGATTCTCGTTTGCTGCATTTTTCATCTTACATAGAAAAATAGCTACAGGCTAGGTTTTGAAAAGCTTTTAGGGATGGATTCTTTCTGTTCTTGCTGATGGTAGAACTCTCATTGACATCAATAAAAATCAGATTAGGTCAGTACAGAAGAGTTTTGAAAATGCCTTCTAAATGCTACAATATTCTATTTTGCACGTAATTACACAAATGAGTCCCTTAAAATTCTTAAATCTGGTATACTATCTTCCCTTAGGGAAAAAGGAACAAAAGATTACACACTTTCCATAGTCAGAGGACAGCAGAAACATGGATCAAGTGAAGAATTAAAGAACATGCATTGAGTTGTTAGGAAGGACAAATTTTCATTCATGTCAGCAAGCTTTTCTGCCTGAGGATAAGATGGACATCTATAGCCTGGCTCAAAACCACTGAAAATCATTACAGATATTTCAGCAGTTGCAGCAGGTGTTAATGAGGCCAACTGTGAATCTAAACTTTATATATCTGGCTCTGACCTCCTGGAATGACCATTTGTATTCAGTATTCTTGAAGATATGAAGTCTAAGTAATTTGGCTCCCGATCTTAAACCATCAACTAAACTTTACACAGCTGTCCCTTCCCACACGCTCACTCTGAGTCTATAATTAGGAGTAGATTTAGTGTATCTTTTGCCATGTAGCACCATAGTCTCTCTTACTCCATAACCAGTCCCATGTTGTCAATAATTCAAAGGAGTTCACAGCACTGAAAGATTTAAGCACTACATTTTAAATAATGTTTACCTTTGTGACCCTTTGCTTCTCCAACCCTGGATTCTGTACTTGCAGGGATGCCATTAGCCAGCACCTCCCCTGGCATCAGTATGGCAGTAAAAGCTTAATTTTGTTGTGGGTAACCTCAAATACCAGACACATTCTGTGATATGTGATGTTATTTCATTTTCTTCACCAAAGAGAAAGCACTCTGACATCCCTCTTTCTGATCTGTCCATAGAATAAAAAGAAAAATAACCCTAAGGAAAAGCTCTATCTGCCATGAGGTGCTTTGCTCTGAATGTTTCAGTTTGGTCATCTGAAACAATTATTAATTTGAAACACAAAATCTAGTGATTTCATTTTTTATCTTAGAAACATGAGTAGTTTTCTCTTTCTCTTTTAAGTGTTTCAAATGGCACAAAAATAAAAAAGGTTGATACATTACAGATTTACATGATCCTGTTAAAGATATTTTACATATATCTGCTTGTGAAATTAAAAGTAAATTGCACAGTGTTGAAGTACAGGATTTTCTTTTACAGTATAATTAAATTCAGATATCAAATATTTGTTGGAGGGATATTGGAAACAAAAGTAGAAATTGAAATGTTTACCATTCCCTATAAAGAGAAATGTCTTACCAAAATGGGCTTTGTGAACTATCATCATTTTAAATATCTGCAAATAAAGTTGTCTTTTTTTCTTCTGGAAGATTTGGTATTTCCTGGGCATAGGGTAAAATAATTGAAAAATTCCAAACTGAAAACATAATAAAGGCAAAGTACAAACAACTTTATCTTTAAAAAAAATAAAAAACAAAACAAACGGTTGAAATAATATAGTTCTGTACTGTGGCAAGTGTTTGGGTTGCTTTGTGTATCAAGATGCTAAAGCAAAATGATTAAAAACAATTCAGGAAATTTTAAAAAAAATGCTTTACTGAGTGTTGTACACAAGCAATGTGCAAAAGTAATTTAAAATATAAAATTAGATATGCTTTTTTCTATATGTATGCATATATGCATGGACGACAGTATGCAAAAGCAGAAATTTGAAATTACTTGTTACATATTGTCAAGAAAACCTTCCTTGATTTGGAAAGATCTATGTCAGTTTCATTTCAATACTGTGCAAAAAAGCAGCACGTGAAATGTGTACTTGGAGAAACATTGTTAATGGCAGCATTTTCCTTTTCTTACAAATAACATCTCAGTAACAGCAGTAATATAATATAGAAGTTGGGGGGCTTGTGATTTTTTTAACAACTTTTTAAAATATTGAATTTTCATGAAAACTCTGACATTAGTAAGCAAAAGAAAGGTGACTTTGCATGCTATCACTTGCATAAACTAGAATACCAATCATGTCTGCTTTGCTTAGTTGTGGATTCACTGAGAATGTACATGATATTAAATTATGCTCACAAGATTTGTTTCTTAATGCCTCTCTTTCCCCCAACATTCAGGTTTTTAGTACATTAAAATAACATCAGTAGAAAGAAGTAAGCCCTGGCCCAGTTTAAAAACAAAATTCTGAATTAAAAATATTTATGATCAATTCCAATAAAACACATATCTTATGGTGCTATTAGACTTTCAAATATACATTAAAAAGGGCGTAATCTCTTCCTATGCAGAGGTCTGCAGCAAGGAATTTTCTGGTGTTCTAATTCAGTATGATGAACCCAACTAGTGTTGCTAATAACAAATCTGTACCAAGATGAGCTGAAACGTATGGTACATACAAAAAATATTGAAGATGATGAAAGAGAAGTTCTTTGTCCAAAACTTATGAATGTATCTAACACTGGGTAAATAGAAGCTCTGAGTAAAAGTCTTAGATAAGAATATAGCCATATTCCTTCCAGAGACATAGTTTAGTATTACACACTGCTTTACACACTGTACCATTCAACAGGCACTCATTCTACATATTTTCTTAAAAATGAAACCTGACTGGGTCAAAAATCCAGAGACTAAAACATTCTCTTAGGTAACAGCTCTGGACCCCTGTGATTGGGCAAAGGATACAGTTCTGGTTGCTCACATAAGTATGTATGTAGTGGTCTAGATTTACAGCTTGAAAATGAGAAAAGAAAAATATACTGTGGTCCTGACTCAGGAGGAGTTACTCAAGGAGTGGCACAGGTTGGGTTTTGACCACATACACAGGTTGGTATTTTCTATTTTTGGATAGATTTTCAGGAAATAATACCCTACTCTAATACAACGCATGTACTAACACTAATGCTTTACTCATTTTTTTTTTCTTAAGAAAATAATAATAAAAAAACTATCAGCAACAACAACAACAACAAACTGCCAAAAAAACCCCACTCTAAATCAGAAACTGAACTGTGGTATACTCTCGGAGATTAAATATTGCAAAATACATACTTGTTAACATCAAATTAACATCAATAACAATTTGTAAAACATCTGATAAATTTTCTAAGTAAACTCTTTTTATCTTCAAATATTTTCTTTAAATCTTTTTATTTAAATCTTGTTAACTAATTAATACATATGAATACCACTGTCCCTGATATTTGTCAATAGTTGTGTGTTTGGATCTGTGGTTTTGGGGTGGGGATTTGGGTTTTTTTGGTTGTTGTTGTTGTTGTTTTTTTTTTGTTTTGGGTTTTTTCTTTGTTTTTCATAAAGATTCACTGTACACACAACTATATAGGTTCAGCATTGATGTCTGGAGGATTCTCTTAATTAAATTATCAGGTGCTTGAGCAGAATTTCCAGTGTACTTCTAGTATTAGTAAGGAAAAAGCACCTTAAACAGCAAATCTGGTTTTGAAACTACTTAGAATGCATACTTATGAATATAAGTTTATTGATATGTTAAAACACTGGTCTGAATTAAGTGAGTGTGAATGCATTAGGAACTTGTCAAATAGGGTATATAGCTATTATAAACTACTTTGACAAGACTCTGGAAAAAAAAAACACAACAGTTTTATCATATAATGTCATGAACTAAAGTATAAAAAGTAACGATATTAATAAATAATAAAGCATCTATATGATATATGGGAGTGATAACATTGAGATCTGAGGGATGGTTTAAGATGTCTTTCTCATATTAGTTACCATAGGGCCACATGCACAAAATATTTCTTTTGTGAGAAATTAGTAATTTTCTGTTGAAATATGCAATATTTTGTCATTAGATAGTCCCAGAACACCCATAAGGAAAAGGAATGTTGTTTCCTCCTTCTGGAAAGAACCACTAGGAAAGAAAAAAAGAGGCAAACAAAAATGTAAATGATGATATCTTAGTAGAGGAAAATGGGAATTATAGAACAGCAGTTTTCAATCAGCAGAAAAACAGAATTCTATTTCTGTACACTCTACTCCTTTGGGCTTAATTTTAAAAATCTTGGTTGAGAGCCACATTTTAAACACTATATTGAGATATATATATTTCAGATACACAGTACTGAACAATTCCCAAAATGCACAGCATAACATAGGGAAATAAAAGCGGAGGAAGATAAGTACAAGAATTGTCTAAGGGAATAATGACATACAATATGAACATTTAGCTCTGCAGTAGCCTGAATATCGGCTATACAGTACAGTAGGTATTACTATACATACAGCAGCATGAGACAGGCAGCCATTCATTATGTGCGTGGCATATTCAATCTTCGCTCTGAAGAGGGTTGTTCTTTAGGTCTTACATGTGGTTATTTGTTACCTTTAAAATGGCTGAACTTGCATGTGAGATAGTATATCAGCATTAAACCCAGAAACCTCTCCTTATTGCATAGCACGAGGAAAACGTTTCTCGCTGAGAAAAGTAGACCATCTTGCTCAGGAGTAACAATCACTACTGAAGGTGAAATAAACACAGTGCAGGTGGTTGTTTCCTGATGGCTGGCATGTCTCCAACACATTCACAAAAGGACACTTTTGCTATTGCCTTACTTATCTGTGATAAATTATAATGTCAGACATTTAATGTTAATGAACACCAATAAATTGTTTTTGTTCATAGTCTCACAAGTCAAGAGCAGGATTGTTCACATTGTTTAAGTGCCATAGTACTTTCAGTGCAAGTATCCAGGCTCAACTATACAAGTCAGGCTGAGTATATCAGGCATCTTGGTTCCTTTTTCAATAAATATATCTGTAAAATCAATAAAGTGTACATGAAAATTGAGGGGCTACCTAAAAAGAAAAAAGGAGATGCTAACAGTACAAGAGTAAATAATACTTTCTTTTTCTGTTTGAAACTTTGCTCTATGATTCTGGACTGTATATTGAGGCATCACTGTTCATTTAATTTTCAGCCTCCTGAGGTTTTAGTTGTTGTTGTTTTTTTTTTTTTTCCTGAATGTAGTATCTAACTGAGCAGTGATTGTTCCTTAGAGACTGATAGAGCTAAATTGCTCACAAAGTGAGAAACCTACATTCCCAAATGGTTTTTGCCTGACTTTACAGATTTTGCACTCTCCTAAATGGAGGTAAAAATATTAGCCAAGACAGGACTTCCTTTCTTGAGCAAATAATATAGTTAAAATAAGATCACACACTTTGATAAGACTTAAAAAAAAAATAGGGAAGATGGGTAGTGACTCTGTTTGCACTGAAAATATTTACTTCTTTTCTATTGAAACTAAGCCATTGTGAACTCAAGCCAAAAAAGAAACCCAAAAACAAGGCATGACACCAGTCACAGTACAAACATCTAAGCAAGCACTCAGGAAGAAGATTGCAGAGTTCTGTCTGTTAATTTTTACCCAAGCACAGTCTGATAGATAAGTATTACATTACACATTTCATCTTTCAAAAACTTGTGTGTTTATTCGTACAAGTATCTACTAGTTTAGGGACATAAAAAAAAGCTGAAGAAGACTATCACACAACTCTATAGGCCACCAAATTCTTAGATACATAAGACTTTGAGCAGCCAGATATTGATTTAGATGCAGTAAGCAAAAAAAACTTCCCAGACAGCAGTAGATATTTTCTTTAATATAATTTATACTTCTGATATTATAATGAGCAGCTATATTTGTATCATCAACTCTCCACAAATAAAAGTAGAGTAATGCCAGAGGATAATAGCTATTTCTGAAAACTCCAAAGGAGTCTTGTAATATTTTGCACATACTCAGATACCTACCTGAAATCAGGGGACAAGTGCAGTTGCTGGACAACATCAAAAGTGACCAAGAATTTCCCATACAAATAGATTCCCTTTCTAGAATATTCCCACTCTTCTTGATGGCACCAAGAAGCAGCATGGTCTATTAAAGTAATCATGTGTTAGTTTATGCCAACCTTGGTTTCCTAAGAAAATTAGTTTTTTGCAATCCTGATGTGTGTGAAGTTTTGTTTGCTTTTATGTTCTCTCCTAGAAAACATTTGAGCACACTAGTTCAAGAGAAATAGATGATGCAGAGATAGAAATATCCTACAGGAAGCTGGCAGAGCATGTTGTCTGGAAACTGTGCTTTTTTTGACATCAGGATGCTACCTATTCTGCTTGTCTCACATGAGCAGACAGGAAGGTGCAGCCAGGCACTAACCAGCTCATGCATGTTTCCTGAACAAAGCCTGTATTTAAAAAAAAAACAAACAAAAACACCAAAAACCACCCCATCATATAACTGACCACACAGCCAGCAGGATTTCGAAATTGTTTAAAAAACAATTTAAAATGGAGTTTGAAAATTGAGCTGGACAGCTCATCAGTTTTAGAGCAGGGCAGAATCAGAAGAAGGGCTTAAAATTACCTCTTCCTGATATCTTCTGACATGATTGTAAATTTTGTGCTATGCATACTACGAAACCTTGGCCCCTGTACTAAGATTTATCAAAACTGCTTATTTGCAAGTTGAAGTCAAGGCCCTGATCTAAATTATTCAAATACAATAGTGTGATAGTCAAGGTTATTTAAAAGTTAGGTGCTGAGTTGTTTCTTTTAGAATGAGCACAAAAGCATCCCACAGTAGCACACAGACTGAGAACCTTGCAGGGAGATATCATGTCCAGAAGATCTCACCTCTGAACAAACTGAAGGGAAATTGGGCCGTTAGAGCCCTTCCTCTCCCATTCCCCCACAACAGAGAGAGTGATACCAGAAAGGACAAGAGAGAACAAGCCTAGAAAATAGACAGATGGGTATCAGGCTGACATAAGGACTGGAATATGCAAGTATTGTTCAGGGAGTCCCAGAGGATTTACAATGGCATATTTTTTGACTTTGAGGAAGTTACAGTGACCTCAGTGACTTATTTTTAATCTTCATTGCAGACATCTCTCTGCCTGTGTTGTATTCATATTGTAATTTGAACCAGATCACACCCTTTGGTAAGAAAAGGAAATAAAAGCAAACAGGGAACAGGGATGAGAAGATTTTGCTGACACTGAAGATGTACCCTTGCTATATGATAGAAGTTTATGTGAGGATATTGGTAGGAGAAGCAAATAAAATGATTACAACAAGGCCAAGAGACTGAATTTAAATTTCTTCAATAAAATAAAACATCATTGGCTGCCGAAAAGAAATGGAAGCTTATACAAACCATATGAACACATGAGCAAGACATATAGCATATGGAAAAACAGAATTTGAATGAGAAATTATTCTCTGGCCAAATAGTAAACAAATGCTTTACAATGTGCTGCAAGTTTTAAGATTGCTAAAGAAGTGTTTGGTGAGTCTGGAAAAATGCATCAAACTTGCATCCCAAGGGACATACAATATCCATAGGTTTCCAATCTGAGAGGAATAGTTGGAATATTACTGCAAGCCTGCAGGCTCTGCTTCCAAATCCAAATTCCTTTCATTAACAAAATATTATGAGATTCTTCAATTTTATTTTTTTTTCATGAAAATATTTCTGCATTCAACTCCAAGAGTATTTAAAACAAGTTTTTGGGCTGAAATACAAAGACTAACCTTTTTTTCTGTTACCCCATATTCATTTCCCACCTCTGCCATTGCAGATTTGTCTTCAAAGACACTAGTACTTTTTAGCAAAATAGGTAAAGAATATATTTCTCTCAAGTAACAAGAAACTTGGGGTTTTTTTTATTTACAATCTCATTTTTGATTACTTCTAAGATTGATGTGTATGAATATGTGCATTGAACAAAAACCTCTCTTTATAAAGTCTAATCCATTTTTATAGGAAGGTTTCTTAATTGTATCTCACATCACAAATATATAATCAACTAAATTCTGATTGCATTAAGATGTAAATCCCAAGCAACTCCATTACAGTTAGTGGAAACAAACTATGATAACATTGGTTATTAAGCAGGTTGAAGCTCAGGCTATTAATATTGCTGAAACTTTTGTGCCCTCCACATACATCAAGATAGCATGAGTCCTGTTGTGTTACCTCCTCTTTCCTACTCTCCTTTTTCTCACTGTGTGGAGAGCAGAAAAATCTGTATGTTCCCTTCAGACGTCATTCCATATTAAGGGCCAGGTCATGCCATCAATTTTTAAACACAACTACCCACTGAGATCAATGCAAAGTGCTACTCAAAACTTGACAGTAGGGTGTGACCCTATAATACCAAGAAATATCTCTTTACTTGACTAAAAGCCCAATTCTCTTTACAAAAGCAGTCTTCAGGCATTAAACACCATGTTTGTAGCATTGCAGTGCTGATGTTCTGTATCCCACTGTGTTTCCAAATGTGATCATGTTTATTATGTTTCACCTATCTAAACTTCATTCTAGTTCCTGTTACCCATTAAAAAAATCCCTAAACAACCAAAAAAACACCAGAATTTTAACACTGATAAAGAACTACTGAGTGTGTAGGGCCAGACCTATAAATTCATTATGCACACATGCATCCTTATGCTTTAAAACTTCTTATTGGTCTCTGTAAAACCAAACAAGTAGAGGGGAACTTGTATCCTGCCCTTTAAAAAAAATGTACAGGTCCTTATCCTAAAAAGATTCATGTGCATGTTTAGCCACTCAGTAAATAATGTAACTAGGGCCAAAGGGAGTATTAGGAATTCAGAGCATGAAGCAAATGGATAAAGTATTTGAAGAACCAGATTCACACCATTTGTTTTCAAAGTTTTTCTCTCTTCTTTGCAGCTGTCGTGCATCCTGCAGAAACACTGATAGTTTATTAACAGCAATAGTCTCCCTCATATTCAGCATAAATGATTTCAGGTGAGGTGAATATTAAAAAGGTATCATACAAAAATAAGGTAAAATGCTATAGCTGCAGCTGTAGCTAGATCATTAGAGATAAGCTGGGCAGATAAATCATGCAAGCAGCCATATTCATCATCTGTATTTTACAAACTCATTTTGGTTTTAGCAAACCAGTCAAAGCACTAATGTAGCTAATATCCATTCCAATCCTCTGCTTCACCCACACATATTTCCACATGCACATCATACTGTATACAGGTAAAAAAATATTTTGATTCTTTTGCCTGGTACAAGTATGTAATGAATGCTCAGATATTGTTTTAACATGGAGGGAAAGAACCAGGCATGTATTGAAATCTTCAAACTTCCATAGTTTAGAAATGCAAGTGTGACATTTTCATAAAGGATTTAAAACCATCTTTTCCAAGGTGCCTAAAGATTGCATGAAGTGCAAGATGTGATTTTCAGAAGGGCAGAAACACATGACACATAACTTCCAAGTTTGCTTTCAAAGTAAGGCTGAGTTATTAAATGCTAAAGTCACCTCTAAAATGAGATTTAGGCTTTTAAATTAGGTAATAGCTTTTGGAAAATTTACCTGCCATTAATAGAAGGATAGGATTCTGTGTGAAAGAGGAGATTTTTTTACACCATTTCATGAGTTCCAGGTCTTTTTGACATAAGGAGACTTGGACAAGCAACTATAAATTTCAGGAAATTAATAATACTTTTTGAACTCTCTTTTTGCAAAATTCAGCCTTGAGATATTCTTCCACTAAAGAGTAAGTGAAATCCCTTAGGGTTTAGGAACTTCCTTAGAGATAGTGAGTGCAAATCCTATCCTGTGAAATACATGATTAGGAATTTGGAGTCTGCTTTATTGTTTTAGGCATGGAGGATTTTAAGTGTCTTCATTTTGATACATGAGGAAGTTTGATAATCAGTACAAGTGGAGCATGCATTCCATAAAACCAAAATTCCTCCTGAAATTAACTTCCAAACCTGGTCTACTATTGCTTTTTAGAAATGGAAGTACAGTTTCCCACAGAAAAATAATTGCTCTTGTATCAGATCTAAAATCTTTCTGTTTCCAAAAGCAAAATTCACTCTGTTCAAATGACTTCAAGCATCTTTCAATAAGCCAAGTCCAAACTGCTTCTTTGATCTATCACCTACAGATGAGGGTGATCCTTCACTGTGGTAATACTTATTATACAAAAATGGGTGGGTATTTCAGTATTTACAAGACAGTAAAATTTATGCCATGGATAATTGCATGGCATTTCTGAAGTCAGATGGTTGAGAGCAAAAAAAATTATTTTATTGTCATAGACAGAGTTCAGATCTGCCCTGATTTCCCTCCATACAAAATAGATGTTTTTACAAAATACCACAAGTGTCGCTAACTTTAATGTGACATAAATTGAGGCATATACATTGGAATAGTTGGAAAACTCAGTCAGCCTCTGCTGCATACTTCAGAAGTTCCATTTATAACCCTGAAAATGACAAACACACCAACAGAAGGATATAAATAACAACATCGTAGAAGCTTGTGGAAGACATTATGCCAGCCAGCTTTCCGTACAACACTCTATCAGCTTTTCTTTCTACTTGGTAGCAGAACTCCAGTTTGTAAAATATAAGAGAGATGATATCTTCTCTATTGCCTGTGACACAATTGAATACTTCCATCACTTACTGTTCATGCATTGAAAGTTACTTAAATTACATACCAAGGTCAGAGCTCCGTGGTACCACCTAGTACACACTGCAATTGCATAGTTTGGCTTTTTAAAGCTGCAAATGCTGAAGGATGCAGACACCCGTAATTTATTGTGACATGGAATTAGATGAGGTGCAATCTGACACCATGCAAATACCAACTTGCGATACAGCACTCTGTTTCTGAAGCCACATGAACATGCAACAAAGGAACTGTCTGTAGAATTAAGACTAAAGCAGATCATTTGCATAGTAAAGGAACTTCAAAGGAAGACCAAAACATTCTTTCATTCTATTGTAATTTGTGATATTGAACATCATCCATTTATTTGTAAATGTATTCATCTATGGTATTGTCACTGAAAATGTGTGATCTCTACTCAATTTTCTGTTTTGACCATAATTCTATATTAAAACTTTCCTTTATTCCCCTGGCAGCAGAACTGATGCATGGTGGCAGCTACTGTCAAAAGTTTGCAAGTGTAAACATACAAATGGTGAGAGGAAAAAGAACTGTAGGGACTTTTTTTTCTACTTTTAAAGGTAATTACTACAGAAAAGCCAGACATCTGGACCATCCCATCAGTAGTAACAAGCAGTATAAAGGTGGCTGAACTGATGAAGGTCAATGTAGATACAAAGTGTGTGCATTAGTAGAGAGGATTAAATATAACCTGTTAGTAGGCTTTTAACAGTCAGGGTTATACTGAATAAACACTGACAGCTAAATTTTGTGTAAAATAGTAATCTTGTGAAATTACATCAGCGAAGTAGATATTTGGACCACTCTGGCTTTTTGGTTTAGTTGGGATCTTCACTGACATGTTTTAGGATTGCTAATGATAATATTAAGAAGGCCAGCCAACTTGAATAACATATAATGATTAATAAAATTATAGTTTTCAGTAAAGGAAGGTAACTTTGATTACTCTTTCCTGTTCTTGCTTGCTACAGGGATGGTGCAGAACAAAAAAACAACCCAAACCTCCTCACACTGAGAACTGTAGGGCTTTTTGAAGGCTGAAATTATTTTATAAAAAGCATGGCCTCAAAATCTTGCCATGTTTAAATGTTGAGGACAGACCACTTTTCTGGAAAGAAAAATAGGGCACTGATGTTCTTGGGTCTTTCCGAACTTTGTGAAAAAGAATCTTAAAAATATGTTACCATGATTCTTTTTTTCTTATTATTGCTTTTTCCTAGGATGTTAATTAAATAATTATATCAACTGCTGGCTGATATAATAATGTAATTTGATACATTTATTCTTTTTGGCTGCAGTGTGTTTGGAGAAAATCTGAAATGTGCACAGCAGTTGGAGAACCTTGCTACGCTAAGAAATTTTATCCGTACATTTAAACGTACTGCTGTTGTACTTAAAACTGCTGGTGCAGATGAAAGAAAACTGTTTTCAGAGTCACTTGTGTGTGAATCAGGCTTGACTGGAATAAGTCTTTCCAAAATGCCTTTAGCTATAAACACTATAGCATAATCCATCTTTAGAACTAATGAGAAACTAATGTTAGCAAGCTAAAGAGCATTTTTAGCCTGACTGCATCATAGTCTGCAGTTGAGGGGTTATGCTGTGTTGGCTACCATTAACACCAGTGCTAGCAGTGGGTGAAAGAATTTGAAGTCAGTGGAAATACCTATAATGTATAAAAATGTAGTATTAATATGTACTTTTGAGGAGTCAGAAACTTCCTAGATTTCAGAAGAGCACTTCCACACACGTGAGCAACAAACCTTTGAAACTATCAAGTCTACTCATATGAGTAATTGCTCAAAGGTGAGTAAAGGATCATACCATTGCCCTTTGGGACCAGCTTTCATGAAAGGCCTACTGAGTATTTCAATAACATTAACATGCACAGTGTGTGAAAAGGTTTGAATATAGCTTACTTCAATTGCCTGGAGGTTTTTAGATTTACACATGCCGCATAGCTAGACATTCCCCTCTCCTTGCTTCTTCTTATCTTCTACTCCTTTTTTCCTGTCATATGCCAGTAATGTAATCAGAGGCCGTTAGGGCAACTCACTCCCAGGCTCAGCTATTGGAAAGGATAGTAAATGATCAAAGCTCAGGGTCAGTGTGAGCACCTGGTTGGCTTTGATCACCATCATTAGTTATGACAAGCAGGAATCCCTCTTGTCCTTTTAGAAAAGTGTTCATGCTGATGGTGTATTTATTTTGGTCTCATACTGAGTATAAAAGTCAGCTTGTGATTAAAACCTGCAGCATTCTGCTGGAAAGCAAAACTTCCTCAAAGTGATAGGGATGGAGTGCATGTACCTTAAAAATGAAAAATATAGTAGGATGCTTTTAGCCCACAATGTCCTTGGCAAAAAAAAAAAAAAAACAGTCCAGAACAAATCCATGTAGCTATCTGATAGAATAAAATGCAAGAGCTTTAAACAGAAAGAAAATAGACAGCTCACGGTCTGTTTCTCAACCCTGTTGTCCTGTTTGCTCACAGTTCTTTTTGTGGTTAGACACATCTTCTCACATTCCTTTATATTTCCTTTCCATAAGTGTAACAATAAAGCAATACTCTGTTACAGACTGTTTTTCAAATGGAGAATTTCCCCTGAGTTTTGACCCAGGATACTATGGCTTATGCCCTGCAGACTGAGAATATAATTTTCTTCCAAATATATTTTGAAATCTGTTTTTCCTGTGTGTTTTCCATGTGAGTGTCTGCATTAGTTTATATCCCAAGCTTTTTTGTTTTAATGTAGTCTTGCATCAATGGTTCCCACAGAAGAATTATTACCACATGAGGAAAGTAGAAATCGCTGAGCAGTTTTATTTTTGTCACCTTTTAATTTAAATTTACTCTATATTGTTTTGTGGTATCAAAAGGGATGGGACAGAAGTGCCTTGTAGTTTTTGACATTTCACTTGCTCATTGGAATTTTCTGTCTTTGATTGTAATCTGTTTTCCTCTCTCTAATGTTTTACATTACAAAATCAATTGTATGCAATTGCATGAAAATAACAAACTGTGTGGAAATCAGGAATAGTAGATAATAAGAGGAAAGATCACAACAAGCCTAGGTGGTAAATTATCCATGAACACTAAAAAAACTTGGACTGTTCTGGTCGGGTTGATATTCATCAGTTGTCTGGTATTCTGTGGAATACTAACATGATTTTAGAAATTCACTAAATAGATGTTCTGAATTACCCTTTGCAACAATCTTTCTCTCTATCCCTCTCTTCCTCCTCCCTTTTCTCTCTACAGACAGCCAGACACACACACACACACATAGATGTATATACATGATATCTATGCAATAGCAGAAAAGAAAATAGCCTCCAGACATTTCTAAAGCAGTAGTACCATTTCTTGGTAATTAAGCAAATTGCTTTTGTATTCCTAAGTACAATCTGAAATATTTCAGGTGGGTACTGCTCACAAATGTACTAGTTTCATTAAGAGTTTATCACACCTATAAATAGTTAAGTTTAAATTTACTTTCCACTGACAACAAATTTAAATGCACACACAACACTTCCCCAGATCTGAAGGTCAGAGTTTGAAACTCAGTCTCCTAAGCATTCAATAGTCATCTTCACATTACATCACACAAACCAATCTTGGTGTCAATTAGCAACATCGGGCCAGTGCACTCTGTTCAACCTGCTTCTACACAACAGTACATTACGTAGACACTGTGCAAACACATGGTGAGACCACACTGAGTGAACACAGCCTAAATGGAAAAGACATATTAAATACCACTTGGGAAACAAACATGACTTGCTCACAGGCACAACACAATGAAGAAGCAGAACTGAAAACAGAATCTGGCTCAGCTGACCAGCTCATCATCACGTTTAGCGTTCACATGACCCACCTGAGTGAGCTGCACTGTGGGCACTGCCAAAGTTGGTCTTGTATTTGTGACCACTGTAAGTGGTCTGAATTTGTTAAATGAGCTTCTCAGCATTTGTCCTTGTTTCCATAAATAGCCATGTGTTTGCCAAACACCTTTGAAACAGAACTGGAGATAAAATATCTGTTTTTACAAACTGATCTGCTTCCACTTTGAGCTACAGTTCTTTTTTTTTCATTTGTTCTATGTTGGTCGAGATCTCATTTAGTTGCAACAACGTGAGCCTAAAGCTGCAGACATATGGATGTTTAAGGCAGCATGTTATTGACAAATTTTCTAGACCAATGATTTATTATGTACATCAGTGGACAACAATTGCTCTGTCTATGAAGCCTGTTTCAACTCCGCTCATCTGGGAGAGACATGCTGTACACAAATGGATATAGTTTGTTTTATCTAGTTGAGCCTTCTAAAGAGCCATGTATTTATTTCTCATTTATGTCACTTTAAACCCCTTCAGCCTGTTCTGTGACCTACAGGTATGCCATTCCAGATTGAATCCCACTCAAATACATAAGTGGTTCTCAAAAAGGGGACTACTGGGGAGAAAAAAAAATTCCTAATCAGTATGTTTGTAGAGACATTGAAAATGTTTCTGGAAAATGACATGTTGAGCCTCATTAGTAGCATGTTTAGTGCAGAACATTGTTGACTTCACAGAGGCTGAATATGTAAATGCACATGTAGTGGCTCACCTGAATTTGCCTTGCTGATGCTATTAAAGTCAGATATGCTGAACATGGTAGGATCACAACCCAGTCTGTCAGAAATGTAAAGGGCCACAAAGTTTATCCTTTATGGCATGTTGAATAGTCCTTTGTAAGACCAGTATTTATAATCATCCCCAAAATTTCAGGTTCATAAGAGGTTACACATCTTGAATTCCCAGAAAGCAAAACATAGCAATTGCCTGGAAAGAATCACCCATCACTGTGATATCAGCTGAAACAGATGTACTATACCAGTGCTCTAGCTAAATGCTTAATTCACTTTTTATAATGTATTTATTTTTTGAACTAGTAAAGAGGTTTTTTTCCTTTCTTCCATAGCTATGTCTCTCTATGTTTCAGTGAAGAAGAGTAAGATTCTTGAGTGACATGAGATTAGACGCAGAAAGTCCTCAGGGATGCTTCTTGTGAAGTCTTCTGAAATCATATGCTGGCAAGTATGAGAGATATCTCACTGCATAAGCAGGAGTAAAGTTACCCTTACAAGCATAATTTAACATACTGAATGTACTACCTTGACAGCTGCCATTATGAATAATTAAATAATATAATTACAGACTTCTCAGGTTGCACTGCACAGCACTGCTTACAATACAACCTTTTAGGAAAGTCCATAGCATAATCCTGACTGGATTTCTTATGTATGCTCTTTCCCAATCTGACAGCCCCATGATTCCCCATGTGCAAAGCAAGGTTGTTTTGGTTTTTTTTTTTCAGTTTTGATTTTGTGCATATTTGCAGATCTGAAGATTTTGGTTTCAGCTAGAACCTACTTATTTTGAAGCTGAGACATGAAGCAAAACCATTTCAAAGTTTCCAACCTCCCCCAGAAATCTGCCTGGGACACATCCTGGGAAAACTCCTGCAATCAGCATTGAAAATGAGAGAAAGTTGCTATATCTTAACACAAAGAGTAAAAGAATGTGTTTCCAGAGATATATGTGGGTAACTACAGGAAACAGTGAGATCACAATATATCTTTTATCTGCAAAACAGAAACAATAATTCTTAAAATTCAGGATTTCTTTATTCTGATTACAATATTAGTAATTAAAAAAAGATGGGATTATTTTTTAAATCTTCCTTGTAAAACATCTTTACTTGCTAAAGTAACATTTTTCGATTGTTGCAGATTTTTTTTCATCATTAATGTTTTCTTCTCTATAATATTAGTAATCTATAAAATGAAAATTAGAGATTCATCAATGTACAAAATATTCCATTCTACGTGTTTTAGCACCAGAAGTTTCTCTATCTTAAAATTTTTCTGTTTTCTCCATTCTTGTTTCTGCAATAGTAGATCATGTGAGAAATATATATTTTACTCATGGTTTAAAGTTCTCACCTTTCAACTGGAATAATTGTCCAGTCAGTTGAACTAAGAAGGCTTGAAGTTAGTTACAAATTCAATCATCAATGTCCAGTCTGTGATATACCTCAGGGTCTCTCTTACAGTGTAATTTATGCTACACAACTTTGGAAAGTGAGATATCTAAGACTATCATCAGTTCTGCATGTCTAAGCCAGTCTTTAGATTGGTATTCACCATATTCTAAAACTGGTGAAATGAATTAAATTTTAGTGGATCCTTTCCCTTACACTGACAGTATGCAGAACCTATAGCGTGGTCTAGATGATTGACTTTCAGATTTCTCAAAGCAAATTAAATGTGCCCAGACCTAAAAAGCCATCTCTGGGATTTTTCAAGGGAATAGGATAATGATCTGATTACAGTACCAAGACCCAAAGATTACCATGATAACATCTTTCTGCTATTTTTGTGACAACTATTGTATGAAAGTTATGAAGTGACAGAAATAGAGGTCATTCTGTCAGAATCTTAAAATGTGCAAGCTGAAGCCCCTACTTGTTTTGTTAGCTGTCATTTTAGGACCAGCTCACTTTTCAGTGCATTTCTTTTTTTATGAGAAGGTGTCAGCTGCAAAAGGTGGTCTCAGATAGATACCAGTGCTTGTCCTTTAGAGGATATTTGAGGCATGCATGCATACAAACACACATGTATATATATATGTGTGTGTGTGTGTGAATGTGGAGATGAAATATATGAGTTACAAAATAGTATAAAGATTTAAGTTTTCCTCTATATTTCAATATGTAGTTTTCTACACTGAATTTTTAAACTTCTGATGTAGTCAGTGGTGGGAATGAAACACTTAATTTCCAGAGATAGGAGACAAAAAACACAGGATAATGGAAAACTGAATGAGTTATGGATATTGTTGCCCCACAATTAAATTTATGTTCAGTATCCTCCTCAAGTCTATTATGCCTTCGACATGTAAAAATAACTATCTTTCAAAATAATTTTACAATTTTAAAATTGTTTATACAATGAACAACTCTAAGACAAAGAAGGTTTCATCATATACTAAAAGTCTGAATTCAAATTGAAACATACCTTGAAAAACTCAGAGACAATTACTACAGTGATTGTCTTTTTTTGCAAAGAATGATCTTACTGTTATTCACTAATATTTTCAGAACTTCAAACTAAATTATTTTTACTCGTAGTAAATTCAAATAATATTGATCAATTTTATAATAACCCAGGTTTAAAACTGACTAGATTTGATAGTACATCCTTCCAGATTTCACCTGAAAATTTGGGATGACTGAAAAATTGACCCTGTGAAAGTTGATCAGTGCTTTCTGGTTGGTTCTGTGTTAATAAGATGTTCTGCTTCCTAAGAAAATATTTATAAAGACACAGTGATTTGCATGCATTGATATACCATTTTTTTTTGAGAGGCATGCCTAATGTGTATAATTTTTGTATTTAAAGGCATAAAAATTTGAAAAGGACTAATTATATCCTGCATTATATCTTGATGACAGAGTATCAACAATCTATTTTAAGTGACAAGCAATTTGTAGAAGAAGCCTTGCAACTTTTAAATGTCAGTTAAAAATAAAATCATTTTTTTTTAGATTAGGATTTCAGGAAGGCATAAAGGATTGGTGCTAAAATCCGCTGAAAGAACAACAATGTATTTGAAGCTGTGCAAAAACTAAATTTGAAAATGTTCAGGTACAGTGAGTTCTATTAAAAACTCAGCAAATGTTACTTTAAAATGGCATAGCAGCACATCCCTTTTGAGGCATTGGACAACAGCAGACCCTGCTGATCCATGGAGTATTGAATATTGAATTTTTAATGATGCTCGCTATATTATTCTGTTCTGATTATCCACTCAGCAGCTATAATATTGGTAGAGACCTTGATATCTCAGCACATTCTTGTTTTTCTACTCAATGCTTCCTAGGCTAAAAATTTTCTGTTCCAGAGTAATTTATGTAACATTGGATTAACTATTTTCACTTACTAACCAGACCAGTAAGCAAACTTGCCCAACAACAAATGCATGTTTTGTGTATCTTAATGTTTGTCTATTTATCTCAGACTTTTTAAAAAACACTCAGTAACAAACTCCCTTGTCAGTAACAGGGTTACTGACAAGGGAGTTTGGGAGTTTGGAGTTTGGCCTTGGGAGCACAACTAGGATTTGCTTTGCTGGACCCTTAAGAAACTTGTAGCCACTTCTTAAAGAAGCCACATTGCAAAACCACCACAGTCATGCAGAAAGTAAAATTCAGGAGGCTCAAAGTTCAAAGGTAATTGCAAATCCAGTATCCCTCCCCCACAGCTTTAAATATTTACTTTCAAAGAAACACTATCTAATTCATAAAAAGGTGCACAGAAAGTCTAAAGAATACTTTAGAAAATCTCCAGTCAGAAGCCATTGACCTAATCTTATATGATCACACCTAATGTCAGTGTGAAAGTGAAATTAATGAACTTTCCAAAAGCTTTGCCATACTTCATTGTCATAGAAGAAAGACTACCCTCTAGAAATCGTTAATAAATTTTGAATGCCATTCTATCCATTTTGCAGACCTGCTGCAGAGGTAACATCATTCAGTAAATCTGTGTTAGACTTATCTCTAATCCAGTCACAGACCTGTTCCATAAAGCAACTAATTCAGTCCCCTACCATTACTTATCATCATTGCTGTTTTGATTGGGTTTTCCTGGCACACAGATTCTCCCCTCCTAGTTCTAACTCTGAGCATTTTCATACATTTTTTTAATTAATTAATTATCCATTCTTGAGATTCCACCGGTACTTCACCTACATTCATCACATCAACTCGAAAGAGCTTCTAATTTTTTAATTCGGCCTCGTATTTCCCTACTTCTGATCTTAATTGTCAGGATCATATCATGATCCTGACAATTTTTCAATTATTTTAGTCTCTTCTCCTTATTCCTCGATTATTTTCTTCCTAAGCAGTTATTTCTGTCTAAGAAATTCTATCCTTAATTAATGGAGTCAATCTTTCTCTTCTGTATGTCCCCATTACAGTAATTTTTTTTCTTTTCCTTGCAAGCTATCAACCACTTAAAAATTGCACTAAAGGTGACTTCATTGATCATCAGGCAGCTAATCACATAGCTCCAAGATCTTATTTTAAATACGGTTTTTATTTTTCCTTGAGTTTCCCTTATCACGTCCAATTGTGCAAAAATCTTATGTAGACAAGCAGGGGTTTTAATTTGACATTTAGCATGGTGGTCTCTGTGGTCCCATGGTGGTCATGGTGGGAGACACTAAGGTGTCTCTTCAATTTAAGAGAACAAAACCAGCAAAGAAAGGAAGATGATTAAGAATCCTCAGCCACGGATTTTCAAGCATCCATTAAGAATAAAGTTCATCAGAAAATGTAGTGATCAATAATGTAATTAGAACTTGAAGAATAATACTACCTATTTCAGTGGAACCAATATTTTTGTTCCACATTCATGAGAAGTTAAAATATCCCCTGTTCAGACCATTAAAATGTGATGATAAATAATAGAGTACCTAGTGATAAAAAAAAAAAAAAGGAAAACATTAAAGCAATGAAAGTCAATTTGAACTGTATTAAAATTGAACAACTTCACTTGGTTCAGGTCAGGTAGCTGGCTGAACCTTCATATATATATATGTATATGTTTGGCTTCATAAGCTTTTATTGCTGAAACAAGATTCAAAGTAAAACTATAAACAATGACCTCAATTAAGAATGAATGTGAAATTATTAATATCTATGAACTTTGCCTGTATATCCATTACAGATTATTTTGCCTGTATTATTCACTTGTGTTAAGATTGGACTTTAAGATACCAGGAAGGATGAACCATTTTCTAAAGATGACTGCCTTTATTCATTTATTAGAAGTAGAGGATGGTCTCCATGATGAACTTAAACATATTTTTTATAACTAATGGTAGAGGCAAAATCTCTCCTATATATAATTAAAGCATTTGCACCTTTTTTTCTCATTTAATCTTAAAACATTATGAACTAGCATTTCTTTTTCTCACAATTAAATATTATGTACCTATGCAGTATACAGTTTAATATGAAATCACATTATATAATATATTTTGCTTCTTAGCGCGAATAGTAGGAAAAACCATCACTACATATTTTATGATAGGGGATAGAATTTTATACATGAATGTTAAGTGCAGGTACTCTGCTGCTGTTTAGTCCCAGCTTTAGATCATAAGAACATACCAATACGCAACTATTGGTCAGTTCTTTATGCCTATGCAACTTAAACAGCACTGATCCTTTGAAATATTCAGCCCCTGTCCGTTTTCATAACTTTTAAATGGATTCAGGCACCTATCCTCTAGAATTTCACCTTGTATTGATCTCCTTTATACTTTGGGTGCTTTGAAAGAGTTACACAAATCTTCTTTGGGAATCAGTTTGATAAGCATTACTTGCATCCAAAAACAAACAAACAAACTGAATATCATTAGGCAAACTGAAAAGGAAGTAAATATTTCAAAAATTCATATGTCTGATAAGAAGAAAACCATGTCACATCTATACACAGCAACTATCATACTTCTCAATGTTTTACCAGAAGCAAAGAGTGGAAAACAATCTCACAAAAGCCAGTTGGAGGACAGTCATTAATGGTGTATCACAATGAAAAATACTACAGCCACTTCTGTTTAACATCTTCATTAGTGACTTGGAAAATGGACAGAGTGCACCTTCAGAAATTTTCCAGATCTTCCAAAACGGATTGCTGGTAAAGCAGAGGATTGTGCTGTCATTCAGGTAGACCTGGGCAGTCTGGAGAAATGGACTGAAAAGCATGTCATGAAGTTCAACAAAGGGAAATGCAAAGTCCTGCCCCTGGGCAGGGATAACCCCAGACAGAGGTGGAAAGCACTTTGGAAAGCAGTTTGGCTGCAATTCTGGTGGCTGCAAGTTGAAAATGAGCCAGCAATGCCATCTCATACCAACAAAGGCCAACAACATCCTAGATTTCATTATGAAAATTAGTGTTAGCAGGTCAACAAGGTGATCTTACCCTGCTACTCATCCCTTGTGAGACAGACATATCAGGAATGCAGTATCCAGTTCTGAACTCCCCAGTATGAGAAAGGGACATAATAGAAAGAGTCCAGAAAGGGCCACAAAGATGATTAAGGGATTATATGGGAAAAGGCTATGAGAACAGGTATGGTTCAGCCTGGAAAAAGGCTCAGGAGCATGTGGAAAGCCTTTTGACTTTAAAAAAAACCAAACCAAATTTACATAAATATATTCTGGTAATCTCAGGTTTGAAATATGACTTATATTGTGTGTATACGCATACACATCTTGTTATTTGGCTCTCATTTAGTATATAAACCAGGAGTAGTGTGAGCAGCAGGAGTGAAGTGTCTGTTCCCCTTTACTTGGCACTGCCGCAGCCACACCTCAAATACCGTGTTAATTTTGGGCCCCTCAGTACAGGAAAGACACTGAAGTGCTGGAGCATGTCCAGAGAAGGACAATGAGGCTAGTAAAGTGCCTGGAGCACAAGTCTCATGAGGAGTGGCTGAAGAACTGGGGTTGTTTAGCCTGGAGGAGGCTGAGGGGAAACCTGATCTGTTTTTATCCAATCACTTAAAACTATAAAAATCAAAGGAACTTTGGCCCCTGTGCAGAAAATACATAGAGCTGTTGGAGTGAGTCNGGTGACTTGGAAAATGGACAGTGAGTCCAGAAGATGGCCATGAAGATGATCAGCAGGCTGTACCACCTCTTCTATGAAGACAGGCCGAGAGAGTTGGGCTTATTCAGCCCGGAGAAGACAAGGCTCCAGGGATACCTTATCACAGCCTTGCAGTACCTGAAGAGCCTGTAGGAAAGTGGGAGAGGGGCTGTTTATCAGGGAGTGTAGTAATAGGACAAGGGGAAATGGCTTCAAGCTGAAAGATGGTAGGTTTAGATCATATGTTAGGAAGAAATTCTTTACTATCAGGATGATGAAGCACTGGGACAGCTTGCCCATACAGGCAGTGGAAGTCCCATCCCTGGAATTGTTTAAGGTCAGATTGGATGAGGCTTTGGGAAACCTAGTCTAGTGGAGGGTGTCCCTGCTATGATGTGGAACTAGGTCGTTGAAGTGCCTTCCAACCCAAACCATTCTGTGAGTCTGTAATTCTGTAAAGAGTAGATGTGATGATCATAGTGGTTGTTGTATAGTAGTGCAGTTTCTTTTTGAAAGCTTAGATCCTTTTCTGTTTCTTTTGTTGTTTCTATATATTGCAAATTTGGTGCTTTCACAGCAGAGGTAAGGATTGTTGATTGTGAAAAATGTTAGAAAGCATGAAACTTACTACTATCACTGTTCACAAAGTCAGAACAACTATTTCAGCTTGTTCCAACTATAAACTGATGGTAATTATACTCTTAATAACATTATGAAAAATTCAGATGATGAACATTGTGAACTACCATGCTCTTAGGAAAACCACTTATTAGGCCTATAACATTTACTGTGAACAGTTGTCACCTCATTTGCAGTCTAAATACGTTTGTTTTTTCTTCCAGGATTAGGTCTTATCTTTGCCTGCTACCTATCTACCTTTATAAACTGCCTTATCAGTATTTCCTTGCTGACAACAAATTTGTTAAACTTTTTCATTCATAAAATCACTGGACTGAAATAAAATTAAAATAAAACAAAATTAATTAAATTTTTATTTGCAGTAACTGTTTCCCAAACCCAGATCTTGTCAAAGGTAATAAAGCTCTTAAATTAATAAACCATATTAAAAAAAACCTTAACACAGTCATTAAGTATGCATTATGCATAGAACACATTGATTCTGCACTGTCACATTTTATTTAAAGAAACTGTCCACACAGTTTTAACATGTAATGCTTATGTCTTCCCCATGTCACCTTATTCCCCCAACTATTGAAAAAATATTATATGAAGTGCTACCCTTCTCTTTTCTTAAGAAACCATAAAGTCATGCAATTAGAATGTAAGTGGCCTAAGACAGGGTCTTGCAAGCAGATCTGAATTATGTCATCAATGCTCCACAGGCAAAGAACACTTCACAAAATGATGGCTGGAAGATATTGCAGGTTTTCATAAGAGGGACAAGGCTTTCAGGAACTCTACCATGTAATTACCCTGCAGTAGGAGGTGATATCATAATATGAACAAAAACAAATATCAATAACAAATAAGAATATTGTAGTCTCAGAAGAGTTAGAAAGGTTTTACATAGAAAAAAATACATAGGGAGATCTAAAAATATCAGACACATTTCATATGTTGTCACAACTGTTTTTTGTAAATATACACGAAGCACAGGTATAACACATTAAACAACAGGAGCAGATCAGAATACTTTACAAAGCAACATAATTCTGTTTAATTGCTCTTTCTTTTTTTTTTTCTTTTTTTTTACTGTGATTGCAAGTAAAGGAATTTTTACCTCAAACTTTGCAGGTCATGCTAATATTATTGCATGCCTTTTGACCATATTTGAAGTGAATTGGTTAAGGGCTCTAGATCTGTTCACAAGAGTCCAAAAATCTTAAAGACTTTTTTGACATTTCATAAGGAAAAAGATAAAGAAATCATACTTAATTTACTCTGTGCCTTCAGTTGAGAACTAAAGTAAAGGGGAAAATTTTAGGTGGTTCTTCTCTAATTGAAATTATTATAGGATTTCATAGAATCATAGAAT
>VXBZ01009166.1:0-24607 GCA_013399135.1 Heliornis fulica
TTCAGCCAGGCTACTCTCCAGCCGTAACTCCTGCCCAAGCCTGTAACGTTGCCTGGGGCTGTTGCGACCAAAGTGCAGGACCCGGCATTTGGCCTTGTTGAACGTCGTATTGTTGGCCCCAGCCCAACAATCCAGCCTGTCCAGATCCCTCTGCAGGGCCTTCCTACCCTCCAGCAGATCGACACTCCCACCCAATTTGGTGTCATCTGCAAACTTACTGAGGGTACATTCAATCCCCTCGTCCAGATCATCTATGAAGATGTTGAACAGAACTGGTCCCAACACTGAGCCCTGGAGAACACCACTGGTGACCAGTCGCCAGCTGGATTTGGCTCCATTCACCACCGCTCTCTGGGCTCGGCCATCCAGCCAGTTTTTAACCCAGCACAGAGTGCACTTGTCCAAGCCGTGAGCAGCCAGCTTCTGCATAATATCCCCTGTGGAATTGTATGTCCTCAAGGTTGAGCTAAAGACAGAAGAGAATTCCATGTGGAAATTTCCATAGTTTCTGTCTTTGCAAACACCGATGGAGCGAGTTCTTCTAGCTTCTTCACAATGCCCCTACATTCTCTCAGTGGTCCTTTATGCTTTGATCATCAGTGAACCCAGCAGACTTCCTCCTCCTAATGCATTTGAAGTAAGATTAATGGTGAATTTTGATTTCTCTTTGTGGTTGTTCCTCAGACCCTCTTTTTGGCTTGCTTTAATGGTGCTTTTGCCAAAGTTTGGAAATAGGACAGAGTGAGGAAGAGAGCTACTCTCCATATCTTCTTTGAGGTTGTAGAAGAGTTCTTCCAATAAGTTAATTCAGAGTAAGACCTAACCATAGTTTTTTTTTAAATGCTTTTTCTTGGAAGAGTTTCCTCTTGCCTATGTAGTGGTATGCCTACCGTAGAGTTTTATTTCAGAAAACATCAGCTTATGAGGCAGATCTTACTGTCATCCTCATGCGCTGCACTCCGATTTGCATCATATTCTTGAAACTCCTTTTGTAGAGCCAGACTCCTTTTGTAGAAAAATAAATAGGAAAACGTGCTCCAGAAGAGCAATGAATATGCTCTTCCTGGGAGGAGGATACATAGGTTAGACAGGAAGAGAGGTGGGCAAGGATATAATTTAATAATTCAGCAGTTCACTCTGAAAGGGCAAAGGTCTTCAGAGTCTATAAATCTCAGTTCTCCCTTAAAAAACAATGATGAAGTCAACAGCAAGGTTAAAATATTCAGTGAACCACGCCAAAATCCAAACTAGTAAAACAAGGTATGAGGAGTACCTCTGATCAATTATTTCTCCTTTTTTTTATGTAATATAAATCTGTATAAATCTGTAGTAACTCTGAGAGTAAAGCTTTTTTTCTGCACACTGGAGCAAATTCTTTTTTCCGTACCAGTTCCCACTGTACCAAAAATGTGTCTTTAAGAGAAAATTCTTGGCATAAATCTGAATATGCAAAGTGTGGTGAAGGGACAGGCTAAAAATAGAAACCTAGGTTATTTGGAACAGATCTGACAGTCTTGAATTTGGAACTTGTATTCTGGAAAATGGAACTTCCGAGAAAAGTGTCATAATGTGGAAAATAGTCTATTTTGGATAAGGATTATAAGTAAAACCTCGGTATTTTCCATAGGAAAAAGGAATTTGTTCCAGTACTTTGTTGCAGCAGAACTGTAATAAGAATACTTTAGTATGTCAGCTGCCTGCTTGGAAGGCTGACAACGATTGGGCCTTCTTGGATGCCTTTTTACACAGTACATAGCCAGTCTTTAGTGTGTTAAAGCAGTCTCTTACCTCCACAGTTCCTAGGAAAGTTGCTGACCTGAAATCAATATAGATTTTCCAAGAAAGTGCAGAGGCAGCTGCTGTGTTAATTTGCCTGACAGCATACCAAAAACCATTTCCTCAGAAATTTTTTATTTTGCAACAAAGGCATTTTTTGGTGGAAAATAGCTCTAGATGGAAACTTCAGAATTGATCTAGTTCTTTGCATCCATTTCAGCTGTTTGTATGTTGAGTGCCATGCTTGGGACAAAAATTTATATTCCTCAGTTGCCTTTTGGATACAGCACATGCTCAGAAATGAATTAGACTTTCAGACTGGCTAATTTACATGTATTAAAATTTTCCAATCAGTTTCAACTCTGACAAACAACGTCACTTTCTAGCAGATATTTTCTTACTGTCTGTATTATTACAGAGCTTCCAATGTGGATGGGTGTATTAGGTGTATTGTTAGATATTTTCAGGTTGAGATTTGAACTAATATTGGTAACAATGTGTGGCTGTAAATCTGAGCATAGCATATAAACAAAGATTAATTAGGACAAAGGGCACAGGTGATTTACAAATCACTTCGCTGGGAGAAAACAGTTGTTGGTTTGTTTTTTCAAATGAAAAATGGTAAAGAGATTTAGGGAGATAAAAGAATTTAAAAATTATAAAGTAGAACATCAAAAAAATCTGCAGCAGTAATCTTACTAAGCCTGCTTGGGCCCTTGTTTTTCTTCTAAATAAATAGAGAGATGGGTGACAGTCTCTTCTGCCAAGTGACAGGTGATAGGACAAGAGGAAGTGGCCTCAAGCTGCAGGGCAGGTTCAGATTAGATGTTAGGAAGAAAATTTTCACCAAAAGAGTTATTGGGATGTGGAACAGGCTGCCAGAGAAGTGGATGAGTCACCATCCCTGGATGTATTTAACAGATGGGTAGATGAGGTGCTGAGGGATGGGGTTTTGGAGAGGACAGGTAAGGTTGGGCACGATGATCTTACAGGTCTTTTACAACCTTGTGATTCTGTGAAATTAACCACTATCAGAAAACCCCAACATTATTTGTAGCACATTAAGTTTCGTTCTCTGGGTCAACTTGTATTTTGGTTTGCAAACTAAAATGCAGTAAATTGCAAACCAAAATACAGTGAATGGGGACAATCAGGAGATGTACTTCAAAGGTAGACTCCTGGTCTGAATGGAAACACAAATGTAGTTTCACGCTTTTGTACAGAGTGCCTCTCATCTCTGTGTGAATGTTGCAAACAGGACAGTATTTTTGCTGTAAAAAGGCACTTTAACACCTTAAAGAAATATTCTTTTCCTCTCAGTGCTGTGATGTGTGTTGTTGACTTAATTCACCAGGACATTATCTGTATATGAAAGTAACCGTTGTAAGCATAACATCTAGAAAGATGGGAAGCCCAGAAATGTATTGAAGCTTAGCAAAGGGATCTGTAGTAACGCTGCTGGTTTGTTTTCAGAAACATCATAATCATCTGTAATGATACCTCTCTGAAATTCTTGGCATACTTGGTTTTCAAATATCTGGAGAAACAGAAAAATTGTTGTATAAAGTAGGAAAAACAGCTTCCTGCGGTTCCCCTCATCTTTCTCTTCTATAGAATGGTGAAGTGAACAGAATATAGACCAGCTTTGCTTTTTGTAATAAAACAATATTCTTTCATTATTGTCAGGGAGGGATGCAACGAACTAAATAGACTTTTCCTCAGTTATATGGGTTGCCACAAGAGCCTTCAGACCCCGGGCTCTCAGGAGTGGCCAGTTTTGCTATTAAAGCAGCTGAGATAAGGTCTCATAATGAGACTGTTCAGCTATTTGGGCAGAACAGCTATGTATTGAATAATAGCCTTAATGAGGATGATAATTTTCTTCCTTGCAGATGTACTATGGAGCTAAGCATAATCATAAAACAGTTTGTCATCAACTAAAAGCATACCCCAATTTAACAAATTTATCATTTAATCACTTTAATAATTATTTTAGAGTGGGTAGTCAAAAACAAAGCAACAGAGAAGCACAATAAGTACTCTGAAAAGAACTAAAATAAGATATTTAAATTTTCAGGCTGTATGTTTGTGCATTCACCCAATCCAGGTGAAATGAATGAAGCCAACTGTTTCCTGAGGAAATGAAGTCTCACATTATTTAGGTTGCTGCTAAAGTTACTAATTTCTTACAAAACTGCCAAGTTACAGTATCAGAGTGGACTTCTTCAGTACTGGGTGCCACACAAGTTCCGTGATCCAGCATAATAAGCTGGAGAAAATGGCCTGAGGCAGAACTGAGGCCAGATATATTTAAGGGTTTATGTAAAGGTTTATAAAAGCAGGCAAACCCTGATACAAAAGAGAAGTCAATGTAGAGTGTGCAAAGTAGGCTGCTTTGGCCATGGTGGTTCAGAGCTATTCCAGACTAACTGCAAATGGCCAGCCAGCTGCTCTGTTAACCCAGCCAAAGCCAGAATTACAGGCAGTTGTTCCTCAAAGTCTCAAGCTCGGTTGCTGTGTAGTGAATGCAAATGTCACTTCCACAAACCATCTAGCTATAAAAACCAGTTATGACTCAAGACATTGTGTGGATAAAGCATCACCACTAACAGAGCCAGGAATTTTCATCTGACAAATGTCCATTCAAACTGAGCAAAGATAAGGGAAAGGCAAGTTCTCCTTCAATAATAGTTTGGTTTTCCTAGAACTGAGCAAGCACAGCTATGCCAGTGGTAAGGCATTGTGAATTCTCACAGTTAAGCATTTGTTTAAGTAATTGAGGGCACTAGACAGGATCTCTGACAAGATGCATATTCCCTAGCAGAGGCCGAGTGCATTTATCTGTTCTCTATTTGTTCTCCAGGCAAATTTGTTTCATTTATTCATGTTGAAAAGAGAAATGGGACTGGATCTCCTGTGCGTTGCAGCACTGAAGTCAGATCAGAATCGGATCCATAATTTTTTCCTGTCATACAGTCACCCACCCTGCATTTGGTTGGAACCATGCACTGAGGAAATTACTACCTAGACCATGCTGACTTGTCTGACTAAGAACCAAGCTTAGCAACTTGGGTAGACAAGGAGTAAATATTAACTGGCAGGAGTCTTTTACTGATCCAAACTGTAACAAACAGGAGGAGGTATAAATTACCACAGCACATTTACATTCTTGTTAACAGAATTAAAGTGAGATGTGAGGCAAGAAGTGTCATTTTCTGGGCAGAACTGATAAAAGATAATATTTAAAAATCTGTATAGCAGTATATGAAACCAGAGGGATAAAGAACTTTCTTGTAAAATCTTTAGTAGATACCCACACGTAAAATTCTAGAATTAAATTGACCCTAGGATACTTGAGTGGTTTTATGTGTTAGAAGTTCCACAGCCACAAGCTCAAAGGAAATAAAGAGCCAAGTGTAGTTTAAGATTTCCTGGTGTGTGGATGGCATCTGTGAATTAACAGTTAAATCTCAAGATTCATAACTTAGTCAAGACACATTAGTATTAGATATTATCAAGGATAAGAGGGCTGTTAGCAGCAGTCAGCATGGTTTTACCAAGGGAAGTCATGTTTGACTGACCTAATAACCTTTTACAAAGATATAACCAGGTAGATAAATGGTAGTAGGGCAGTGGATGTGATTTACCTCGACCTCAGTAAAGCATCTGACACTGTCTCCCACAGCATCCTGGTGGATAAACTGAGGAAGTGTAGCCTGGAGTTTAGAGTAGTGAGGTGGACTGAGAGCTGGTTGAAGCGAGGAAGCCAGAGAGTTGTCATTAATGGGACAGAGTCTGGCTGGAGGCCTGTAACTAGTGGAGTCCCTCAAGGGTTAGTACTGGGACCAGTACTGTGCAATATATTCATTGATGACCTGGATGAGGGAATAGAGTGCACAGTCAGCAAGTTTGCTGATGACACAAGGCTGGGAGGGGTGGCTGACACACCAGAAGGTTGTGCTGCCATTCAACAGGATTTAGACAGGCTGGAGAGCTGGGCAGGGAGAAATTGAATGAGATTTAACAAGGGCAAGTGTAGGGTATTGCATCTGGGGAGGAACAACCCCAGTTACCAGTATGGGTTGGGGACTGGCCTGTTGGAGAACAGTGCAGATGAGAGGGACCTGGAGGCCCTGGTGGACAGCAGGATGACCATGAGCCAGCAGTGTGCCCTTGTGGCCAACAAGGCCAATGGCATCCTGGGGTGTATTACAAGGGGGCTGGCTAGTAGGTCAAGAAAGGTCCTTCTCCCCCTCTACTCTGCCCTGGTGAGACCGCACCTGGAATATTATGTCCAGTCCTGGGCTGCTGAATTCAGGAAGGACATAGAACTCTTTGAAAGAGTCCAGCACAGGGCCACCAAGATAATGAAGGGAGTGGAACATCTTCCTTCTGAGGAAAGGCTGAGGGAGCTGGGTCTCTTTAGCTTGAAGGAGACTGAGAGGTGATCTCATTAATGTTTATAAATATGTTAGGGTGAGTGTCAGGAGGACAGAGCCAGGCTCTTCTCAGTGATGGCCAGTGACAGGACAAGGGGCAATGGGTCCAAGCTGGAGCATAGGAAGTTCCATGTGAATGTAAGGAAAAACATTTTCACTATGGGGGTGACAGAGCCCTGGAACAGGCTGCCCAGAGAGGTTGTGGAATCTCCTCTGGAGACATTCAAAACCAATGTGGATGTGTTCCTGTGTGATTTAAACCAGGTGATCCTGCTCAGGCAGGGGGGTTGAACTAGATGATCTTTCAAGATCACTTCGAACTTCTGACATTCTGTGATTCTTTGATACCAAAGTAAATTAATAAAGACTTGTATTTGGACTCCTTGAATTAAATTAGACTAGAAAGTAGCCTCATAAATTACAAAAGTATAATTAATTTTTAAGTGTTTAATATTTCATTGCATTGCATCTGGCACACATTTCAATCTAATTAAATTCACTGACAAAAACTCCCATTAAACAAATCCTAGATCCCAGTGTCTTTGCTGAAAGAAAATTCCTGGTGAAATGTTTGGGATCTTTTACTGATTATTAATCACCGTTCATGATTCAGCTCAGTAACTTCTTTGGAAGATGTATCTGATCATTTTCTTCAGTGTTAACAACATTTGATTTAAAATGGCTTATTTTATTAGAGTTCATGCATGTCAATATCAGTTAATGATGGAAATCCAAACCAGCATAACTTCAAAACAAAAAAACCCCAACCCTCCTCCCCCCTCAAAAAACCCCAAACAACCCACCATGCTGTTGACTGTGTTATTCTGATTGAGCCTGATAAACAAATTTGGTTTTTTATCCTACATACAGGATACCTCATGAAACATAAGTGCTCCATTTATTTGTGCCCCAATTACAAAATAATTCTCTTTTATGCATTGAAGTTTGTGTGCACATTTACAATCCTTTTTTAAAAAAACAAAAAGGTGTGTACTTGTATTTTCACCAGTTGGATGGAAGGCAATATATATCTTCAGTTGCTTTCTGTAGAGGGTAAGAGACTATCTCAAAGTGGGGATTCTATGCAGTTAGAGGTAATAAATATATCTACATCTCCTAAGTTCCAGTTTGAAGTTCTGCCCAAGTGACCACAGTGAGGCTTGTGAAAAAGGTTTGACATGTTCATAGGTGGGTCTGTGCTTCAGTTTTCTATGGAAGTATTTGCTGTTGCTGCACAGAAGGTACAGGTTATCTTCACTACAAAGATTTCCATCTTCCATTTTAAGAGGTGAGGGGGTTGGGGTTTTTTTTGGTTGATTTGTTTTGTTGTTGTTTTTTTTTTAATTTTGGATGAATAGTAATACAGGTACTTGAAAGAGCATCAAACCTAACCATTAATCTTGGTTTTAAAAGCAGCCATGCCTTTAAATCATTGGAATTCTTTAAGGGATTTACATACAGGCTTAACCATAAGATTCTGGATGTGCTTGACTGAGAATGACAAGAGCAACTAGAGATGAAAGGTAATGGAAAATGAGCTGCCATGCACGTTGTAAACATTCTTCTAGGATCATCTTTTGTGTTCAAAGAGGTGTCACCGGGCCTGGGAGAGTGATGAGAAAGCTACACTGGTTCTTTCCTTTCGTTATCCCGCAGATGGCAAAATGAACAAAATTAAATGGATTTTGACATGGCCGTTGATATTCGTGCTCTTTTGCACCATTCCAAACTGCAGCAAACCACGCTGGGAGAGGTGTTTTATGGTGACATTCATCTTGTCCACTCTCTGGATTGCCTTGTTCTCTTACTTCATGGTGTGGATGGTAAGTGTACGTGGCAGGACTTATACTGAGTGAAATGTGCATTTCAAAATAGATGATGGCTCTTTTATGTATTTGCTAAAGAAAGGCAAATAATTGTGGTGCATTCTCTTCAGCTCATACTCTTAATTATTCTGATTGTAGCTTTCTGCTCTTTATTCTCTGTACAAATAATTGGGCCTTTATAGGCCATCTGTATAGGGTCCAGTACAGTAAAGGAAGGTGCTGGTTTGATTTTCAAGAGAATGTGGACATGCACATCCTACTAGGCAAAGAGAGTCTAAATTAAACAGAATCACAGAATGACTAGGTTGTAAAATACCATTAAGATCATCAAGTCCAGCTGTATCTGTCCTCTCCTAAACCTTAACCCTAAGCACTTCATCTATCCACCTTTTCAGTACAGGCAGGGATGGTGACTCAACCACCTCACTGGGTGGCCTGTTCCACACCCCGACAACTCTTTCAGTGAAGAATTTCATCATAAAATCTAATCTGAACCTGGCCCATTTCCCCTTGTCCTGTCACATCACTTGGCAGAAGATACCATTACCTTTAAGTGCCTACAGGGTCTGAGACTGAAATGTGCATAAAAGATAGATGGATAGCAAAATTTGAAGACTCAGGAATAGTGTAAAACACCTTGAGTAGACTGGGATAACACAAGAAAATCCTTCCTGGTGAAGAGTTTTATGATTGCTGAGATATGTCCATTATCTGTAGATCTGTGAGAAGTGTTGTATGAGGTGTAGATCTGTAAATTATTATCAATTCTAGAGCATGCTTACTTGAAGATTCGAGATAGTTCCTGTTTTTTCTGTCTTACCCTCTTAACCGTTTCTCCAGTTTACATTTTTAGCCAGAAAAACATTGGCAGGAAAGCTCCTCAAATTAATTTCTGTGATGGAAAAATTAGCCATAACTTTGAACTATAGAAAGTTGTCTTTTTCTACACTAAAAGAGGCAAAACCTAAAGCTTACATATACCTATAACTGGAAGATTGGTAGAATGTGCTTCTGAGGAATTCATATGCCTTTAAAAGGAAAATATAGTGAAGAAACCTTCAGCCTGTTTCATACTAGAATATATATAGTCTCCCATACATACATACACTCATAACCATATATATATATATATATGTACTCATAGTCATGAATATGAAAGAATTTTCCCAAATGTATCAGACATTTGCAAACTGCTTTATATATTTATACTTCCTGCCATGGGAGGTTGTGATTTCTATATACATTTTGCAACTTTCTGCGTAGCTTTTGCATTTTAAAGTAATCCTCTTTTCTCTTGATGTAGACTGTGTAGACTGTATTCTAGCACACATTCTACCTGGCATAATGGTGCCAAAGCCACGCATTTATTTCTTACCATGTGTCCTCTGCAAGGCCATGCTCTTTGCCTTGGTTCCATTTATTCCATCCCTCTTCACAAATGGGAGATGTTCTTATGGAGGCTGCAACACAACTTTTTAAAGGCAGACAGACCTTAATACCCTATTACCGCTTGTAGCAGGAGAATCATGCCCACTCCTATTTCTGAGTCACAGCTTGCCCCTGAGAATAAGCTTTGTGAGTGGGTTCCTGAAATACATGCTCTTTTCTTTGGTGAAAGGTCCAGTTTTCCTCATGCAAGAGACTGGCAGATTATTTCAAGAAGACAACACAGAGCCTTAGAGACTTCCACGCTCAGCAGTCTCAGGAGGGAAGCAGCTACTTGTCCCTGATTCAGCCTTCTCACTCTCAGAAAGCTATTTCCTTTTCAGCTGCCTGTTCACCCTTTTTTTCTTGATGCTTTTTGAGTCTTCTTTGGATGTTTCAGCTAAATCCAGTTCCCTGTCCTTTCCAAGAGTACTGCTACAATCTTCAGTCATCCCCTAAGCTCTTTTAAAGCTACATCAGGACTCTCAGGGGACCATAGAGCCAAGACTCGCTCACTTTAGGATTACATCAGGAGTCATCCAAGAAACTGGTTCCTTCCTCATATGCTGAGATAAAATAAGTTATTTATGTCTTCCCCTTTATCACAATATAAGTCAGTTGCAGTTGTTTTGAGAACAGAACTAGTGAGTATCTTGCCATTCTTTGGAATAAAAATCCCCCGGTGATTGGATTATGTTTGTGCTCCTCCTTAAAAGATTGGGCTGTTGTGTTAGAAGTACAGAAAACGGAGCTTTTTTATGTTGCTAAAATGTGAATAATATGACCCAAAGTACTTTTTCTTGTAAAAGGGTTGGTTTTAGGCTGGTTATTCCATGATTATTTAATTTATAGAAGTGGATAAGTGTCTTATGTCTAATCCTGTTAAGGTCCACACTAGAAATCAAAGTCTATGCCAAAACTGTACTCTAATGAGAAGACTTTCCAAACATGATAGGTTAATCTGTTTTCCTCACTGTTCAGGTGACTGTGATTGGATACACCCTTGGGATACCAGATGTGATCATGGGCATTACTTTCCTAGCTGCAGGAACAAGTGTCCCAGACTGCATGGCCAGCCTAATAGTAGCAAGACAAGGTACTGTGTCTGCTGAAGCATAACTGCAATCATACATACGCGCTCTGTGATATCCGTCCTTCATACACAGAAGTTCTCAGTGCAATTTTATTCTTTTTTACTTTTACTGTTTCAAGGCCTTGTTAAAAGCCAAAACACTTTGATAATTATTGTGAACAAAAAAAAAAAAAAACAAACCAAAAAAACCCCAAAAAACAAACAACCAACTCCCATCCTGTTATCTGTTGCTTATTGGGCCTGGGCACACTGGCATTGTAGAAGGTCATTCAACACTCAGATATCCCAAGCATGGTATGTACCAGTCAGGGTAAAAAGATAAAAGTAGTAGACAAAACTAGAGTATTGGCTATTAAAAGCTAATGAAGAATATATGCTGACCAGTACTTGCTCACGTAAAATTTGTACTGTTTTCTAGAAGGCCTCTCAAATCCAGGGAAGTGAAGAGGTTTAAGAGGATCTGGCAGAAGTCCTGCTGCTATAGGCACGCTTCTTATCCAAATGCAGGCTTCTTTCCTGATGGGATATATGAGTAGCTGCACTAGAAAGGGTTTTAGATAAATGTCAGTTATGTCCTCATCAGCTTTTCAATTGAAATTGCAGAGGCTTTCTGGTGCATCCTTATATTTTGATTAAGGTTCTTTACATTTCATTTTTTACTTGAGAAATATCTGTAGCCGCATCCCTTCCTGTTGTTGAAAAACATTAAATCTGACAGTGTGATTTCCTGTACTGCTGTAGAATAAGAAAAAGTCCTAACTGTATTCTTTTCCACTATTCCAATTCCCATAATATTTTTTTTCCAGATAATGACATCTCCAGCACACAGCATTAGGCAAGCAATGCGGGTTCTGAAGTGATAAATTACGTACTCAAAAGCCCCACCTTTGTACTTTCAGATAGTGCTGTTAAATGTTGCTCGATTGAAAAAAAAAAAAATGTGTATTAAAATACTTCATTTTCCAGGTTAAATTATTTGTTGTGTGCAGCAAAATCTCACAAAAAACAGTACAAAAATATTCACGATTCTTATGGAACCACATTCCTACTAAATTAGTTTTTCCATATGTACTATTAAAGCGAACAGCTTTTTGCAAGAACAGAAGGAAAACATGCTGCATTTTATAATGAACAGACTGCTTCTTTAGATTAGTTCTTTCTTGTTAGGCAAAACTGTTTTATGGAGTGTTTCCTGGGAAAGTGAAGGGCTATCTTGGTAAAAAGCCGCCCTGTTCTCTCACAGACAATACAGGAACATTGCACTACTTAAGATTCAAGAGAAATTTACTGACAGACTGCAGACAAATGTCTAAAAAGTAGAGATGGACACTACCATAGCATGAATCCAAAGCACAGCCTTTCTTGCAAGAGGATACTGTACTTACGGTGTGGTAGTAACTGTCTCCACTCTCAAAGTATTTGTGGGATATGTACCATTTACGTCAGAGTTTCTCTTACTTTCCAGAATTCATTTTGTGGAGTGATTAAGCCATTGCCTAATGGAAGTTAGCAGGGGCAGAGAGGAATTCTGCCTTCCCCACAACCATCGACACTGATGCAGAATGAGATACCAGCCAGTGATGAGCATTAGGAGTAGAATTTGAGTAATGTAGAATTTGAGTAATGCCTCAAAGGGACTTCACCACATTCAGCCTTTTTTTTTTTTTTTTTTCTTACTTTCCTGTAGCATTTTACTGTTCCTGAAGTGAAATCATTGCTGATTAAGCCCTACATAAGTGCTTAATGACTTTGACTACCATCTGGTTTGGTTCTTTTCATCATTCACATGAGATAAAGTCCACGTGTCCACAGACTAAATCTAGTTCATAATATCCAGGTTCCCCCTGGCTGCAGACTACCTAAAACAAGACATGTTTCTTTAATTGCCATTGAACTTGAATGTTGAGTGGATACCATGCACCCAGAAAAGATTCTCCAAGACACAAGGAAGATTTTGTTGGAGTGAACAAGCTTTGCACACTTTTTTCAGAAGTCACGCGAAGATCATGAAAATAGTTTCCCAACCCCAGATACTCTGGCCAATCTGAGGAGGCTTGGATCAGTGCAGATCGTTCCTCTCTATTTTCATCTAGTACACAGGGTAACAGTCCTATATGTTGTTTTTTACCCAAGAGTTGGTTTTGGTTTTTGTTTTCTGCAGGCCTCGGTGACATGGCAGTATCCAACACAATAGGGAGCAATGTCTTTGACATTCTGGTGGGCCTTGGCGTTCCGTGGGGTTTGCAGACCATGGCAATCGACTCTGGATCAACTGTATGTATACTTGGCAAATCTTTAATTTCTTCTTTTTGTCTATTTAAAAAAATTAAATCCTAAAAAGAAAGATAAATCCTAAAAAAAAAAACCCTAAAAAAAATCCAATAACCTGCTGAGCATGTTATTGATTGCTAAATAAGGTGTTACTTCTTTAGCAAGGAACTAGGACTTAAGGAAGAAATTCTCCTTCCACAAGCTGCAATTAATTCCCAGTTTTTCAGATGGAGTACTTTATATTCTATAGCAGAAAAACACCTGTCTGCCTCCCTGTACCTTAGTATTTTTGCCTGTAAGGTGAGAATAACAGCATATATCTCTCTCCTGAGAATCTTTTAATGTAAAATCCATTATAATTTTGACACATTTGGTTTGGATCCTTAATCTTCCCATTCTTAATCTTCCCATTCTTTATTATGATAAATCTGGCATGGATTAGCATAGTTTAAAGTGTGTAAATCAGTATTCAAAGCAGAAGGTGAACTATAAATCAGTAAATTGATTTCTGATCCCCAAAGCACAGTTGTTAACTGGTGAACATCTTAAAGTTCTCTTCTCTAATTCCCACAGGTTAAGATAAACAGCAAAGGACTGGTCTATTCAGTTGCGCTTTTGCTAGGATCAGTGGCACTTACTGTAAGTATTTGCATGTCTAAACCATTTGCAAAGTACTTATTGGGATTTACATGTTATAGAAAGATAAGATGGAAGTACCTATTATCCCCAGAGCATTGGTACTTGTAAAGTATCATTCTTCTAGCAATGCCATGATTGGCAGAGCTACCATTGTCCTCTGTGAGGACTGAAATCTGACTTCTAGTGCAAGAGGTGCTGGATATGTGTACGTCCCATCGATTTCAGTGGCTGCATTGAAACTGTGGGATCCAATAGCACTTCTGTGCTCTTGTGTCCAGCTGCATACCAGAGGCCTGTCTCTACTTTCTGTTGGGACAAGACCCAGGTATACTTCATCACCCTTTGCCCTTGCCTCTGATTTCCAAAACCAGCCTGGGCTAATTGAGTGCTGTAGCCAACACCCTTAATGAAGCGTAGTCTGTGAGGACTGTGGACCTCAGGACTTCGAACAGGCATGCTAAATGTCACTTGGCATAAGACACTTACCCTTGTAACACGTGCTTTGTTAAGGTGAAACAATAACTCTGTTTCAAAAGTCAATTTTGCTGGTACTTAAGGTCTGGTCCTGCTGACTACCAGGAAACCCTCTGTGGGAAGAATGAAATACCAAAGGTATAAAAATACCACTTATACTAACATCTTTCACCGGTTGCCTGTGGAGGCTCTGTAGAGGCTCTGTGTAGGAGGGGATCATCACCAGAGATTTCACACTATTGCATGACTAGGTCCTACAAAACTCCACATCACCTGTGCACGACTTAAGTGATAGAATGGCCAGGGCTGCTCACTCTGCCACTAACTTCCTCATGCATCTGATATATAAGCCGTGGGAGTCTGTTGTTTTTCTTTCCTTATTCCCATTTCTGCCATACTGCATAGTGCCTGTGAAACCACAGAGATGTTCTGTAGGCATTTGTATCTGGTGTTGCTGCATGCATATGGGTAATCAGCACTTTGGGGAAAAAAAAATGGGAGAGTTATGCAAATGTGTTGTTATGCTAGCTGTTCTTGCTTTTCTGAAGAGTCTTTTCATAGAAGCCATGTCACCTGAGCTCAAAGCATCTATTATTGTCTCATTTGTTCTGCTGGATACCCTGGTTAGCACAGACCCTCCCAGCAAAGCTCAGTGAAGAGTTTTGAGCAAAGCAAATAATAAGAGGCACTCAACACCACTGAAAACAAATTCCTCCACGAGGACTTCATTGCTTTTTTGCCTGTAACTTGTAACTCCCCTTAGTTCTGGAGCTAAGCAAAACATCAGACAGGGGCTCTTCTGAAGCTGCTGAAAGAATGACCATTAGGTGTTGGTGTGCTACTGGGACATCAAGGATCTGTGGGGGATCCTAACACTGGAGGGAGAGGCCTTGGTGTAATTTGGTGCATTCCTTTGCCTCACACTGATTCAGTGAAGGAGTGCTGCCTGACAAGAACATGCCTGTATACCAAAACTGCATCACAGACCGCAACTGAGAATATAGAGCCAGTTTCTCAATTACATAAAGAAGTTGTGAACATGCCTTAAAGTGGGTTAATTTAATATTTCTTAAAAGGATCTTCAGAGAACTGAGAGTCAGGCCAGAGTTTGAGTTCTTAGTTTGGACTTTTGCATTCCTTTTCTTGATCAGAAAAACATATGTTGCCTTTTTGATCTATAAAACACTGAGAATATATTTTTATCTTCATTCAGGATCTCTAATTTAAAAGACACATTTTTTGCTTATAATGGTTGTTTCCAAAAGTCTCCTTCAGGGCTTAATTAACTAACACTTTGTTTGCTTGCAGGTGTTTGGAATCCATGTAAATAAGTGGAAACTTGACAGGAAATTAGGCATCTACGTGTTGTTTCTTTATGCTGTTTTCCTGTGTTTCTCTATATTGATAGAGTTTAATGTCTTCACTTTTGTCAACTTCCCTATGTGCCGAGAAGAACTTTAAACCACAAGGAGAGAGACTGAAATTCTTCTGATTGTATGTGCTCTAAATGACAGGAGCATTTCACATTTCTACCTTCTTTCCATCAGTAATTTGAGTGTCATTCCTGCTTCATCAGCTAACAAGCACTTTTACCTGTGTGGAAGGAAAGGATACCTTTCTTTTAATATGCTAGCTCAAGGCAACCAAAGCATTTTCCTCCACTTTGGATATTGCTGCTCAGTCATAAAGCTGTGTGGATCTTATGCAGAACTCTAAAATGACCCATTTCTGGGACGTTCTGTTGTGGCTTTCATTCTCCTTTTGCAGACAATCAACTGCCACCATCAAGGTTAGCAAGAGGAAAAGAGAAAAATCTTTATAGTTCTTTTGGTTTTGACATTTACTTTCAATGGAAGAATAAGAGGCAAGTTCAGAACTTTTCTTGGCTCAGTCAAAATATCTCAACTACAGGACCAGAAAGTCCAAGGCACATATCATGGCATGCACTGTTGAGGACATCATTTCCCCCTTCAAGTGCTCTGCTTATAGTGGAACTGCATTGACAGTTTTTGAAGATAGTGTTGAATATTTACCATCCTTTTCAATAAACATGAACAATATGGCAGAGAAAGAAGAGGAAATGGTTGTATGTTGTATCACTTGTGATGATGCAGACTAAAATTCAGAGTATCTGCATGTTGAAGAAGAGAATTACATGCAGAAATTCATACTTGAAAAAAGATGTTTTACCATATAATAAGGAATGCTGTATAGATAAATAGAAACTAACATTTGTGGAATATTACACCACGAGAAAAACTTTTCATCGGCCCTTGTCAGCCTATTGTGTAAATTCAGAAGAAACTAAACAAATAAAATATAACTGGGTGCTCAGTAACTATCAGTTATTGTTATCAACTGAGAGTAGTATCTGAACATCATCCAGACTTTCTGACAATGAAACCCACCCTGATTTCAATTTGATTTTGATTTGATTTAAATTTGATTTGATATGATTTTTAGGGGGAAGAAGCTTATTTCATCAGCCAGGAAACGGAGGTATTCTTCTCCGTTTATATCTATTCCCAGAAGCTTAATGGAGATGAGTGTCTGACACTGTGCAGTGCAGGTAAGAAACACCTAGGCAAAAGCAAGTCTGTCAAGAGGTTCTTGATTTAATTGCATGCAAGTTTTGAAGCATGCTATACTTATTTTAACCCCCCAGTAGTAGCCAAGTTTTTATATCCTTGTCACCAGCATAAATCTGATATAAGGAATTACTCTGGATGTAACTGACAGGAAGATCTCACTCAGAGTGTTAAAAATAATGGGTAACATTCCACATTGTAGCAGTCATATGACTGCGAACCACTGAGACGGTGTATTTTGAATTGCTATTAAACTTTAAAAATATTTTAAAGCTGTATGTGAATGATCATATAACGTTTTAAAGAAGCACAGTTAACTTTATACATATTTTTAATTTTTTAATGTTTATAAACCAAAACAAATCTGTCAACTAACAGTTGATGCATTTATAAATATATTAATATTTTGCACTTAAGACTACATATTAAAAAATCCCATTATTGTGTCAATGAAAACATGCTAAAGAACCTTAGCAAATAAGCACTTACATAGAAAGTTCCTTATTTTCACACGTTTGACGAATAATTATGTTTAGCCAGCTCACATGCAGAATACTGTTTACACCAGGCAATGTGTTTACAATTAAGGCTGTTTTAAAAATTGTTTTGGTAAAAAATTAGGGAGCGTATTCTGCTGTTGAACTTTTGGTTTTTTTAGGAATTGGATCCTTTTGATGTAATCCTAACGAAAAAAAGAGCAACAGATTTGTTTGCTTTACACTTTGTTACAAATGTCAGTATTAGTATCCATTTAGGGTTTTTCACCTTCAGTAGTTTTGTGGTTAAAGTTGCCAGTCCTAAAGATGGCAACAAATACAGCGTTATAAAAATGCTTTATTGAATAAGTAAGCATGACAGTAAACACGTTTGATCTCAAGTATGCCAGTGACCCCGTTTCCAGACATTCAAGATGGTTTTGCTGCAGTGTAAAGCTGAGGAGATGGAACTCATGTTCATCTTTATGAGTCTTCTGTCACAGAAAGGCTGTGGAAATGCAGCATAGTGCTGCGCCACTAGGGCATCCATCTCCAGTCTTACTCTCTTCCCTGCTATCTCACAGGAGGACAGTTTGCTGCTGAAAATCTTGTGATGGCTTAGATACGAGGCTGAAAAGAGCAGAGAGAGAGAGACTGAGTAGATGGGGTTTTTTCCCTGTTCTGCTGTTGGGTGTGCTTGGAGAACTGCCCATCTCCAAGCAAACATTAGCTCTTCTGTGCACAGTTCAGACAGCTCAGATGTCTTTACACTACAGAAGAGTTGTTCCAAAATCTAGTTTTGAATGCCTAGTGATCAGCTGAGTTGACAGTGATGAGGGCATCAATGTTTACAGTGCCAGACTTAGCAAACTGTACTGTACCTTAATATTTCTGAGCCAGGCAAGTTTTTCATTCTGTAGCAGCTGATCCCCAGCCCAAATATGCATGAAATTGTGTTTGCTAATGCCATGAATTCTTCAGACATCCTTCAGAATTATTCTGGCTAAATTGAATATCACCTGCTCCAGAAAACCAGACTGTTCTTTTGTAGCAAGAGACAGTCTCAGAAGGTGATACTGACCTTACATTGCGTAGCCAGTCCTGCCATCTGTAGCCCTTCCTAAAACACAGACCCACTTCAGGACAATTTATGTTGAATTCTAATGCTGCATTTCATGAGGTGGTCTCATCCCCATCTTCTGCTGTGAGACAGGTATCATCAGTTGGATTCTCCTCTGACACCACTGCATCACCAGGGATGTATTGTTTGCCAAAGAATTATTAGATGCTGTATCAGGGCTTTGATGACACATAACCATAACAAGTAGTTTAAAGAGTCCCTATATAGTCATCATCCATATGCTAAAATAAATAAAGATGGCAGTTATAGACCAAGCCATGCAGATAAACTGAATGGCCTGATAACTGTCTGACTGACAAAATGTTGTATGCCAGACAAACCCACATCAGAATGTATCACAAATTCAGGAGGCTTTTGCTGAGTAATAGCAGACTAGTGCCTTTTACATGTATACAAAAAATAAAATAAATTATTGCTCACGTGGTCAGGAAACCACTACAAAATTTTGCCATTTTCCAGTCAGGAAGAGGAGTGGTTTGTGCTTGGCTATCTGCAATTAATACATTTCTATATTGCATCCGTTCAGATTGTGTCTGTTAAATTTTGTAGCCATTTTGTTGTACTAACCATCGCAAAAGTTACTTGGCTGAGTTTAAAATGTATGTCACAATGTTGGGGAAGTTAATGGTCAGCTCAAGAGTGGAAAGAAAGATGTTGAATGTGAGAGGGCAAACTGTTCCTGTGATCTGAAAATTGCCAGCATACTGACACTGAAGAGTAACTCCGGAAAAGATACCATATATCCAGCAAAGCTTAACTCCAGTAGGATTGACTCTGTGCTTAAAGCTAAGCATATATCCAAGTGCCTTGCTGGATTGTGTCCAAAGATGATAGCAGATCATTGTTTCTGGGTTTTCTGTCATATTCAGATTTTAAAATCTTATTGGACTTGTAGTGTTAAGATTTTATTTCCTCTTTCAAAGAATCCATGGACTTCAGCTTTGCTGATGCCACTTTCTATTTCCACTCTTGTAAATAAGAGAACTGGTTCCTTGTCTCAGACTTCAAAACTGTGCACCTGCCCTGGTGTACCAGCAGGATCAAAACTGAATTACAACTGGCTGGGCAGAGCTTGTTTTGTCCTTCTCCTGGAGTGGCACAGTCCCATGTAGACCTACAGGGTGCAGGCTGTCTGTAGCGAGCAAGTGAGATTGTTTCTCTTGAGTTCAGCAGTGTCCAGTTCTGTTGATATACCATAACAATTGTACTGCATTATGAAGTTGTGTGATGGAAGCCCCGCTCCCTGAATCCTACTGACTCATCCAAAGTATTGCCTGAGCAAAAAATTCAAGCTTAGGATCTACATGTCCAAATCTAAAAAGCTGCAGTTATGGTTATCTTAGTGACTATTTGATGATGTAAGGTCTGCTCTCTGGGCTGAAGTCTAGCCTAGAACACCCGAAGTCTTCCCCACAGGTGTATAGCACAGTCAGCCGTCTTTCTCCTGGCTCATTTGGTGTGCCAATTTCCTTTTATTTTTATATGCTTGTTGCAGCTGTAGCAAGCATATAATTAGTTTCTGGGTTTAGATGATATTTGTAAACATTCTGTCAACATGTAAACAAATGGAAAAAGTCTTTACTAGCCTAATACTTTGCAATTATAGAGAAGAGTCTATTCTGTCTTTGGTTTCCTTTGTGACTGTGCTTTAATTACACACACTTGTTTCTATTATGTGTTTGCTTTAGTTGCACAAATCCTCATGAGTTTTGTTGTCTTCCTTTCTTGGATTTCTTGCAATTGTAATGCCATTTATTTGTGTCCCACAGTTAGATGTTTTTGGTAGAGTGCTTTGAGCTATGTAAATACTGCCTCATTCATGCCAAGGAAAGATGAGAGTTAATGTAGTATGAAAGAGACACTAAAGTAACTCTGATAGCCAGGTGAAACCAAAGAATCCTCCTAATTGAAACGCGTTACCTTTGGGCATAATGTTCTGTCATTGCAAGCCTCAGATCCCTCAGTTATTTGTGTTTAAGTGCTCAGAAGCAAATCTCTGCAGCTCATGCATTTACTACACTATTTCCTTTCTATTTCTTTGAGCTTGAACTCCAGATTTTTCATTTTGGTAGGTGGTGAGATTTATGTGATGGTTACACAGGTAAATGACAGCACTTAGTTCCAGCAGTCCTGTACCTAACCCTTTATTATTCCCTTCGGCTGTTCCGAAAACTCTGTGTGCAAGTGATCAGTGTTCTGCTGAAGAGAAGAACGTCGTTCACCTGACGTGTGTGTTCCAGTTTCTGACCAACTGTGTACAACTTAAAAAAACCTCCTTTTGAATAATACAAACGTACAGTTTTCTCACTATTTCCCCTGTGTGGAATCCTGATACTTTCTCCCCAGAGAAAGCTGTGAAATCTAATGCATCCCTGTCCTGAAATGTGAGATATGTGTAGCTCCGTCTCCACAGGCTGGGATGTGGAGTGATTGTGGTGATTTGTAATTCACATTGTTCTGCTTGCAGCCATGCTCCTGACACACAGTGTGCACTGCCTGAAAGAAACCAACGATTACAGGAAATTAATGCCATTTAGATACTTTCTTACAACAATTACCAGTTTGAATTGAATTCCATTTATTTTTCTTTTTACTTGCACAAAGAATGTAAGCAATCATTCCCATCTTATCACTGAGATGATCTTGGTAAACTTGAAAGACAACTGTAAAGGCTGATTTCTAGAAACAGGGAATTGTGACAAAATCTAAAGGTATCAGAATATATCAAAACGAGACAGGCATAATCCCTAGGCTAAAGGCTAATACCCACTGAGATGCTGCCTTTCAGGGGGTTTTACAGCAAGATTATGGCCTTCATTCATATATCAGTTGTGTATGCAGAGAACACTTGTAAATCTGCTTCCCCAAATGGCTGAAACTCTGCAGCAACATTATGACCAAATTCTCGCCTTCACGTTCTTGCAAGTGGTGCCAGTGCTGATTCATGTCCTGGTATCAGTGGAACCGAGAGCAGAATTTGGCTCCCACTGTCTCCTCCATTGCAAGAAAGTATTCAAAGTAGTTTGTGATTGCTGAAATAACTTCTGAACCTTTGAAAATTCCCTGCGTTTCATATTTGCAGGCATTTGCAGTGCACCCTTAGGAGGTGCAATACCTCTTTAAATGTTATTAAAACTTTCTAGAACCGCTTACTTTGAAAACAGAAAGGGATGGGTTTGTAAACTGTAAATAACAGAAATCTATTTATCATGTTATTTATTTTTTCAATGACTGTGACCTTATGCACTGTGAATGCTCTGTGATATGGGGTCCTTTGTACAGATAAATGTCATGAAATCCAAATGGATTTAATGTGATAATTTGTTACAAAATGTTGGCATGATATTTGATTATTTTTGTTGTGAAAATTTTAAAAAATAGTTAATTCAGCATTTCTAAAAGATTATAGCAGTCAGTATTGTAATGCACTATATGAAAATATCTACACTATCAATAAATTATATAAACAATTAGATTGTTTGCCCTTTTGTTTTGGTTTGGTTTTTTTTCTTAGACAATGAAAACTCGTGAAACATTCTCATATTTATTGTTGAAAACCTAAAATTTCATGAGCCGACTGGGATATGTGCCTGAAATCTGGATCCTGCAGCATCGAATGACAGACCCACGTTTTCATCTGTTCAGGTGTATTAACAATTCCAGCAGACAAGGGTCTTCTCACGAGTATTCCAACCAGGTTGCTACCAGGAGGTGCAAGCTAAAGCAAAGCCTGACCTTGTTTTTCTTACCCACAGCACAAGACTGTGGAATCCCTGTCACTGTGAGAACCTGTCATTAGCCGCTGCGGGGTCCCTGCATCTGGGGCAGTGGAGAAAAGGGATAGCCTGTCATCTTTGGCTTGTGCGGAAGGGTTCAGCCCTTGGTGTGTGCTTGGCTACCCTCTGCTATACTGGGGAAGGGAAAGACTCCTTACACACAGATCTGACTTTTAAAAATCAAAATCTGAATGTGGAACCTCTTTTTAATCCCCCCCAGGTTTGACACCATCGTGATCTGTTATGTAATAGGCTCTATAAAAGGCACATAATCTAGGGATTAGTGACACAATAGGGATGACAATTCCTATGGGCTTTTATCATATGACATGTTACTGATGCAGCCGTGTCCTACTGTATGGAAAGCAGAACTGTCGTGTAATCTGTGCATATGCTGAAAGCAGTTTATCATGGCCAAAGTGCTCGTCGTGCTTAAAGGCTTCCCCATAAGCCATTTTTAAACCTTCCCGAGTCAGCTGCATAGAAACACAGGAAAGGGCTACAATGTGCTGTGGTTTAAGATGGAAAGGGCCCTAGAAGAGAGAAGAATTCCCCTTTCTGGCTTGGATCTGCCACAGACAAGCGGCATTTTGTGATAACTGGATATAATTTTGTCATTTAACATTCGTATGATTGTTTACTTCTGAAGCCTGATACTAGAACACAGTGTTACATTACAATCCCCTCAGATCTCTGGCTTAAGCAAGTCTCAGCAAAGCTTGGACAAAATTTCTTAACTTAAAACTTGTATTCATTTTCATATTTTAAATATTTTACAGAAACACTTGTCTGTGTTGCAGAAATAGGACATATTTTTCAGGAAAATGTGAGATACCTTTCAGGAAGGTTGGTCAATATCTTTAGCAAAGCTAATTTCAAAACTTCAATTTCCTGAAACTCTGCATTCTTTAAATTGCAGATAGTGTGAAAAATTTCACAAAAAAAAAAAAAAAAAAAAAAGAGTTCTCGTATCATGTGAAAAGCATGTGAAACTGAAGTAGCACCACAGTACTGGAGTTTTGTGTTCTCTAATTTTCCCTTTTTCTTTTTTCCTGGTCATTTTAATAGTTTTATTCCTTTTGTTTCTTCTTCCCTAACAGCATCTTTGGAAATGCCTAACAGCATCTTTGAAAACTGATTTGCAAAGCAGTAGGTCTGTGCCTCGGATGGCTGCTCAGTGGTGTGAGCACAGATTTCCTCCATCTGGGCAGGACCATGCAGAGCAGCGATGGGTTCTTGCCTCAGCAAACTTGTTTTCCAGCAAAGCAGGAGCAAACTGGGAGCAGGCCTAGTCCCTGTTGAATCACAGTGAAGGGAAATGAAGCCCTGGGGTAGCATTCCATTTGTGTGGTGCATTGAGATGGTTCTTCTGCTGATACCCGAGGGGCATTTCAGTGGTGCCCAGCTAGTGAACAAACCCAGAGCGTGGGTTTTTTTCCTTGGACCTCTGTGCCCAGAAGCAACAGAAGGATTCAGAGCTGAGGACTGAGAGGCCTGCAGCGAGGGATGAGTGAATCTTGGCCAACCAATTTGTCTAAGAGGGCCAAGTTCTTCATTGAGTGAGTTCATCATTGTCCAAAAATGACTACATGAGTTGGAGCAAAGAGTTACTTAATTTAGCAGAAAAGAACATTATGAGATACAGTAGCTAGAAAATGAAAACTGGACAAGTCAAGGCAAAAAATCAGGTGTTTTTAAAAATTTGAATAATGACAACAATGAAGTACTAACATCTTCTTGTGGAAGGGGGTGAATTTTCCCTCATGCAGCCTTTCAGTCAGACCTTTTGACTTTCTAAGAGAAAGCCTTCTAAAAGCCAAAGATGACAAATATTCCTAATCTTGACAGAAGTTGCAGGCTTCATCCAAAAAATCCTGAGAAAAGTTTGTCTTGTGTGACACAGAAAGGATGTCCCTCCGACCCTGCCTCATGCCAGCAGAACTGGCTCCCTGTTCTACACTGAGGTCTAGTTTCCCCCGTGCTGATAATCTGGCAGCTGCCTGACATTTCCATTTCCACTATGTGGCACAGTCTCCTTAATCTTGGAAAGCTGGGAAATTCCTTCCAAAGATAAAAAAGGGAAAAATTACCTTTCCCTCCATCTCTGTTCCACACATTTGCTTTTCTCTGCCTCATACTTCTGCCTTATTTTTTCCATCATGTATTCTCCTAACGTCAAATATTTCCGGAATGATAGGGCTGCCAAGTAGGAGTGCCACCAGCCCCGTCTAACAGCCCATCTGTCAGTCCCCAGGCTCCACAGCTGGTCTCTATTCGGTCGGGTTTCCAGAACAGCAAATGCTACTCAGCCACTGAAGTAACTCCAGGTCAGCTGTGCTGGGAGACGGACGGGAGCTTCCCAGCACAGAGAGCTGTTCGGTTTTAGTAGTCTCACAACCTCATCATTAGCTTTTGCTTTAGCTGGGAGTTTATTTTGCAAAGCTGTCCTCTGCCAGCGTTAGACATTTCATTTTCTCAGGTCCTGTGTAAATATAAAGGTTTCCAAGCTCCATCTGGTTTCAGTTACTGAAGCAATAGAAATACACATGCTTCAGGAATTTGCAGACGGAGACTTACTGCCTTGCTGCCTTATAAAATCCTTTACAAAGTTCACCATGCTCTGGTGCCTTCTGATATACCTGCAGTCTCTAAAACAATTCCGCTCCCCCCCCTTCCGCACCCC
>VXBZ01009166.1:24624-123013 GCA_013399135.1 Heliornis fulica
TTACTTAAGTTAGAGAAACAAATAAGCTGACAGTCTCAGGTCCTTCTTTCTAAGCACTGTAATTTGCCTTGGCTACTAAACATGGCTTGATAACACACACACATGCACACACACACACCCTTGACCACCAAAGACTGCCTCTTCCTGAAATCCCCCATTCATATAAATACAGGAAGTAGAAGAGAGGCTAAAATCAGACCTTCTTGGCAGTTTGTTTTCATTTCAGTGCTTGTTTAGTCCTCTTCCCTCCGATAGTACCAAGCCTGAAGCTGGTTTCAAACATCCTCCCCCTGCCGTCCCTTGAAATACCATCTTTGGTACAAAACCTAAGGGAGTGGAGGTTCTGCTCAGCGATGGAAAGGAATTGCTTTCTTTTCCAAGGAACTCTAAAGCCACTGTGAAACAGAAAGTGTCTTAAAAGTTTGCTGTAATGATGAAAACATCAGCAGGAGAAGAGGGAGCCAGGGATGACTCAGGGTAAGTCCTGAAACTTTAGTGACTGCTCATTTTTAATAACTGTTGCTTTCCTTTTCTTTCTTAACAAAGAGCTCTCTCATCTACATCTGCGAGCTGGCTGCCGAGTTATCAGCTACACTATCACAACAGTGTGGCACGACTGCACTGCAATTTCCAGTGTTTCCTTTAGCTAACACGTCCCAGCTGAAAAAAACCTGCAGTACTTTTATTTAGCTTGAATCTTACCTATTTAGGAAAGAAATATGATGGATTCCAAGCTGCAGTTTAGGGCAAAGGACAGAATAAGGGAGTTCTGTGCTTTTGGAAAGGTGACAAATGTTTTCTGGGAGGCTTGCTTTGTTTCCACTGAAATACCGAGACGTGACCGCGGGCTTGACCGCGTGAGCTGATGGTCACTCCAGCTCCAGCACATGGAGACCCGGTCCACAGACTCCCGGGAGACTTCAGATGGGCTGTTGGTTAGGAAAAGTTTCTGGGCTTCCCTCGCTACTGGTCAACAGACACAGCACCTTGCAGATCAAGCCCCAGGTAAACATAGTGGGAGAGAAAATGGGTTTTGACTAGGAGGACAATCAGTTGCTGGGAGTCCAGGATCAGGCTGGAATCCACCCAAGGCTTGAGTGTATCATGAAGCCCATGCTGAAGCCGACCGTTTCTGTTTCCTGTGGAAAACAATCAGGGGAAAATGACATAGCTGCCGAAACCTTCAGCCACCCCCCTTGGAAAAACATAAAATACCAGATATTAGGAGGGTTTCTTATCTGTTTGACACACTTAGCCTGTTTCCCACAAAGAGAAGCTCCCAGATGTGCCTGTGAAGGGTGCGGTAGAAGCAGCTGTATGGGTGGGTAGATGGGGGATACCGGCCTGTGGAGTCACTGAGCGCGCTGCAAGGCAGTCCCCCTCTGCCAAAAAGAGGGTTGAATCGCTCCCGACAGGCACAGTAGCTGTTGTCTCACCTATGTGCTGGGGTGAAGGTAGAGCCTGCATTGCAACTGCCACCGCTTTCGCCTTGGTCAATTGTTTACATTAAGTGGAACAAAGACGCTCCTGTTCCAAGGTGCAATTCCTCACTTCTACTTAATGTTAAACACCGAGGGACAAAGATCACGCAGCCATAGGGAAAAAATGAAATAATCCGGTCCCTTGTAGACTGGCAAGAGGAACTCAGTAGATGTCAATCCAAAGAATTTGCACTTTGCAGATATTCCCTGCATTTGCGATAGTTAAGATGCCAAGTACTGCGAAACTGAAACATTTAAACTGTTTATGTCTTTCTCAGCTTGTCTGAAAGGAGCCACATGCTTGCAAAGGTTTGTGTTCAACCTAGAGTTTCAGGAGAAAGCAAACAAGCCACAGACCCTAGATTTGGACTTCAAATCAAGTGATTGCAGGAGTATTGAAGCATGAATGGGCATGATCTGTGCTCTTCATAAATCCATGAGCATCTGCACAATTTAATAGAATGGCCTTTTATTTCATTAATTGTCTTTATTTTCAATCTAATTCACATGCATAAAAATTAACTTAAGTATTTTAAAAAACTGGTTTAACTCCCTCTGTTTACGTGCCACAATATTGCTGAAGCTCATAAATGAGGCTTCGGCACACCTGCCTTGTGGCCCCAATGCATGGCAGAATTCAAAATGTCTCTAAGTGATGTTTAATTTCCTGTCATGGTCACATCGGATGAAGTTCCAGTTCCACAAACCATGTGTAGATAATGTGGGTAGCTTTCAAAAGAGTTGGCAACACAAGGCAAGCTGCCGATGGAGATTTTGGACCTGATTTTAAAATTCTGTGCACAAAAATTCCATGAGCAATTGCTAAGGTTGCACCTTCATTCACCACAGTCTTCAGGTTATTAATTAGATGGGAAAGCTTACTCACATGCACAGAAACTATGACTGTGCAAATTAGCATCAAACTACCCTACCAGCTTGGAAAGTATTCACGTATCCATTCCTAGTAGTGATTAACGGGTCTGTTCTGCACATAGCAAACCAGTAAGGAGGTTTTCCTGATTTACAGTCCTGAAATGGCAGAAAGACACTGCAATCTGTCTCCAGAATTAGTAGCTCCTCAGAGAGGAGTGTGGGAGGAAGTCTAATTAGGGGCTGGGTAGAAATTGATCTAATCATAGTCACAGAATAATTTAGGTTGAAAAAGCCCTTTAAAATCATCAAGTCCAACAGTTAACCTAGCACTGCCAAGCCCACCACTAAACTGCATCCCTGAGTGCCACATCTACACCTCTTCTAAATACCTCCAGGGATGGTGGCTCCACTACTTCCTTAGACAGCCTGTTCCAGTGATTGACAACCCTTCCAGTAAAGCAACTGTTCCTAACATCCAATCTAAACCTCCCTTGGAGCAAATTGAGGCTGTTTGCTCTCATCCTATCTCTTGTTACTTGGGAAAAGTACCCTTCAGGTAGTTGTAGAGAGTGATAAGGTCTCCCCTCAGCCTCCTTTTCCCACACTAAACAGCACCATTCCCTCAGCTGCTCCTCATAAGAGTTGTGCTCCAAACTCTTCACCAGCTTTGTTGCTCTTTTTTGGACATGCTCCAGCACCTCAATGTCTTTCTTGTAGTGAGGGTGCCCAAAACTGAGCACGGTATTTGAGAGGTGACCTCACCAGTGCTGAGTACAGGAGGCAATCCATTCCCTAGTCCTGCTGGCCATACTATTTCTGATACAAGCCAGGATGCTCTCAGTGTTCTTGGCCACCTGGGCACACTGCTGGCTCATATTCATCTGGCTACTGACCAAAACCACCAGGTCCTTTTCCATTGGACCACTCTTCCATTCCAGCCACTCTTCCCCAAGCCTGTAGCATTGCATGAGGTTGTGACTCAAGTGCAGAACCTGGCACTTCCAAAGTGGGCTGGGAGTAAAGCAGGGAAATTTAAACAGTAATTCTGACCTAGAGTCAGACTGACTCCTAGGGACGTTAATAAGTGATGAGATCACAAAACATCTGGAGAAATGTGAGCTGATTGAGCCTGGTGACCATGGCTTCATGAAAAGATATATGCCTTCATTCCAACATCTGGCAAATGTATGGAGGAGATGATGAGGAGAGCAGACAGGAGCTGAGGCAGAGAATAATATGCAAATACTAAATAGTCCTTTGGGATAATGGCTGGTTCAGGTAGCTGGGATGGGTTACAGTGGTTCTCATTTCTGAGCACCAGGCTGCCTAATGAAGTAATGGTTGTGCATCTTTTTGGTGACGTGTTTTTGGCACAATCTCCACCATCACAGTTCACAGATTTCATGTGATGAATGTAGATGCAAAGAGGTCAAGCACTGGAGGAGTCTGGAAACTGAACAACTCTCATAGGTTCAGAGATTTTAGCTTTGTAAGGGACTGGTTTGTATGTCTAGACTGATATCCTGTCAGAGAACTGCTTTGCTAAACACCCCACCAAACCCATGACTTCTGCTGGAATGGGAGGTTTTAGGTACTTTTTGGCCACAAAAGCTTTCTTATTAAACGACTCTTCTGCCCAGTCTACATATCCATCTCTGCAGTGGAGCAAATAAATTTAATACAAACACTTGAAGGTCTGAACCGAGAAAGCATTTAAGAGCCATCCTTTGTAAAGGACTTAAATCAAAGCTTATTTCAATCAGTGGAACGAGACCTGCCAGCCTCAGGAAGTTTTGGACCAAATGCAAAGCATTGCTCAAAGAAAACCTCAACCTAGAACATGTGAAACATGGTGTTAATGTGGGAAAGGGAGAGTTCAGACAACTAGAAACAAATCAGTGTCATCAAATCTTTCTGATGTCTGTCAAGCTGTGATTCGGGGTCCACCTTCCAGTCCTGGGGGATGGTGCTTCTCAGGAAGGAACCATCTGTGCTCAAGATTCATTGCACCAAGATCAGGATATTACTGTAAAATACAAAGAAGGACATGATCTCTGAGGATACCTGAAAATTAGGTGCATCCAGACAGGAGACATAAAACCCTCTGAAATTATTTTCACAGAGAAGCATGTTTACAACAGTACTGACCTGTCATGTGATGTTTCCAGCACTTTTCAGTGAGTACTTGCCAAGCTTGGTGGACACTCTGAGCAGGTAGTACAGTGATACTGGTGTTAGCACAGAAGACATCTGCTCTTGTTTACTACAGGGTAGACCCCACTGGGAACATTCATCACTGTAGTCTCCTACCAGTGCTCACAGGAATGGGGGCACAGACTTTAGCAATATTCTGCTCATCTCTACAGTGTCTACTGCAGTTCCAGATAAATATAACTTTCATTTCCTGTCCTAAAAGGCTACGTGCAGGTTTGTTTTGTTGACTTCCCAAGGTAGAGGCAGCACAGGCCAAAAAATGTAGGTATGTGCCATGTACAGGCAATACAAGTAGAAGGGTGTCCTGGAGAGCAGCTGTGAGGGTTGCCTGGCACAGAATCAAGCTGGCTCCATCCCTTATCAAACTGTGCGTACACAGTCAAGATATCTCAGGGATTATCTCTACAGCATTTCCCAAATGATAGTGAGACTATGCTCTAACTCATCCTTCAGGAAGTATAGGCAGCGTCTCTGAGGTCAACAGTACAGGCCTGTGAGATTTGGAAGGATCTCTAAAATGGTCTGAAGCACAAAAGCCAATACCTAAACCAAATCCACCAGAAAAAGAAGCTGCAGCAATCTTCTTTGACGGGATTTTAAATGCTTGACTGCTTTCACTGCCAAGGAGCATAGAAACTGAAATCTCTTAGTGAAACTAGGTCAAAATATTGTCCATCTCAGACCTTTAGCCATTATAATTTTGGAAGGGAGGAGAGTTTTTTTCATTTGGGAGTAGAAATAAATAGTTCTTTGGATGTGTAACTAGAAAGAAAAGGCAGCTGTTTGGAACAACTGACCAAATTCCAGTGCAGATAGATCTGTGCATGGAGGGTAGGTATGGTAGTTAAAGCCCTGGGATGTCCCGAAGGCTATCTCACTTTCCCAACAGTATCACAATGGCATTTCGCCTGTGTAGGGAAGGGGGTACGTATGTTTGTAATTGTTTAGGCTGCCTTTTGTGGGGAATTACAAAAGGATGACAGTGAATGTAGATATCTAAGAAGTCATTGCAATCTTTAGAACTAGAAAGAGCCAGGGGAATGTTTAGCATGTGTTGTCTAGAAGATGATGGAGGGGTTACAATTCTTCTTGCTTATCGTCATCAACACACGTAGGTTTTACTGTAGGTTTGAAGTATTCATACTGCTAAAGAAGACTTCAGATTTATCTTTCTGAATAATCATGGATCAAAAACTGAGAAAACAAGAATGAAAGAAGACTATGTTTCACTACAGAAGAGTAGTTTGTCCATGTGTCTCTGACTGACTGGCTGGGTGTTCACATTGGAGCTGGCCCCTCAGGCAGTGGGATGATGTCTGACGACACTTCAGCCATGTCCATTTGCCACAGGTGCCCATGGGCTTACAGAACCAGTTTGAGGTGAGGGCTCTCTCCAGCAGTGAGCATCCCCCTATCCTTAGGGAGGTTTGGGGATGCTATTGCATTGCAGACAAGTGAATAACTAGACTCCTAAGTAAATGGTCCTTCTTTTCAAAAGTCATCCAAAAAGTCACATCTTGTTATCAGAGGCATAGGGCAGGTGGTTGGACTCGATGTTCTCTCGAGGTCCCTTCCAACCCCTACAATTCTGTGACTCTGTGTGAATCTGTGACTTGTGCAAAGCTCCATCAGTTTGCTAGTTACTAGCCACGGGTTGCAGGGGACATAGTATGGCACTTGTGGGGAGAAGTCAATAGGGGCTGCCCAAGAGCAAAGTACTCGAGGAGATCTGTTCTGCTGAGTCCTGTCCTGCACACACACCACTTGAGGTGTGCTGCTCTTCTGGGACAGCCAGACAGCAGTGGAGCACTCTGAAGTTCACGGTTACTGGGGCAGGACACATCTGCAGAGTGGGAGATGTAAGGGTGCTGGCCACAGCCAGGCTATGGCACGGGTCTGGCTGCCCAGAGAAGCAGCAGTGAGAGGACAGCTGAACGGGCAGGCAGGCATCCATAGGAGCTTGCTGCCAAAAAGGCTTCACAGCCTCTGTGGGGCTTAAAACCTGGCTCTCAACCCGTTTCTGTGCTTCCCTGCCAGAGAGGGCTGCCTGTGGTACACAGGGTGGAGATGTGTTGTCCTTGGGTGATGGTTGCCCCTGACCTGCCATGGAGGAGCACGGGGCTGTTACACAAGGTTGCTTGCTGGATTTTCTGCAAAGACCCTTGACACCCCTCTCTCCCTCCAGCACTCTGCTTGGCATCCAGGACCTGCTCTCACAACATAGGCACACAGTGCCAACCCACCCTCCACTCTGATGGAGGCAATCCCTAGAGCACAAACCTGCACGTGGCTGAGTTGGAGCCACGTACGTGCTGGTGCCAGTCTGGAGTAACTCTCAGCAGCGCTGGAGAGGAGCTGAGTTCAGAACCCACCCCAGGCTGTCAGGTACTTGTGTCTCGGGGAGCCAAGGCAAGATTTTGTCTGGTGATGTCTAACTGTGAAGTTTGGGGTCTGTGTGTATGTGTGTGAAAGTACACGACAACCCAGCACTGCAGAGCAGCTGTGGTCAAGCAAGCAGTGCTGTTTAAGCTGTGCAAATACAACCAAGCTACAAGCATCACCCAATATGGTAAATGGTGTAGCCACAAGCCTTTCCTCTGTCCATTTTGTACCTCCCTGAGCTATCTAAAGTAGATCTACCCAACTCCAGAGATGAGTTCCCAGCGTCAATATACCCTTCTGGAGTGGGAATGCTAAGGCAGTGCTTCCCTCAAGATACCAGTTGTGAGAGATCTGGAGCACTTAGTTCCCCTTCACCTGCACCCGAAATAGTATAAACCTTTTAGCGAGTGAAGATGATTACTTGAGCAGCAAAGGATTAGCAGATGTGAGCACTGCATAGCTGGTGATGCTAGTCACATTTTCCTAAACAGACATTCTATTAGATGCACACAAGCCAGGGAGCGCGACAGAATGCAGCGCTTTTCAAGCAGATGGATATATGCACTCAGATCTGTGTGCCTTTCCCAGGCTTGCCATCACCTTTCTGCTAAACAGGGGATATGCTCAGGTCTGAGCAAAGGGTCTCTGCTTTCTGCATTACCGGTATCTTTCAAAGGGACAAGGTGTTCTCACTAGTCATAATGACATGGCATGAATAATGCAAAGCCCTTGCATGTATGAGAGGTTCTCTGGGTCTTTTCCTCCCAGCAACCAGCTGAAGGAAGGTTCATATTGCCACTGTAGTTAGGGAAACTGTGGCATGAGCTCATGGAGCTGGCTTGATTTAACTCGCTCACTTTATGGTTCAATCCCCTGGATCCTTGTTAAACCTGTCCTTGCCCAGACCGTCCGTTAAGTTTGGGGTGATGCCAGGAACAGAATCCAGTTCTCGGAAAGCCTTTTTGCTCCAGTGGATGAGTTCCCTGATGGAGGGCAGAGCTGAACCTGCCTCCTCAGGGCTCCCACAGCCTTTGCAGCTGAACCGAGAGAAGCAGCAAAAGTGGTGAGTGGGGATCATGTGTGAGTGGGTTTGGGGGCTGCCCTTTCTGCAGTGTCCTGGGTTAGGGGGAGCACAAAACCGCACACTCAGAGCTGTTCTCTGAGGCAGGACCACAGTTCCTGCCCAGGCAATGGGCCTGGGAATGATGGGGCTGCTGGTATTTGCTCTGTGTTAATCTCCGGGGTCTGTGGGTTGATACTGCTCCTGTCAGGGCTGAAAGACCTGTCTGACTGCTTGAAACCATGTCCTGGGCATGGAAATTAGTACTTTCTATTGCTTTTGCAAGACTGTTGAGTTATTGGGGAATTTCAAATGCTTTGTTGAAAATAACTGAATATGCACAGTGCTTTGTATCCTGGGAAAGCCTTGCCAAATATAGGGAATCCACAAAGCCCAGGGATACCCCTCTGGTGGCCCTCTGAAGGAAACCAGTCGTCTGAAGCCTCTGTCTTGTAACAGCAGCTGCTGAGCAGAGATGGAAGGGCTACAGCCCCTTGTGAAATGGATTAAGTTTTATTCTGCTTGGGGAAATTTGTCAAGGAAACTGAGAGACCAAAAAATAGCAGAGTCTGGAGATTGCCAATTCTGCTGGCTACCTGCAACGCTGTTCTAGCAGACTTCCAGGCAAAAAAAGGTTGTCCCACATGTTTGGCTAAATGGCAGCCTGGGTCCTGGCCCAGCCTTTCATCTTGCCTGCCAAGTATTTCCCTCTCTCTTCTCTCTCTCTCTCTTTTTTTTTTTTTCTCCCCTTGAGTTCTCTCCAAGGAATTTGTCATTCCTGATACCCCATTCAAAAACACAAACCAGACAAAACTCAGTGCTTCTCCTGCTGAATCAGCAGATGGGAAAGAGTGTGGCTTTGGACAGCTTTCCTTTCTGTCCAGAGGACAAGTATGTACCACAGGACATTTGGGTGTAATACTCAACTAAGCTCCCATTTTAATCCTTTCTAAGGAGTAGGAGTTAGTTTTAGACTGGATCTCACTGGTAACCTTTCCAGACCAAATGGAAAATGACTGTGTTACCCTCCCAGCAGGAATGGGTCCTCTGAGCTGGGAAACCATGGTCAAGGTTTCCTGAGGGCACTGAGGAGAGCAGCCTGTGGTAGGACTGAGTGGTAGGGTTTAGTCCCTTGGCCTGGTGTTCTGGTATCTCCTTTTGCCATTAGACCCAGCTATCCAGGTCTAGCCTGAATTCATGCTGCCTAAATTTAGGATTACTGTATCCCACTTAGGAACCAGTGTCCCCATGAGGTACTCTGGACTTACTGGAGAAGCAGCAGCTCCAGGGAATAATTCAGGGTGACTGGTGCTAGTGGGATGAATAAAAGTTAAATATTTGCTCATGCCTCACCAAGCTGAGCAGGGAACCGGACCAGAAGGCTATGTCCAGCACAAACCTTCTTCCACCCTCCCACCTCCTGAGTCAGATTGCCCCGGTGTCAGACATCAACGATGGTCTGGACATGGGGGGGTGAGTGCCATAGGTGCAGCACCGATGTTTTGTGGAGGACATAACCAAGGCAACAGTATTATGTATTGTCTTAAACTGCTGTGCCCACAGCCTTTAGCTCATGATTTATTTACACCGTGGCCCTTGTGACCAGGTGATGATGATAAACACTGTTAAATTAACTTGCTTGAGGAGCCAGCAATGGTTTAGCTGGATCTGCAGGTGCGAACAGATTTGCCTTGCTGCTTGGCAGATTTTGTAGTCTGTGCTGAGGTCCTTTGTGGCACTTTCTGACACTGCTCCACTAACCAGTCCTTTGGCCCCACACTGTCCTACCAGCACAGGTGAGTCATGGAACTTAGCCCAGTAAGCCAGAACATCTCTCTCAACATTGTGGAAGGGAACCGTGCCCTTTCACCACCTCTCCACATCCCTGAAATACTCCAACAAGCCTTTTTCTTCCTCCTCAGTATAAATGCAGGGACTTTATCAGATCACAAAGCAATAAAAAAGTTCTCCAATGCCTAATTAAAACTAAATATGAGGAGTGGAACATTGCAGGAGTAAGGTTTAAGGATGGCAGACAAAGAGTAGGTTCACAGATTTAGATTTTTTTTTTTTTTTTTTTTACTAAGAGCATCATATCTTTAAATGCATTCATGATGACATTAGAAGGAAATCTGATCCTAGGCACAAACATTCCTGTGTAAATTTGCAGATCAGTTACTAAATGACTGGTTGGAAGGCACCTTAACAAGGCAGGGAACACCTCTGAAGGCCTCTGCTCTGTGAGATACTGCAGGATCCATATTCGATTGATTTATTTATTTCCCTTGGTCCATTCTAGTTGCAAATCATGACTGTGATAAGTATTTGAAGGTATTTCTTAGAAGAGAGGAAGACTGTACAGGTTTATGCAAGGCTGTGTGGTTAGCACCTTGCACCTTGTATGTCTCGTTTACACTAATTTCACTCACATGGCGGGGAAAGCCATCACTTTTTATTATTAGTCAGATATTTCTCTTAATGTTTTGAGCAGGGGTTTGGCTCTGGCACATCATGCAGCCTCAAATAATTTTTAACATATGGGGCTTGAAACAGAATGGCCTCTTTTAAGAAAACAACAATATATTCTTAATGAAGATTGAATTTGGGAATTCTCCCTCCTCTTAATTTTCCACTTCCCTTTCCCTTCTTTGTTAAATCAGTACAATATAGAAAAGCATTCCCCGTGTTTTAATCCCTGGCTTCCTTCCTGGCCAGATGATCTGGGAAAAGGTAAAACCTCTATCAATAGTCCCAGACCTGAAGTCAAAATAGGGGTGCTTGGGGCTTCCAAGACCTCTAGTGTTTTGGAAAAGCCCAGAGCAAACCCAAACACGTTCTGTCCAGCTGGTGGCTCTGACGGTGCCTCCTTCTGCAGTGTCACCAGAGGGTGAGGAAGGTCCATGCCTTCCTTCTGCTCTTACAGCTTAGGAACTTGCTTCTCTTTTTACAAACACTTCCTTCTGATACCTGCACCTCACAAACCTTTCCAGAAAAGTTACAGTAAATACTCTTGCAACTTCATATTAAGGAAAATGGGGATTTTATTGCTCCTCTGAACTCATCAGAAATGACTCCTGGCTATGCCCATGCTTCAGAAGCTCTTTTCTCCACAGTGAACCGGCCTTGCAGAAGTGCACATTATTCTCTATTTCTGGAACACATAGGCAAGCATAAAATCTTTTTTTTTTTTCTTATATACTGAAATTCCTAAGAGAATAATTTTGGTTTGAAATAGGACAAAGGACAAATGACCCAAAAAGCTCTGATTATGACTAGGAGGAGAAGGGCTTATCTTTAACACAGCAACTGTCTGTCGTTAGCATGAGAGTAGGCTAACAATACTTGCAAAGTGGTTTTGACTTGCCAAAGCATGTTTTGACTGAGTAAAGAGAGACAGTTGATAAGATATTTTGAGACAAATTGTGGAATGCAAAATACATGTGTTCAAGGTTAAAGATAGCAGTAGAAGCTGTGAGGTGAATACAAGCCAAATCATGTTACACCAAGAGGCTGTAGTAGCACAAGTCTGCTGCAGGGCCACAGGCATCTGTGTTAACCTTTGCTTTAGGGAATGCAGGAAACAACCAGGCTGAAGAGGAGAAAAACCCCAAAACCCAAATGCTTCTTACCTCAGGGAATCTTTGATGTTTGTTTTTCATCTTGTTTCTGCCCATGTAACCACTGTGAGTGTGATAAATCTCATTTGTCAGTAGAGCCCACCTGAGCACTAGCAGTAATGCGAATTGGTTTCTATTTTGTTTGGGGCCTTTATGCACATGCAGTTCACTATAATATACGTACCTTTGTGTATGCAAATGGAGGAAACATGTTGAAATTAGCAAGTTAATAAACACTTAGTGACACCTCACCTCCATGCTCCTTGAAAGCAGTCCTGTGCTGAAAGGCCATTGACAGGGTCAAACAAGAGGCTTTGGCAGGGGTATAGCCACTGCATCACTGTAGGCACTTACAACAGGTTTAGGAGGAAGATCAGCTCTGATCTTCCTCCTAAACTGCTGCTGCTGCTGCAGAGAGCTGTCTCCTAACACCTGAGATGGCATCTCCTGCTATGGGAGGTCCCTCTGAGGGGCTAGAGCAGAAGGCCAGGCAGATAAGGCAGCATCACAAATCACCTCCTTCTCCACTTCTGAGTGACTTGGCCCTGCTGCCCACACCGTTAGACAAAGGTCATTAATCACTGGGTTTGCACTCTGATGAGTGACCATGGTAGCATGTCCCTCCCTAAGTCAGTAGCTCACATTGAACAAGTCTTCGGAGCAGACATTACTTCTGATTGTTGAACAGGGTCAAGGTCCTTCTCAGTTGAAAGTCCAGATGAGCTAAGGTTATGTTGTTGTTATCATGGCTGTAACGAGGAAAAATACGGTTGTTAGCTTTAAACCTGGTAATGGCAGCAGACAAGACACCAGAGCCTGACACAAGTAAGTTATTCTGAGCTCCATGCTTTTGTGTGGAACCTACTGCCATGACTTAGCTAACATCTTGCTGTGCTCTGCAGGCAGCAGTACAAGTCCATACAGGTACTTCAGTGAGATGCTGCTCTAGCAGACCTCCAAACTGTACTCTACAAGACAGCAACCTGGCGCCATATGTGAGCAGAAAACTGTCTGTGGCCACTTACTCGCTATCAAGTATATTGACCCATGAAGTAGAGTTCTGCCACCTGCACAACAGACATTCATACCCTTCCCCCCAAGGAGTAGAATAGCACTTGCTCACTTTTGTGATTTCCTCTGCTGGTTTCTGTGACTGGTGAGGTGAGGGCTTGGTGAGCCGGTGAGTGATTGAAGGACAGATGGGCCTGGTCATTGGGCAAATGCTTGTGAACATGCTCAGGGTGCAGCTGGGCAGAGGCATTTGCCTGCAGCGTGTGTGTGCCTTCACAGAGGTGGGCAGTTTGGAAATCCCTGGCAGGTATGGAAAAGCTCACAGAAGTAAACCTTCAATCACAGGGTGCAAAACATCGTTGCTGACATCGAGGGCACCTGTAGCAGAAAGTGGAGTAGGTGAGGAACAGAGATGTTTGCTGAACTGTGAGGTGTTTAGGAGACCCTTTGTTTGCCTTAGTTTTTGGCAGCTGGAACAGCTACTGCCTTGGCTTTTAAGCATGGCGCTTTCCAGGCTGAGCGGAAATACCTGGACACAAAGAGCATCAGCATCAGCTGTATATCAAAGACCAAGCAGATGAAGGGTGGACATAAAAGCTAGAATAGAAATGAGGAGAGCAGTCAGCAAGAGGAAGTGCTCTGCCAACCACAGGTTGTCCACAGACCACAGTTTGAGAAGCTCGATTTCCTGCTCTGCGTTTGTCACCAAGGTGGACCAGTAACACAAGGCTTCTGTGAGGTAGGAGGGACTACTGAGCAGGCAAGCCCACCTCATGGGACACACTGAGCCTGTCATGTCACTTCCATTATCCAGTTTTTCGGTACATCTGAGAACCTTTCAATGCAGGAAGCTCCCATGGTTTGTTGGCTTGCCTAACTAGCTACATCTTTCCCCTTTCTTTTGCATATCAGACACCATAAACTTGGCTTTTATTTCTAAGTAAAAGGTGGCAATCAGCTGGGTGTGCTCTCTGAAGACCTCAAGCACTTTTTTTTTTCCCTGCTTTTTGGGTTTTTCATTGTGCTTTTTTTCCCCCAGTTTGATGGTTTGATTTTCTGTCAGATCTCTTGGCTCTATTACAAAAGAAGCATTTATTAAAGCCTGATTTTCAGTGTGGAAGTATTACCATTCGGCACACAAACTCACCTGTTGTGTTAGGGGTTTTCCCACATGTCACTTCACTGCCTTCCCATTTTCCCAAGTCTTGGTTTTATGATTAAATGACTCAAGAAGTTTACAGACAATGGAGCTCTCCTTGTAACTAGGTTGGGAAAGGTGCCTCAGTTCCACCACCTGTTGGAAAAAAAGAGCTTCTAGGTTTTCCTTCTGCTTCATGTACTCCTTGGAAATGGTGTTGCAGTGCTTGAAGGGTTTCCACATGTGACCTTCAGACACAAGCTGGCTTGTCCTGAATAGTGTCCCTTCAGGTACCCGCTGGCTTTAGTGCAAAAAGCTCCTCTTCACTTGGTGCGTGGAGTTTATGGTTACTTATCCTTTCTCCCTTGAGAGCAAGCCAACTGGTACACATTTTAAGGCCTGTAATCCCTGTTCTGATATAAATAATACCAATTTAAACATAAATATACCTATGTTTCTTTATCCTTCAGGACAACACAGAAATCCCTTGTTCTTTGTCTCTCTTGATGTCTTCTAATATTCAGGGAGAGAAATAAAAACAATAATATATAATAATAAAGACCTAGCTCATCATTCTTACACCTAGTTTATTTAAACAAAGCTAAGACCCTCAGTCTTATCAGTGCACTACAGAGCATTGGGTTTCTGATTTGTGATTCAGATTTAATAATATGTGATGCATCTTCTCAGATCTGTTCTGGCGACAGGCAGAAGCCGCAAATGGGTGGGAATGACAAGGACTGTGGGGACTGACATGGCTGGGAACTCTGTCCCAGCTCATCTGACAATCCCTGCTGCTGCCACACACAACTCGTGTGCTCAGCTGCCCCAGGGAGGATCAGAGTGACCAAGGCCATCTACAGCCAGGAAGCCTTTAGTGGCAGCAAGTCTGTGGCAATATTCCCAAAGTCCCTTGTACAGGTATGCCCAGACCTGCACCCACATGAAATTCACTGGGTTTTGTCTCCCTGCCATTCTGATGATTTCTGGGAATATTCAGCTGGCAAGAGTGGCTTTTCATTTCTAAAAGCAATGACTCGTGGGGCTTCATTGCTTCACTGTACATTCACTGTGCAATAATTCAAATCACCATTGTCACTGTCATTGCTTCCAAGCAACATGGTACCTTCTGCTAAACTGGGGCAGGTGTGTAAATGTAATCACCATACAATTAATTAATCTGTGTTGGCAATCAGTATGCAACACACAGCTCCCCCTGCATCCCAACTGAGTTCAATTTAGCAGGGAGGCAGCAGGTTTTAAAAGCACTTTGCAGTAAGCACTCAGTGCAGAAACCTGAAAAGCCGGCAGCTCTAGGAATGCTGCATGTAACAAAAATGAGTGCAGTCAAAGGGGTTTGCAGGACTGTGGGAGAAGGAGAAAAGAGTTGGCTGAATTGCATCTTATTTCTGAAAACTCTGAGTTTAGAAATCTGATGCATGAATTCTGAGCAAGCGAAATAGCAAACGCTGGCTGATCACCGCAGCGGTGCCACAAATCCCTTCAGTTGGCAGCACAGCAAAAACCTGGGAGCTGCCTGGTCTCCCTCCTCTGTCAAGCTACCGTGGAGGGGCATTAAATTGCTGGATTAAGCACTCCCACAGCCCAGCATCTGGATCTTTGCGACAGCTGTCCCCAGGAAAGAAGTCAAGTATTGGTGCCATAACTGCGTCAACTGGTGTGTCATGGGTCACAGCATTACAGCTGGTAAGGTCTGTTAGGTCATCCACTCCCATCTCTTAGCCAGCACAGGATTTGACTCAATAGTTTGCTGCTGCTCTAAACACGGCACTGTAAGAGGTTTGGGCAATGCCGGTCTCTCCCTTGTCTCTTGGGAACTTATCCCTTATCTGCTATAACTCGCTATCAGGAAGCGTCTGCTTCCCATTGCCCTCTTTTAGTACGATCCCGTTAACGGCCCTTCTTGCCTTTCCTCTCCCTTCCACTGAGCTGTGCTTTGCTCCCTCGGCACAGGCACAGCACCATGCCTAGTTTCTCCCCGGCTGGGCTGCTCTTTGAAGGGAGCACACCTCACACCAGGGAGCTTTTCAGTTACCTCTAGCAATTATGACACAGGCTCTCAGTGCTGAGGACCCCGAAAGTCTGGGCTCCCGTTCTTCCAAAAAGTCTCCTCTGCAACCCTTCCCTATCTGCTCTGGAAAACCCCATGTGTTCAAGTCATTAGATGTTTCCATTTTCAGACTCTTTATTTTTTGTCTTGCATGTCTAAGTCTGGAATGATTTTCTGCTTTTCACCCATTCCCCCAAACTTAGAAGGTAAGGCCCCACATGCAGCCATGTGCTTTGTGTGGTTAGTTCTGTTATTTTTCTTCATCAGTGGGTTGTTCTTGCTTCCAAACACGGTTGCTGCTGTGAGCAGGGCTCTGAGCAGACCCACGTACTTGTCCTGGGAGAGAGCAGAGGGCTAGGTTCACCCCATGGAGGACACCATGTGATGTTACTACATGCCTGATGCTCATAAGGCCCAAACAATCAGCTTTGTGTCGCTTCTTTACCTTTGTTCACACCCCTCATATCCCTCCAGGCAATGGAAATCCCAAGCATCAGTGCTTTGCTGGCCCTTTTCACCTTACCTAATTAATGGGTAACAGAGCTCGGCATTGTAACTCTCAGTAACTGGAGCTATTGCAATGCATGTCAACTTCTGGTGCTGCAGTGAGACATTATCCTTTCCATCTAGGTTTCACACATCATTGGCAAGATCAGATTCATGCTTGTGTGACTAATTTGGGGAGTAGCTTTTGCTAATGGTGTTATGGAATATTTCATTATAACTCACCTTTCTTTTCCTTCAGCTCATTACTTTCCCATTACTGAGTCTGAATGTTGCCATCTAACACACACTTCTCTTTCACGTGGTTACTAGGCATTTCTTTTGGTTTCTGCTGTAAAGAAGGAAATGGAGAGATAAATCAGGTTCACTTCCAAAAGCTGTCCTTCACAGTGTTCCTCTGTATGTTTAGATGATACTAATAAAAATTATATGTTCCTGCATCTAAAAGAAATTTCCTTGCCTTAGGTTCTGGAACATCTTCAGAGAAGAGCAACCAGACTGGTGAAGGGTCTGGAGAACAAACCTTATGAGGAGTGGCTGAGGGAACTGGGGATGTTTAGTGTAGAGAAGAAGAGGCTGAGGGGGGACCTTATCACTGCCTATAATTACCTGAAAGGAGGTTGTAGAGAGGTGGGCAATGGTCTCTTCAGCCAAGTGACAGGTGATAGGACAAGGGGAAATGTCCTTAAGATGCACCAGGGCAGGTTCAGATTAGATGTTAGGAAAAAGTTCTTCACTGAAAGAGTTGTTGGGGTGTGGAACAGGCAGCCCAGAGAGGTGGTTGAGTCACCATCCCTGGATGTATCTAAAAGAGGGATAGATGAGGTGCTCAGGGATGTGGTTTAGGAGAGGACAGGTATGGTTGGCCTTGATGATCTTAAAGGTTTTTCTAATCTAGTCATTCTGTGATTCCATGTGACAAGCTGGGCTTTCTCGCTAACAAAGAGAAACTATCTCACTCATTTCTATTTCCTTTTTTAAGCACAGTTGTCTCATTTTTACTCTCTTGGCTATGATCTCAAAAAAAAAAAAAAAAGGATTAATTAAAAAACAAGATTCTATGAACTAATACCCTGAATCTGCAACTGGGATTGCAGAGAACATGCCTTATCTAGGGAAGCTGCCTCTATGGGGTTGAAAAAGAAAAAGCTAAAAATAAAATCTCACTGTTGTTTGAGGGGTTTGAAATAGTATGTTTATAATAACTAACTTTTGGGCCCAGTAGGCTATGTTAAGTTATGCCTTTGAAGGGATTGTCTTTTAAGTTTGAACTAATTTGAAGTTTACAACTTTAAGATCTGTATCTTTAAAAACAAAAGGGAAAAGGAGAAGACTTGAAATAATGCCAAATCAAGTAAGAGTCCCGCTCTTTTCAGTTCTGACATCTAAACAGCAAAACTGGTGCAGAAAAACAATATTAGGGTATGTTCTTCTACATGTTCTCTGCTTTTAAAATCAATCAAATGTCTGGCAAGCTCATGCCCACGAGTCTGTAGCCTTATCCAGTAGAACTTTTACGACCAGACCTTCCAACACAAGTACTTCCCCTGTCTGCACTGCTAAGCACATGGATAAATACTTTGTTGAATCAGCGCCATAGCTAGAAACCAGCATTTAACACCAGTCTGCCATTAGGCTGCAGGGACTAAAAATAAATGGAAGTTGTTCTTTGTGCCTCTGAAAAGAACAGAAATGTAAAGGAGAACTTGTCCCAGATCTTTAATACTCTCAGTGCCATAATTTCATTCCTGTACCACTGGGACTAAGCTCTGAGTCATAAGGTGTGAGTGGGCATTGCTCATATACAGTGCTGCAGGATGGCCCCTTTCTTGTGCTTCTGTCCTTAGAACTAGCCAAAATGACTGATGTGGCAGGAAAAAAAAAAAAAAAAGAGGGAAACCAAGTTTTTATTTCCTCCCTCTTGAATGTCCCTCTGATGTCTCTCCACATTTCCTGTGCTTTCTCCTGTTCCCCTCCCTTGCTGCAGGGAAAGGGTTCGATATGTCCAGCGGGTCCTTCAAGTCTTGTCCCACTGGACTTGTTGTGTTGTGCTGAGCAACAGAGTGTTGATTGCAGGGCTGCACCCTGAATTTTTCTCCTGCTGTGGATCAGATTTTGGGAAACAGCAAAGATACCTTTTCTGTAGTGGATAATGTGTAACTGAATCCATCCTAGCACATCCTCCTCCTCCTGTACTCTGTGTGCAACAATGGAGGTGGAGGATTTCTCCCTCCCCCTGAGCAGCCCGTCGTCGCAGGTCCCTTGATGCAGGAGTGGAGGAGCATCCACCTCTGCAACCACCAGCACAGGCTTGTCAGTGGAGATGGAGAGCGCTTGGTGTTATTTTCAAACAGTGGGATGTCTCGGTCTGCCTTTTTGTAAACTACCTACAATGGGCACAGAGGATGGCTGCCAAAACACAAGAGCAGCTGGCAGTGCCTCTGGCTAATGCTGGCAGGTCCCTCCAAGGGCCTCTGAGAGCAGGGTGAGATACCCATCATGGGATGCCCATCACAGCTCCTGCACGATCAAAGTGCAGACAGTGGCACAGCCAGAGGGTGAGCTGCAGGCTGTCTGCCCCCCTCCACACCTCAGGTGGACACTGCGGCTCAGTGTGTGTGTATTCCTGTCTGCTGGAGAGGTCTGCGTCCCTGATCCTTTTCAACATCATTCCCTTTGAAACCATCAAACATTGCTCTGACCCTTCAGCTGGAAGACAAGGGCCCAGGGGAGAGGCGTGCTCTACCTCCTGCAGTGTTGGACACCCCTCACCCTCACCCTCACTCGCCCAACAAGTTTCCCGTCTGCACTTTTGCTTACAAGAGACTCTCTTGCTGTGTTTCAGCCTCTTTGGAGACACCAGTGAAGAGGGAAATGAGACACACCCCTGTCAGGCCACCGCCTTGCCAAACTGCCTTCCGCTTCCAGGGGTCAGCATCCTCGATAAACTCATCAAGACCTGCCCTGTCTGGCTTCAGCTGAACATGAGCCGGGAAAGGGCTGGGGCCATACTTGGCAAAGAAACAGCAGGGGTAAGTCCAAAGCGGTTTCGGTTTAGGCTACCACATTTCCTGTCCTTCATGGAACTGGTCAGGAGAGCAGAGCTCTTCTTGTGTGGAAGCAAAGATACTTGGCGGATTACGTTCTCTTCTCTATTATCTTTCTCCATTACCTTTTGAAGCTTTAGCCATCACAACAGAGAAAGACACACATAATGGCTTTGGAAAAAGTAAGAAATCTTGCTTAAGGCAAACAGCTCTGTAGGAAAGGAGCTCCCCACTCCTGGAGGTCCTGGAGGTGGGGATGGTGGGGAGTAGGTGTCCTCGTGGGGTCTAGAGAGAGCACGTGCAGATGGCCTTAGCTGGTGCCAGAGCATGGGAGGGAATTCACTCACTTTGAGGAGGTTTGGACCTGTCCCTTGACTGAGTCAGGCTATTCAGGGACTAAAACTGGCACAGCCAAGTGACAACCTCCAGTGGGACTCACCTGACCAACCCGGCCTATGCAGCATGTCACAACCTGAACAAGGCACTGGGCCAATGATTCTGTTTGCACTGGTTGCAAAGGGAGACCTGAGTGCTTGTGTCTGACATAGCCTTGCATTGCCTGAGCCTCCTCGGTCATTAGCCACTCCCCGCTGGCAGGGCCATTCCCATTCCCTACCTTGGAGCAGCTCTGGGGACACATCTTACCTCTGTTCCTCCTGCTCATGCTCTTCATCCCACACACCCATCTCCAGCTGCAGCTCGAAGCAGGCAGGAGAAGAGCTGACACATCAGAGGTATCCCATGGTGAGGGCAGGCTCTCCTGCCCACTGAGCCCATCTGAAGCCAAACCAGCACTGCACCTTTCCCACCACTGCTGAAAATGGAAGATGCTGGTTCTGACCCAGGCAGCAGGGTTAGGTACAGCTCAGAACCTCCCTCATCTAAACAGCCGTGGAACGATTTTAGCCTTTGGATCCATGGCAACCAGTCGTGCCGATCAGAAAACCAGAAGTGATTCATTTCCGTGTTTCACTTCTCTTGTTCCTTAAATTTAATTTCAGATGAAGCACTTGAGCAATGCAACACAAGATAGTGCCACCTGAGACCCAAGGTCGCTATAGTCTCTTAAGGTGGGTTAGAAGGTCTGTGCCTGTCATGTGGGTGGTAGGACCAGGGGAAGGCAGAGCCTCTGTAGCTCCTTCCTCCTCACAGATAGTTCCTGTGATGTAGAGGTGGGGGCTGCCATGTGTTAGAATAGGCCTGTTTCAGGCACATATCTGTTTGCTGCGTGTTTGGATTTTCTCTGTGGTGCTGGTGGACCGAAGCCTGTGGGGGCTCACTTCTGAATGTCAGAAGCCAAGAGGACAGCACTGTGTGACATTGCAAAGCTGCTGCAAAGCAGCATGTGGAGCACGGGGGCTTCAAAGGGACAGGAGATACCCTTATGACTGGGACTTGTGCAGAGACAGGTCCTGGCTTCCAGGCAAGCTTTTTTTAAATATTCATCTGTCCAAGAAATTAACATTTTCTTGATAGATTTCCGCTGCAGTACAATAGATCAATCATTTTATCAACTCACACTTCTCTCTGATAATACCCAGATTCCAGAATTAGCTCTTTTTTTTAAATTCAGATTTTATAAAAATACCTTGACTGTCTCCTGCTAAAGCCTGATATCAAAGAACAGATAAAGGTGAAGATCACTTTCTATCTTCAGCTTCAAGGTACAAGCTAAAAATATCCTTGACAATGAGTTTTAATTAGAAATACATTTAGGAGCTTACACAATACAAAGAATGAGTTGGGGTTTTTTAAAGGTTTTTTCTTCTTTTTCCTTCTGTCTTTTTTTTTTCTATTTTCTTTCCTTTTTCTTCTTGCTCCTTCCCTCTTCCTTCTTCTTTTTTTCTTTTTTTTTTTTTAAATTTCACTGTCCTCACAGGGTGACCAATGGCTTTAGTGATTCCACTGGTTCCAGTTAGACCCAGGGGCTTCTTATCAAATGTGTGTGAATACCTGACGGGAGGCAGTGCAGAAGATTTTGCCAGACCTCAGTGCTAGCCAGTGAAGTGCAGTGGGAATAAATGGAAACACAGGAATTTCTGTTGAAATATTAAGAAAGGCTTTTTTTACTGCGAGGACAATCAAACATTGGAACAGGCTGCCCAAGAGGCTGTAGAGCCTTCGTGCTTGGAGATGACTAAAACCCAATGAGACACAATTCTCAGTGACTTGCTGTAGCTGATACTTCTTCGAGTATGGGGATTGGACTAGATGTTCTCCAGAGACTCCTTCTGATCACATCTGCTCTGTGATTTCAGGACCAGTCAATATATTGAAGTCAGTGCTGCCATCCAGAGGGATCTTAGACAAGCTGGGGAACAGAACTGGCAGTAGATTCAACAAGGGCAAAGGCAAAGCCAGGATTCTGCTTCAGGAAGGGAGAAGACCCCCAGCAAGTATCTGGTCTGACACTGTCTGGCTCAGCAGCTCTGTAAGAAAGGCACTACACAGGTGGTGGGCAGCCAGATAGCGCAGACCTATTGAGGAGAGGCTGTGGGACCAGGGTTTGTTCAAACAGGGGGAGAGACAGCTTCAAGAAGACCACACAGCAGCCTCCTGGTACCTACAGGGAGGCCACGGAGAAGATAGAGTTAGGCTGTGCTCTGCTCAGCACTGCATGGTGGGGAGGTAACAAGAGGTAACAGGACTGCATTGAGACTGGAGGGGTTCAAACTGGGTACAGGGAAACACTTTCTGACTCTGGGGACAGTAATGGTGGGACAGGTTGTCTGGAGAGGTTGTGCTGCCTCCATCCTTCGAGGTTCTCCAGTCTGGTCTGGACAAAGCCCTGAGCAACCTGTTCTGGCCTCATGGATTCACCCAGGGTATTGGACAAGAGCCCTCCTGGGGCCTCTGCCAGCCTGAATGATCTTCTGGTCTGATGAAGAAACACTGACATAAGACACTGAACACAACAGCCTTTTGTGTTAGGTTCCACTCAGGAACACGTGAAACAGTTTCCTCTTGATGTACAAATGACTCTCTCTTTTTTAGACCTAGGCTGGGACACTGTAGGATAAATTGTCCATGATTTAGGGCACTTATGTGAGGACCATCATTTGAAAAAATTGTGAGTACAGCTTAAGGCAGTGAGAAAGCTTGCCTTAGGCTTAAGGGGGACATCAGTGATGGACACAAATTTTGCTGGTGTCATCACAGATCTGAATCTCCTCTTATTCATTATTTTTGTCATGTAAAGTTCAACAAGTATAACAAAGCTAAAATAAGATCATTTAAAGGTGAATTGTACTGATAAAAAAACTTCATTGCCAATGACCTAAAATAAAGTTTAAAAGCTCACAGTATGTAGCTAAGCTCCTGATTCCTTTTTCCTTTTTCAGATATTCTTGGTTAGGAGAGAGGGTAATGTGAACAACATGGTCCTCGCAGTCCGCCTGCCAGCGCAGAGCGATGCTCCCGGTGTGCTGGAGTACAACATTAAAGAAGAAAAATCAAGTAAGGTCTTTACATTTTTCAGTCTTGCTCTGATTATTGTACTGAATCCTCTTGTGATCACCGGCATTTATGTAATCTCGCTCGCAATGAGCAGATTCCTCTTGTGACTGGCAGCAGATCTCGCTTTTATGGTGAGGTTCAGTTAATATTTCCTGTAGCTGCTTTACCTCAGCTCCCCTGTGGTTCTGCACCTTGTGCTACCATTTACAGACTCACAACAGGAAAGTAAAGCACCTCCAGATGAGCCACCCGGCACTTTGATCAAGCGAGAAGAGGGGCCTTTCACCAGGTGGAAGTCCAGAGCCAAGCACACCTCACGCAGTCATACCACACAGCAGATTGCTCCTAAACAGTTCTTAATGCCTCCCTGACTCTGGGACCCAGCTGAATCGTGGGGCTGGTGGTACCGGTGCTGCTCCTGGTCGGACAGCCGGGCTCACTGTGTGCAAGCGAAAACGAATCCAGGTGGCAGCCAGCCGCGCCTGATGCAGCCCTTGGTGCAAAGGGATGTGTAATGCATGCGACTTCCACTTTCCACTGTGCCAACTCTTGTAAACACGGCAGTTTTAGGATACTGACAGAAACATGCACTTGAAATTGTTCATCGAAATAACTTCACACTATTTATTTGTATGAACACAGCCAAATCCTCTGTTGCTGAGCCCTGCCCCAAAGTCAGCTCCCCAGAGTATATGTTTTATTCTGCTAAAACACTTGTGTTTCCGCTGATCAATGTTGTGGGTTATTTTTTCCCCCTTGACAGTTGTTCAAATGAATTTTTTCCTTCTCATATATTTCTTTACACACCTCTGCATCGTAAACAGACTTTAAAGCCAGAGAGAGAAGTGAACCTCTTCATCTGCTCTAATCTCAAGCACAGACCACAGGCTGTCGCAGTGTTGCTCCTGCACAGCGTTCAGCTGCCTGCCTGCCCACCGCATGCCCCCCAGGAAAGCTTTCTCTCTGGGACCATGCTATTGTGGAGATGCTACCTGTGTTCAGTGCCCCTGTGTGAGGGCAAGAATAGCCAACCCTTTGCCACATTTTTTTGGTGTCCAGATTAAGAATACTGGGGCAAGGGTTAGCTGCAGGGTGCAGAAACATTTTTCTCTCTTTGGACATTTGAAGTTGACCTTGGTCTTAGGTTTGCATGGTAGAAAATTGCTTTTTGATAGTTCAAGTTTTTCTTTGGATTAAAGTTTGGAAATATAAATCCAGACAGCCTAAAAATGTCATTTATAGCAAAGTCACTTCCTGTGTCCCGTGCCATAAAACCTGATTTCTTTGAGGGCAGGTGAAGTAGAATGTAGTACAAAATTTTCACTGTGAGCTAGCCTAGCTAGGATGAATTTTATGTGCCATGTTTTTCAAATTCATTTGCTTGCTATTTCTTATTTGTCACACAAAGGGTATGTTCAGAGACACAGGTGTTTGCTAGGAATAAAACATTTAATCAGTTTCGACCACTTCCATACAATTTGCAAAGAGGGTAATTAAAAATTATTCCACATTCAAAACAGGAGAACTGCCTTCACTGGCACAGGTTGCCCTGAGAAGCTGTGGCTGCCCCCTCCCTGGAAGTGTTCAAGGCCAGGTTGGATGAGGCTTTGGGCAACCTGGGCTAGTGTAGGGTGTCCCTTCCTATGGAAGGAAGGTTGGAACTTGATGATCTCTGAGGTCCCCTCCAGCCCTAATCATTCTGAGCTTCTATGATTCTATGACATGTGCAGTGATCCCAGCAGGCATAAGCCTGGTGCATTCCTGTGGTGGGTATTCACACTGGAGCTGTAGAAAGCCTCTCAGAGAAAGCCTCTCAGCTCTCCATCCCATACCACTTTGACAGGAACGCACTGGGTGCAGAAGCAGTTGTACTTTTGCTTCCTTTCTCAGTTAGGGCAGGTAGCCTGGTTCTTGAGTTTAGTAAAAAGTCTAATTCCTGTTAGTGAAACAGAAGGGTAGATGGTAAACTTCTGTGTCTCAAAGTAACCTGACCCATTAGATTTGACTTGCTGTCTCTGAATTACTCCAGCCGCTTTCTAAGCTTGTTTAGGAAATAAGTGTCCAAATGCTTTAAAAGAATTAAAACTGGAATCTGAGCTTCCTTGCTGAGTACCTGGTACATCTGGACTGCCTTAGTGCAGTGAAGCAGAACACCAGTCTTCCCTGGCATTCTGAATGCGTCAGGGTAGAGCACCCACAGTGAGTAACTGCAGACCACAGACAGTTTCTTGCTGTGGGATGTAAATTGGTTGAAAGTTGGGCTTTGTACATCCTGAGAGGTTTGAAGCATGTCAGTTGAAGAGCCCGAGGGCCACTGCAGACTGGTAGGACTTGTCCAGGCATCTAGTCTTTCACTTCCAAAAGGGCATCTTTAGTTTTTCTGTGCTTGCTAAAAGGATGTTTCAGCTTCCTACTGAACATTGCCAACAGGGAGGCAAGTCCTCCTGACAACTTCCTGCTCTTCAACTCTGTGTGAAGTGGAGCAGAGCTGGTGCCCTTTCAGTGCTCTTCAAAAGGAGCAACTTTATTTCTTCTGCCATTCAAGGATCTCCCTTCCCAGCTGTACTGGTACAAGGAACTTTGGTTTTGCTGGCCTGCTCCTATTTCCTTTCTGAGTTGACACATAAGCAACGATCTGTGTAATCTGCCCCACAGGAGACCTCTTTGTCCCTCTCTGAAAGCACTCTTCCTGAAGGGTTTGAAGAAGTGGCAACAAGTTCCTTTTTACCTTGATTCAGTTTATTAGACTCCACAGGCTTCACGCTTTCAGATGTAAACTGAAAGCTGAATTTGCCTTGACGTATATAGGTCAGATTTTACAGAGGTCCTTCCTTCAAGTTAAAATTCAAGTTGCAACCCATCCTAGATCACTGTTTTGGAGCACCTTGCCAGCTGCTTCTTACCCTTCTCATGAAGAATCAGTACAATCTCGGCTTCACAGGACTCTATCCTTGGAGATGACATGAGTGCTCTGTGCCATCTCTACTGTGATTTCCAACTCTTACTATATGCAGCTTTAAACATCAAGTTTTACTGCTCAGCTGTTTGTAAAAAGCAGATCTTATCTCATCCTACTTTTCAGATATCATCTGAAGAGGTTTTCCTCAGTATAATGACAGTATGCAGGTTGCTGCCCAGCCCCTGGCCATTTGATGACGAAAAAAAAATCAAAAACCAGAAGCTTCCTAGCACTGAGCTACTAAGTAATGGTGGATGTTTTTCTCTTTCTTTTCCCCATGTCAGATCTGCTTTGTTAATATTTAATGAAACAATTAGGGAAGTACAGTTTTCTGAGGGGAAGACCAGGTTTAATTGTGATTTATTTTTGTTTAAATGGAAATCCCCAAAGAACCCACTAGGTAAGGGGGTCAAGAAATGAAACCTTTTTTTCCTTTTTTTTTTTTTTGTGGGGAATTTTCACCTGTTCTGTGTATCCCATAGAAATCATAAAACAGAAGAATGGAGAGATTTTAAAACTTTTCTTCTGGTCCTTCATCTTTGGTTGCAATTCCTCCACAGGAAGACTAAAGCCTGGCTCCTACGGCAGGTATGGTAGAGACCAAATAGTAGATACCATGTGGTTCATAAGGATGTTTAGAATCCTAAACTTTCATAGCATTGGATCTCTGTGGTTGTTCTTCTCAAACTGAAGGATCCCTTACTTCTTACTCAGAACTGTGGAAATCTCCCAGATAGGAGGCTTGTTACAAGATTTCTTCCATTTAGGGATGCAATGTTGGGAGATACCTCACAAGCACCGAGCTTGACTGAGTTCAAGAAGCATCTGGACAACACAGTGACATGCTCTGACTTGGCTGGCCCTGTGGAGCCAGGAGTTGGACTTGATGATCCTTATGGATCCCTTCCAACTCAGGAGATTCTATGAGTCTATAAGCTCTGTAAAATCTCAACTACTTGTTCTGAGAGTTGTCCGTTCTTTTGCTTCACCCCAAAGTGGGGCCATAGAATCACATAGCTCAAGAACTGAGCACCATTTCCTGAGCTGACTCCTACCCTTGGCTTTCCTCAGCAAATTGGTTGTAAACTCAGGACCCAACTCTCCTTTCTCTTTATGTTTATCCAGTCAGAAGTCTTTCCACTGATATCAGTGACATTGCAGCAATATTGAAAAGAATCAGATGTTTACACATTTAAGGTAAACATGTATGTTTGAAGTAATATATCCTGAAAGCTTGAAAGAAGAAGCATCTGAGTATGATAGGTCACTTGGTGCAGATAGTCATAGTAGATTTTCCTTCACAGAGAGTTATGAAGATACATGCTACATGGGTAAAGTCCTTCAACAAAAGAAATGCTCTAGCATCATATACTGGGTGTAATGCTTACTTTTTTTTTTTCCTGGGAAATCTTGTGCTTTATAGCTGAAAACAATTTTATTTCATGAAAAGCATGAGTTGACCATATACTTCACAGGATATGCTTTGTTGCACCATGTGTAGTAATTGTTCATTAAACTCTTCTGTAACAAAAAAGGAGGATGTGATTCCTTTCTAAATATGCAAAATGATGCTAAATAGGAGAAGTGCCTGCAACTGCACAGAGCAGAGAAGAACGTACCACTCATGTTATTAGAATTTTTTATAGAAATAACAATGGAATTGATTTTCCAAGTCAGTACTGAACTCCTTGGGCTTGTTCCTGAAGGGATTTGTAACTGGCCTGATCCTGTTGTGGGTGCTTGCTCTTGCAATCATGCTTCTGCCTGCCCTAAAGCTGTGGCTGGCTTTTCTTATTCTGAGGTTTATCTTCCTGAGGCTGTTTGCATGAGTCCATGTTTTGGAGTTGCTGTTCTCGTTCCTTATTTAAACTGCACCCATGTGGGACAACCTGCCATCAGATGTAGCTGATCAGAAGCACCTCTTCCAACACTGAGCCAAGACTGAGTTGACCCCCAAAATCAATGCATGAGCAGTTAAAAGAGGGTTTTATAGTCAAGTGTTATCTGTAGTGTGATTATTTCATTTATTACAGGAAAATTTAGAGATTTAAATTAGAACTCTTCCTCCTCTGATCCTTCTGGCTTCTCTGGAGACAAGCATGGAATAAGCTGGAGCATAGGAGAGGTCTTGAAATAAACTTAATGCAATCAAATAGGAAAACCAAAATAAATTATCTCAAAGTAATAGAAAAATGTCCAGATCACGATTAATAGCACCTTTGAAAGATGAGGCAGTGGCATTGGACACAGTGGATTATAGTCAATTTCTGCTTTATGGACAGCAGCTATAATTCAGGTTATATGCTATGGGCTTGTGGTAAGGACCAAAAATATTCCTTGACAGAAAAGATACAGGTAATTACTGGACTCAAAACAAGTTGCAAAAATAAGAGCAATCACTGAGTGTTTTGAAAAATTGCAGGTCTGGTAGCAAAAAAGAATGTCAATAAAGAAATCCAATGTCTTGCCATTGACACCTTATTTGGCCTCTCCTAAAGTTAGACTGAGCTCAGGAAGTGCAGGCTGGAGCCTGGTAACAAAATGCTTCAGACGGACAGTCGGGATTTAGGAGAAGACCACAACTCAAAATACAGGGCAGCAATTTACCTGCCAGGTTAATTCCCTAGCTGTTTTTACCAAAGGAAATCTGTTTCCTGAGGAAGTTCATCAGGACCTGGCCACTGTGTACACCCACCACCCACTGAGCTCTGACCATCAGGACAAATAGAAGAGTTACTCAAGTCTAGAGGCAGCAGGAAGGCAGTCATTGCTGGGAGTCCAAAGAGCAGTTCTGATGAGCAAGGATGTTCCTTTGCACACTGGATTTTAGGAAGGGTAAAATCAATTGGAAAAAAAAAAAAAGGAAGAAATTATGTAAGGGTTAAGATTTCATAATCTACTTTCTTGCTTTAATAATCCCAAGTATATACAGTCTAACATTGTAAAAGCAAATTTAACTCTCAAAGCCAACTTTGCCCATTACTACCAAGTTACTTCAACCACTTCTATGCCTCCATTCCTCTTTCTGAAGCACTTAAAGGGAAAAATAATATTTTATTATAGACTAATACCATTTGCGCAAGATAAAAATGTCATGTGCAGTCATTCTGACTGACCTGTAGCAGTAACAGATGGTAATTAAACAAATAATCAGGCAGCAGCATGTTTACAGAGGGGCATTAGAGTAACATGGGGATGGACCTTGTTAATTTTTGGGGGCTTAGCTCTAAACAAAGCTGCTGAAAGCCCTAGTCTTTATAGTCCGGCCAGCCTGAGGTGATGGTTCATTCAGATCACCTTCAGATGCTGATAATGGACTTGCCTGTAGCACTCTGCTGGCCACTACAGCCACATATGGTCCATTGGGGCAGATAACTCTGTTTTGTTCACTTTTTTTTTATATATGTTGCTGTGGCTGGATGAACAAATTCAGAGATCAAAATCCTTGTTGCTAACATGGCACAGCGTATTCTGCTGGTATTTTCCCACATGAACCACCCTGAAGGACTGCATGAATGAGGTCATGAGAAAAAATGGGAGGCTAGCGCCGTCACTGCAGCCTACTCATAATTTAGATGCTTTAATGAGTGGCCGCTTGTGCAGATGATCTTTGTGATATGAATATTTTTGTTGAAGTGTTGGCAGCTCTTGTAATAGTTTCCTCAGTTTTGCAAGTCTTTTTTTGCAAACACCCTGCTGCTGGAATCGGGAAGTAGAGTGACGATAGGTATTTTTTTCCCCAGAAAGATAAATAACCCTCACAATTGCAGAGAAAAACCTAAAGGTGCAACCTTAAAATTTCTTAAAGACTCAGAAAAAAATAATATATAAGTAAAAAACGTATAGGAAGACAATCTCTTATTTTAAAAATTAATTTTAATTGCATTTATTTTGGATCCCTTCTGAACTGGAATGGAGATGGAAAATGTGGAAGTCTCTGCTACTGTCTGGGGTTAGAAATATGGGATTTTTCACCTCATAGCTAAAGTGAATGAACTGAAGCACGTGTTGGTATTGGACACTGACTTAAGAGATAAAGCCATCTATTTGGGTAGCACTTGTATATTTTCACAGGAGCTTTTCATGAGAGGGCTGGATGAAGCCTTGAGCAACTTAGTTTGGCCTCATGGATGACCATGCTTTGAGTAGTGGTTTGGGCTAGATACCTTTTAGGTTCCACGCCAGCCTGAGTGATCCCATGAGACAAAATCAGCCAGTGAGACTGAGTCACAGTCTGTGGGCAAACTCAGGGCAGAGAGCAGTTCTCAGAAGGGATGTCTCAGAAAAAAAAAAAAAAAACAAAAAAAACCCCAGAAAAGCAGTTTCCATCTTGTAAGACCCAGGTGAGGGGAGAAATGCAGCTAAGATTTAAGGGATGATGATGAAAAAGGAAAAATAAAACATAAAGATTTCCTAGGTTAGGGTCTCAGTTGTTGTCTTCCCCAAAACTTCTATTCTTTGATAGATACCTTGTGTACAAGGGAAAGGATCCAATATGGTTAGTCTACTTAGTGCACATTTCCAGCTCAACTAACTCATATGAGGTATCTCAGCATTCTGCATATTGCAGATCTAAGCTTGCCGTGGGCTGAAGTAGACTCCATCATGTGGAGTTAACAGCACTGCAAAGTGTCTGGACTGGTATTGAACAAGTGCTAAAGGGACGGCGGTACTGGGACCAGTACTGTTCAATATATTCACTGATGACCTGGATGAGGGAATAGAGTGCACAGTCAGCAAGTTTGCTGATGACACAAGGCTGGGAGGGGTGGCTGACACACCAGAAGGTTGTGCTGCCATTCAACAGGATTTAGACAGGCTGGAGAGCTGGGCAGGGAGAAACTGAATGAGATTTAACAAGGGCAAGTGTAGGGTATTGCATCTGGGGAGGAACAACCCCAGGTACCAGTATACCAAGGGCAGTGGCATCCCGAGTTGTATTAGAAGGGGTGTGGCTAGTAGATCAAAAGAGGTCCTTCTCCCCCTCTACTCTGCCCTGGTGAGATGCAACCTGGAATACTGTGTCCAGTTCTGGGCTCCTCAGTTCAGGAAGGACACAGAACTCCTTGAGAGAGTCCAGAACAGGGCTACCAAGATGATGAAGGGAGTGAAACATCTTCCTTCTGAGGAAAGGCTGAGGGAGCTGGGTCTCTTTAGCTTGGAGGAGACTGAGGGGTGACCTCATTAATATCTATAAATATGTTAGGGTGAGTGTCAGGAGGATGGAGCCAGGCTCTTCTCAGAGTTGGCCAGTGATAGGACAAGGGGCAATGAGTGCAAGGTGGAACATAGGAAGTTCCATGTGAATGTAAGGAAAAACTTTTTTGCTGTGAGGGTGACAGAGCACTGGACCAGGCTGCCCAGGGGGATTGTGGAGTCTCCTTCTCTGGAGACATTCCAGACCAATCTGGGCGCGTTCCTGTGTGATTTAATCTAGGTGATTCTGATCAGGCAGGGGGGTTGGACTAGATGATCTTTACAGGTCCCTTCCAACTCCTGATATTCTGTGATTCTGTGACTTTCAGCTGGAGTAGGCCAATCCAAGGACTAAATGTGCATCCTATTCTTCTCAAGTCAAACCTCTGGAGACAACCTCTGGCTCATCAGAGGGCAGGCAGAAGGGCCCATCAGAAAGTACATTTGCTTACCTCTATTATAGCTGTAATGGTCATTTTAACTGAAATGGTTGGCCTCCTTGAGTGGAAACCCTGCAGCTTTCAACACCGGAAAGAAGAATACTGTAAACTAAGGCATGAAATGCAGGGTAGGACTATTTATAGCTCTGATTTCCTCTGAATAGATGAGAGGTTAAACCTGACATTAAGGAATGAAAAGATCAAGTTATTTATATATATTTTTGATACCCCATGTTGCTATTCAGCCATAAAGCATACGAAGAGGGGACTGCCATGGCAACCACTTCATGAACCACCCTGGATACTTGTCTAACAGCTAGAAAGGTCATTAAGCATCTTCCACTTCAGGGGCTATATAGAATATGATTTTATTTATATATATATATATAAATATCTGAGGCAAAACCAACAGTAGTCCCAGTAACTAGCAGTTAAGGTCCTGCAGCCTCATGAACACAAGTAGATGGAAAAGGGTGTGAGATACTTTTTAGGTGAGTTCAGGTTGTAACTTGTGCTGACACTGCTGTCACATGCTGCCATGAGAAGTGCTCTCACTGTCCCTTATCTGCTGGCCATGTGTGTTCATGCTGTCATGCCCCTCTGGTCCCCATCTTTCTCTCCTTCACATAGGTTATGGCTGAGAAGGACAGTGATGCAGACATAGGGCATGAAAGTAGGACAGTATGGTGGGGCCACGCTTCTTTAGAGGTGCTGTCATGTTCTGGGCTACGTGAAATAAAGCCTGGAAAGGAGAAAAAAGTGATATGGGGATGGAGGGATGGGTGGTGACTCAGGGAGGGTGGGTGGCAGGCTGCAGATAAAGGTCAGGGAACAGTGTGGAGAGGGGCAGTAGGTGGCCAAGGGGTGGGAGTCACATCTGTGTGAGCCCTTGAGATGCTCTGGGTGAGGCTGAAAGGAGGCTACCCAGGGAGGTAGGAGCCCAGCAGAGCTGCCCCGCAGTGTGAGGAGAGGAGGCTACAGACAGGGGACAAGCACTGTCTGAACAAAACCATGGCCAAATTGCCCCATGGCAGCTACCCTCCTCAAAGCAGAGCTGTGCTGGCACTGTGCACCACTGCCCCGAACAAGCCCAGCTCCCTGCCAGCACGGTATTTAGTGGGCTGCAGGAAGCCCTTTGCCTGCCAAGCACGGAGGTACCAACACTACTATTTACACAGTTTGCGTATGCTTTCTGTACATACAGGCAACTCCGCCGCTGTACTGTGAGGGAAGCCAATTTTTCCAGCTTACTTCAGAGGAATGTTTTCCTTCACTGCTGTGTGATGGAGTGTGTGATTGAGGCAAAGCAAAAAATTGTTGTCAGCTCTGGGCCTGACTAGACTGAAAAAAAGCAGAAATGTGCTGGAAAAAATACCAGTGAAGTTATCAAAGCCCTCGAGAGAGCAGATTTCTTCTTTTCTCTTGCCAAAAATGGCTGATTTCCCTAATTCCATCTCACTTAAGCAAATCATACATTTCAGCAGCAGAACTTGGCCAAGGCTATTTTTTTCAAGGATTAGCCAGTTGATGAATAAAAGTGTATGCATTTTTAGGAGGGGAGGCTGAAAAAAATGAATATATAGTTAACCTTAAATTTAAAATTTGATGTAGTCAGTTGCATGTAAGGAGGCCTCTGAGCATGCAGGCTAGTATCCTATTTTCCCATAGTAAATGACTCCTGTTCAGTGTGTGATACAGACCTTGCTGTTAAGAAGAGTAACAAAACTGACAAATGCTATCTTTTAAAGTGGTTCCTGCTGCTGCAGATGTGTCTGTGTGACAGCTTTGAAGATGTAGAGCTACCCTAGTTATCTTCAGATTAGTCTTGTTCAGACACAGATAACCATCGTCTGTCTGCATCACCCAGGGCTCAGCATGGGCTAATTTCCCCTGTTTATGCATGTTCCTCACTAGCAAGAAAAATCTACCATCACTTATAAAACTTCTTGGTAAAAAATAAAAACAAACTACTATTGAGCAAGTCAACGCCATGGTATGGGACAACTGGGCAGTTCTGCCTCAGCCTCCAGCTTGAGGAGTGCGGGTTTACTGTTGCTTTCTGCTGGATCTCATCTTCCACAAAGCCAAGGGCCACCTCTATGCATGCCATTATAAGGACACAGAAGATGTTATCACTGCCTGGTCTACCATCTGTGGTTTGACTGGAGATAGAGACTGAAAAATTTCTAGTCCCCTAACCTCAACATCTTCCCAAGGCTAGTCTGCCTAGCAAGGACAAGATCTCTGCCATATCCATCATTATTAACCCTGAAAACTGAGTTAGTGTCAAGGAGTTCTCACTCAGGACGTGACTCTGAAGTAGGAGCTCAGAGTCTGGTTTGGCAAGAAGAGCAGCTGAGGGCTTGGATGGTGTTGTAAAACATGGTATGAGGACACAGTTTGTAGCCTGTTGTGTTCATCATTTCTCTTCTAAATGCAGGCATGCACATGGACAGCAGAGTCTCACCAAGTCCCACTCATCTGAGTTGAGTTCCACATGCAGTTCCACTGCATGTTTTAAAACATAAACCACTCTTAAAACATAAGACACTTGTGCAGCTGCTTTTCCAAGATGTAAAAGTGCCAGGTTTCCGTGCAGTTTACAAGTTGTTTTGGAAACATTCTGGTTGCTTATAGCAGGTGTTCTATTTTTCTTTTTTTTTTTTTTCTTTCTAAAGCCTTATCCTGAAGAGTTACCTCCTCTCTCTGCTGGCAAACATGTTAATTTTTAGTGCACACTTTAAACTGACAGGACTGTAGGGAAATCTTGTTGGAAAGAAGCCTTCAGGACCTCACTAGCTTTGTTAATCCTCACTTTGAATGCTTTTTTTTTGCCTTATTTTTCACTCCCAAGAGGCATCATGAAGAATCTCTGTGTAATCAGAGCTAGAGACTATGTATGTTGTTCTGGGATAATAATGCCTTACCCTACTCTGTTTAGTACCTTGAACATAACACCAAAAGCTTACTGGTTTTAAAACACTACTCTATAATATAGTATTATATATATATAATACAAGAATAATATCAGTATTCTTGTCTCGATGTCTAAGCTGGAACAAATTATGAACTTTGTGCTTGGACGGTGTTTGCTACCTGAAGATGTTATTAAAGAGCTTAACAAACGAGGGTAAATAAGGTCAATGAGGTAAAGAAGATACTTTTTGAACTAAAATGTGGGCAGTAAGGACTTTGTACTTTGACCTTTGAGTAGGGCCCTCAAACTCAGTGAGACTCAGAAGACCGGGAATCAGAAAACCTTCTTCCACCAGGTTGGCAACTAGGTGGGATCTCAGCTCTCAGAAGCAGAAAGCTTACTTTTTCCTTTTGTTGTCTACCTTATTGACCTCTGCCATTTCAGAGTGGGTTAGGCCTTTTCATCACTCACCTTTGGAAAATGCAGTCTTTCTTCCTGGAAGTCATTCATGCAGAATACGGTTCTGGGTACTAGATGGCTTCCCTTAAAATGCTCAGAAAACTTCCTTTTTCTATATGATTTGCCTCAACTTTATGGTATTTCATGATATATCTCAGAACCAAAGCAAGAAATATTTCTCTAAAGTAAATGGGAAAAAATGGTTCTTAATAAATACATGTATATGATAACATATTTTTCACGTAAGGATTCATTCTCATTATTATCTATATGGCCTATAAATTGTTGCTAAGAACTAAATCCCCGGAATTTCAAATCATAGCATCCTTTCCTATTACAGGATGCACAGGGGAAACAGCTTATCTTACAGCTTTGTTTCTTTCACAGAGTTTTACCAAAAAAATTTGCCTTCTGAGAGCAACTTGCGAGTATCTATATTCAGTTTTGTCTCATCAGCTGTGGCCCTGAGCCTTGACAGTTTGAATCACTATGCTGGGCAGCATAAATCTTGTGCAGCCATTGTAGTGTATGGGTGGATGCTGAATTACCTGTGAAAATGTGACTTCTGCAACCATCCCATAGTGTTCAACTGCATACAGCAGGGACCATGCCAATTGAACATGTCACCCCACTCCACTTGGTGTCCTGTGGGGCCTCCTCAGTCCTCAATATTTCAGAAAGGTCACGTTTTTGTCCCTGCTGTGTGACAGCAGGACGTGTAGCCCTGCATGGCTATATCTAAAACTTCACGTTGCCATGTGGTCCTAGGAAGAAGTCCCGAGTCTCCCCAGCCTCTGGCTAAAGAAACAGTGCAAACCAGGGATGGAATTTCCACAGGCTTTAAGATATTTATTTGAGCACTGAAAAGGAACTGTGGGGTGAAGATCTGACAAGAGAGAGAAGTGCTTTGAAAGGAAGCAGCCATTTGCCAGACTGCACTCTCCTCTTAACCCCTGAAAGTGCTGGGAGTGTCCCTGGGCCTGCTGGGACTCTTCGCATGGATAGCAGCAAGGGAAGCACTGAGGAGCTGAGACGCTTCCTTTGGCTGGGTTAGCTGTGCTTGAAGTACCCTTGAGAGCCACCCTCTCAACCCTCGCTGAAACAGTAATCTCGGTAAGGAGGAAACGGGGCCGTGAAAGGGCTGTAACAAGTTGCTGCTCAAGCATTCTGCACCAGCAGCAACGAGACCAGGCAGCACCAGGACTTTATGCTCAACTAAAGGCAGAAAATCTGAGCAGACACCAAGGGGCTATCCCTCTGCTTGAGTGAAAGTGAATGAGCCAAAGTATAGTGGGGCTGTTAGATGTGAAGATGGTCCTTCTGTTTAGCACCGGGCTATGGGGCACAGAGAAACAGAGCACTCTGCCTCCCGCTCAGCCCCAGCAGGAGGAGAGTGCCAAACCGTGTTGTCCATCTTCTCTAACAACATTAACTTCGTTATGCACAATACAATTATATTTTGTGAAAAACATAGTTTAAAAATAGATTTCTCTTACACTCAAGGCCCAAGCTCATTACCACTTTATCACTTTCTTAATTCATTAGTTTCAATTTCCCAGGAACTGCCACCAGCAGTGATTTTTTTTTTTTCATCACAGACAGAAAGATTAAACTCTGTAGGAAACCATAAAATTGAAATCCTCTAAGAAAGCATGAGTTGGATGCAGAACAGAAGACTCTGGCAAAAGTCCAAAACAGGGAAGTTTCTGACTTTCTCTGATGAGGGAAAAAAATAGAAACAACCAATAGTTTCATGAAAGAATCACAAGGAAAGGAAGACAAAACAGACTTGAGAACTGTGCTATCCAAAAGGAAACTACATCTTAGGCATTAGATAGAAGAAGTGAAGACAGCAGATTACAGAAGAAACAGAAAGGCCTTGAGAAAACAAACAGTGGCAGTGTTCCACAAGAACTCAGATCTCAAAGGCCACACAGTACTGTCCATAAGGTCACCAAAAAGTACTACAAGAAACAACATCAAGGACAGATAATAGAGACTTTCAGACAAAGATTTCTGTTGTGAAAAGAAACAGTAAACACTCTAAGGAATTCTACCAGTACAATCTAAGTTACCTTCTATGCAGCTAAAGCTCTTTCTCTTAATGCCACCACCAGCCTTGTGCATGAATAAGGGTCAGATGGAGATTTGTGTGTGCTCAGGGAACTGAAGCAATAACCTGAAGAAATTACAGAGTGAAGAAATCACTCTCTCACACATCTCCGTAAAGCACGGCAGGTGTGACAAGCGCAGTGTATCGTGACAAACTCAACTCCCATGATGACAAATCTCACAGTTTGCCAGAATCTGCAAAGATAAGAGCTTCTCAAGCACATCCAAGTAGGACTTCTGAGGATGACTGTGTTCTCAGTAGTCCTCTGTCAACACAACTGCTGCAGAATGAGGAATTCATATCTTCGAATTCAGATGTCTCTGAAGGATTACACAGATATCAAAAACAGTGAACAGGACTAACAGTGCCATTAGAGAAGAAGAAGCTGAAGTAATTGGGTCCCATGAGCCTATGTAAGCAGTACGAAGATGGAAATTGGGGTGGTTTGTCCATGTGACCAGAACAACAGCACTAGCAAACACAATTATGTAGGGAAAAATCAAAGAGAAAAGGAAGGCAGAATGCCCAGGGACAGTATGACTCAAAAACATCAGCATCTGGATGGAGAAGTGATGGGGAGATCTAAAGAGAGAGGGAAACATGAAGACAGTTTCCAGTCAATGCCTAAAGACAACACTCTTCAGAGCATGTTGGTGTCATAAAGGGTAACAGGAGAAAACCATAACTTGGTCATATCCCGTTCACTTACCAAGTTGCACAAAAGACACAAAACAGAGTATGGTCAACAGTGAATTAGCAAAATTAATTTATGTTTGCCAATGCTTCCGCCCCCCGTAAAGTATTTTGCTATTAACTCTGATATCTTGCTTTCAGACTGCTCAAAATTGCCCCTTTTATTTCCTGAAGGTGGCTTTTTTTTTCCGTGAGCTTCTAAATACCAGGCAAAACTCAATATTCTGTGACAATAGGTTCGACTCACTGAACCCAGCCTATTCTTGCTGTTGCTTTAGATCATAGTCTTGACATCCTGCCACTGTTCTGGTGAGATGTAGAGATTTCTTTGCTCTTCAGGTGCCCTGAGTGTAGTTCGATGAGTCCAAGAAAGATTAATTTTGTCTCTGCAGTTTTCAGCAGGATTATAGCAGTCTGGCAGAAAAGTGTCTGCTTGTAGCTTTTGCAAAAGTCATGAGTTCCTATAAATGGCATCACCATCATCCCTTCCTGAGCAGCAATGCTCATGTCAGTGAAATGTCCCCAGCTACCCACAACACATCCACAGCCAGAGAAAAGTCACCTCTTCCTGACTGTCTTCTTGGAGCAGGGTGTTTTGAGGGGACTGGGGGAGAAAGATATTGTCCCCAGTGCTGAGCAAAGCTCTTTTAGCTGTGCAAACTTGCTATTTTAGACATCTTTTCAAGAATCAGAAACACGCAGCAGGACACACTTAATGGTCGCCACAAGCAAATGGGAACCACTCTCATGAAAGATGCTCCTATATTGATCCCATCACATGCCACCTGATGGCAAAGCGGTCAGTGATATCTGCTGGTGGTCAGCAGGTGTCTAGATAAAAACAGGTTAAGGAAAAAGTATTGTAGTTTCTCCTAGGGAAGACCTTCCCCACAGGAGATTTCCCCATGGGTGCTGTGCTGGGAGTGGGTCCAAGGGGCTGCAGTAGTCCTGTGCAGTCATTGTTCAGAATTAATTTTGGGCAGAGCATTGGTCCTGATGGTGCTAGTACCTTGAGTAACAATCCATCTGAAGCAGTGTTTTTCTATTCTTATTTGTTTGCAGGCCACCCAAAAATGTCCCAGCAGAGCTGTGGCTCTCTGCATGATGAATTCCAGCCTCATGACAAATACTCTTGATTTTGTTACCTTCTATGACCTCTCAGAGCAAACAAGGGACAGTCTAGTTTCTAAATACCACTTGCTGAAAACTCTTGGCCTTAAACTCCAGCAGCTTTTGTACCTTGACTGCTTTAGCTGTACAATTCCTGGTGATTTGTGGTGTTTTGTGCTATTTGTCTGTATATAGGAGGAGGAGGAGCTGTACGGTGCCAAGGCACTTCAGTGTGGATACTCCTGACACTGAGGGGTTAGGATTAATATTCTTTTGTTAAAATTCAAGATCCCAAGAGACAGAGCTTCCTGGAAATGAAACAGTCATTAATCCCAATCGAGCAATCTGCTCATGTCTGTAAACATGTACAGGTGCAGCCTGCTCTCTTATGTACACCTGCAGCTCAGGATGACAAAGTGAACATGTGGTTCCTAACAGAAAAGGAATCCTTAAAATCATTGTCACACAAAGGGCTTTATTTAATTGCTGGAGATTCGAGTGAGTTCAGACTCTTGGGTTTTGGTTCATTCTCTGGAACAGCACTTGTCTTTATTCTTGTTTCCTGAGTCAGAGCTGCAAAGCAGATGGATTGCAAACTCTAGGAATTGTTCATGGTAGATGCTTAATGAAAATCCCTGACTGAAACATGATTCTTACTGAGAAAAAAAAGAAAAAAGAAAAAAAGAAAAAAAAAACCAAAAAAATATGCTGAACGTTTATTTTTCTATTTGTGGGACAGAAGTAAGGGAAAGGGCTTGTCTGCCTCAAAGTATGTTTAAATTTCCACATTTCAGTCTGGTACCAGCACACACACCAAGGTGTGATCTTTGTGCTGATCCAATACAAATTGATGTTGAGAATGACTTCTGAGACCTGCACAGCCTTTGCCTCTATGAAAATGCCTACTTTGGTGTATTCATCCCAAAATAGCAACCTGCGTGGCCTGGGATGGGACAAAGGGAGAAGTACAAGAAGGAAATGCCTTGTTTTGGGAATGAACTGTGAAGCTGAACAAGAGACAAGCTTGAACATTTCCTTCCAGTGGGATGCTCTGATGGCTGGAGAACAAGAATCAGTGCATGGGGCCAGGGAAGAGGACAGCCAGGCGGATGTCTCTCTCCCACAGGTGCTGGAGGCTTTGTAGAGGAGCTAGTAACCAGGCAGCAGGGAAGGAGCTGAAGACGTTTCACAGGGCTGTGAACCATGGCATGTGGAGGAAGCTGAGATTTGTCCATTCAGCTCTGAACAGTGCCCTAGAAAACAGAGCAAAGGAAGATGCAGAGTGGCTGTGGACTGCTGTGGGTGTGAGATGTTCTGCTCCCTGACAGCTCCTGGCATGCTGCTGTAGTGGGAGCAGTGCAGCTTTGGGGCTCCTTTTCTCCATCACCAGTAAACAGGGACTTTTGAGAACCCACTGCAGATTTCCTTAAACCTGTCAGTCTGTTTGTGATGGTGTGTTGTGTATATACGAGCACAGACAATTTATGAGACACTATAAAGTTGAAGCACAGATGGACACCTCTCCAGATCCATCTCTCTCTTTGCCATGGGTTATCAATGTGAAATTTTCTCCATCGGCTGGTGAATTTTTCTAGTTTAGCAGCCAAAAGCTCTATGTGAGATTTGGGCTACACAATACCATAGCATGCTGTTATAAAAGAGGTCATCCTGAAGGCCTTTGTAATGTGGTGTAGATTGTATTTTGCCACTTAAGGAACATGCTGTTGCTGTATAACACAATGGGAGGGAGAAGACAGGAGATACAAATAGCCTGTGCTCATGCTGCCTGAGTGACCCAGGTCAGAGCACACACACCTAGTAATGAAACAGTAATTTCTGGGTGTTTTTGCTTCAAAGCACTTTGTCCATCCAGACGAAACAAGATTCCAGCATGGAGAGTCACAAGGTCACAATGTATTGCAGATACGCATCCTGAGAGATACAGGGGCCTGTAATGAATCCTTTGGCTGTTACCTGGGGGGGGNCTTCCCATTGTTTTTATTACTGTCACAACACTCTGATATCTTGAGCTAATCATTCAGAGAGCCAAGCCGAGACATTTCGTCTCCAGTGTTTCCCTGAAGATTTTTATTTTGTTGTCCATATGAAGTCAGTTTTTTATGTTTCTTCATATTAGGCCATGCAAATACTAGACAGTCACAGAATACCAGTGTGAGCCAAACCCACCAGCTTTTTTTACCATACAGCTCAAAGAAAACCATCACTGACTGTCTCTTTTTTTTTTTTTTTTTTCATCAGTCCTGTACCTGGAAGGATCTGTCCTTGTATTTGAGGATGTCTTCAAACTGGTTGCCTTTTACTGTGTCAGTAGGTGAGTTGGTTTCATTCCTTCCAACGAGGTGTCACTTTGCCCTCCCTCTGGACTGTTTTGCCCTGGTATCCAGTTACAGCACAGCCTGCACTGTTTCCTCGGTTTTCTCTACCCTGCCAGACCAGGATGTATTTAAGATACTAGTATGTGAGATGAGGAGAGATCACCCAGTTTATAGCCAGGCACACTGTAACCACAGCTGTCCCTGAAGCTGGAAGTTTTGTCTGAGGAGGGTCCATAGGGCTGCACTCACAAAGGACCAAGGCACAGGATTGGGGCTACCAGAGCACACAGAGAAAAAAGCATCCTGGATTGACCAGCTCTTACTAAAAGGAGCTTTAAGCATACACACACGGTCAGTCTATGGCATGATTCAGCCTGCTGCAGGTTACCCAGCCATTAGCACCCCGCTGTTTTGGGGGCTGCTCCTGCAGCCAGCTGAGTTCAACCCTGATGGGCCAGGACCCTGCTCTGTCTCAGTGAAACACATTTAGCAATCTACATGTGTATAGATCCTACAGACTGGGCATAAATTAACCCCTGGCCACATATTAAGATTTCTGTCTTGCCAAAGGAACAAAGAAGAGCGCAAATTCAAGCAAGAATTTGGTATTTCTAGTCAAATTGCTGAGGGGAGGGAAAATCTGCTTGCTTCTGCTTTCCTGCAGAAAGGATGATGGCTTAAGAAATATTCCCAGAAAGAAGGAAAAGCTCTGCCAGTTCCTGTTCAAGATGTTACTTCTGAGTGTCAAATACATATTCAGAACTTCATATGATTTCCAGGTCACTGTCAAAAGACAAGGTAAATAAGGAATAATTTTCCAAGAGAAACAGGTAATAAAAAGGGCGCTTAAGCACTGACCTACCCTTCACTGGCAGCTTGTAGGAGCTCTCCATGATTGCGAATGGAGAAGCCTGTTCTCAGGGTGGTAGTAGTCATCTTTATATATGACTGTCATCTTATCAGGGCTGACAGACTCTTCTAAGAAGACAGTTTGGCCTGGCTAGCTTACCTTACATCACAAAAGTAACACCTGTAGGTTACAGGGAGTTGGCGGCTTGTCTTCAAGATGCTGCTCCACTTAAATAAAAAAAAAGGTTGTTTTTTTTTTCTATTAGGGTAATGTCTTAATGTTTCCTGATTTTTAGATGTATTTTTTACAGAAAAAAAAATAAAAAGAAGGGAACTACTTATGCATATAACAACAAAGAAAGCAGAAGGTCTGTGGACCCTCTTCCTCTTTTAAGCTTGATATCTGCCATGAAAAAAAATAATCCTGAGATCAGTTTATGTCAAACAATGTGACAACAGAGTGCCTAGAGAACCCCATGGACTACACAATGCACCAATAATTATCTGTTAATAAGGGTGTATTAATTAGGGTGTGACCTAGTGAAACTCAACTGAGAAACTCTGAGAAACTGCATCTTCTTTTTTCAGTAAAAGTACAGCATCTTTCCAGGCAGTCAAAAACCTGAGCGTGAAGACTAGAGGGATAAATATTTTCTCAGTGTCATACAAGCACTTCATCATTGTCTATCACTTCACCCAGGAGCTACCATTCCTCGGGAGGGGTCTTCCTTCCCTAACCCCGCTGTGTGTTGCTGCATCCCCTGTGCCTTACACTGATTTTTAAGAGGAAGCAGGTTGAGGAGAGAGACGTAAACAAAAAGGACTTCAAATTAACCCCTCCACACCAGAAAGAATGGCTTTTCTAATTACAATAATTAGCATTTCCCACACCTTCCTTCTGGCCTCCCCTGAGGTGAGAGGTGTTCCTGCTGTTTTCAGAGGAAGAAGCCAAGACGAAGTGATTAAGGCAGTGGCACAGCATGAGGCATCACCACAGTAGCTGGTGGTGTCTGGTGAAATCAGAGCAGGCCAGGCTGGTTCAGTGTCCACGGTGCTTCACTGTCTGATCTTCTCACAGCAGCACCGAGGACTTTGCAGGACAGGGCTGAAATTTGAGCCAATTCAATTGCTAGAACCAACAGTAAAATTTGGAGTCCCTAAAAATTGTGGGATTTATTCTTATGCTGTTTTTTCACCATGTTTCTTTTTCACAGGGATTTGCTGCCTTTCACCCTGAAGCTCCCGCAAGCAATATTAGAAGCCAATAACTTTCAAGACCTTGAAATCATCTCTAGTCTGGGGATAGGTAAGTCCGTCAAAGCAACCAGAGTTTCACTCAGACTTGTGAGAACCGTGGTGCCTCACAGGGTCCTAATGCAACTGGAGGATTGATGAACCATTGTCTTCAGAATAGCTGAGAAGTCTGAATGCAAGGAGAGGTGTTTATGGTCTTTATGTTTATAGAAGCATGCTTGTCTCTTTGGATGTAAACTTCCACTTGCACTTCAGTGCAGGGTGTGTGACCTACAGTCTCACTGTATGAGCTGGGGCTTTCAACAGCTGAAGCACTACACAGACTCCGGGAATGGCTCCTGTTGAATTAGCTCTCATGATGGCACGCATTGGAAGTAGTTGGCATCTAGGATATATGACTAGAGGAAAATGGAAGAGTAGAGGGAACCACCTTGGCAATTTCTGCTTCTGAGGAAAGTGTAATATTTTTAAATTTTGATATTTCTCCCTCCTCTTGGAGGATTTCTAGTTGGTAGAGAAATGTGTAGTATCCCAGGATGTTCTCATGCCTCACACTGATCAGATATCCCTGGGAATGTTATTTTTAGTGACAGTACCAAATGGGGGAATTTCAGTTGAGTTATATGAAGTTACAGAGCTAGGAAATGCTGTTCTGTTAACTAAAAGAGGTCTCCTTCCTTTCCCTTCCAATTTAACACACTCCCGTTGAGACAGCTTTTACAGCTAGCCACTCACATGCTACTTTGATTTTCAGTTTTTCCCTCAGCTGGTAAAAAAATGGTGAAAGCTGAAGAGTTAGCTCACTTAGAGATACTCGCTAGAGCACCCCGGGGCTTTGCGGAACTACTTCTTTTTTTTTTTTTTCCCTGAGTGATACCTCCCAGAAGGCCTGGGAAAAAAACACTGACTTGAGTTCAGGAAGCTTAGTTGAGTTTGACCTTTGAATTTGCCTCTAACACTTTCATCATCATCTGTTGTGAAGATGTTCCAGTTTGCCAAAGCAACTTTGAGTGTGGGTGTCCAGCGAGCACCTATTGCCTAAAGAAAGCTCTTTGGTAAATTGAAATAGCAAATTGTAAACTTATTAATATTGTTATAACAAGTGTAAACATAAGGATTAAAATATAAGAAGGGTATCGTGATTCTCCAACCTTCTGTCTAATTTGAGACAGAAGCAGAGATCCTGCCTCCAGCAACAGTCTCCAGCCTAAAGCACAAGCACCAACGCAACATTGGCTGTAATATTCCTCCTTCTCTCTCCTGTACATTGGTGGTCAGAAAAGTGGAGGTGTTGGAGGTGACCCTTGGCAGTTTATTTGCCACAGTACACTGCATGCCAGGAAAGTCTCTGACAACAGAAGAAAACCTGCTGTTGTGTAAAGACTTCCTGGGAAATGATGTTAGCTTCTTGGAATGCCATGCTGTCCCCGTAAAGTCGAACAGGCTGAAGCAATGAACAATGCTGTTTAGTGCTTTCAGGAACAAAACTTGGTAGGTGCAAGTGAGTACACAACCAGAAGTGCTGCCCAAAGTGGCCCTGCCAAAGGAAAGCTAGCATTGTTTGAAATTCTCATATGTTGCTTTTTATTTCTTTCCAAGTGCTATGTTTTGTTGAGGGGGTAGAAGTGAGATGTCTACCTGCAAGCTGGATTGTTCCACAAAGAATCTGGTTGTTGTGTATATTGTCAAAAAGGATGTCCTGCAGGCCCTCTAGGCCTGACCTCACTGCCACTCAAAGAAGTCTAGGAGGAGATTTAGCATGACTGCACTGCAGAGAGAGCACATACCACCACAGACATGCCAAGTCTCAGAGAACTGCTCAATTATCCCTCCCAGAGAGTATGCTAAGGGAAGAGTCGAGGCTGAAGTGAGAGACATTCAAACTGCTTTCTGTGCTGTATGAGACAGAGTGACTGGGCTGGGGAAAACCCTCTCTGAAGCAACTGTGTAACCCCTGGTAAGACCACCTCATCTGGTTCTTCACAGTTTGTGTGGAGCATTGCATTTTCATCACAGCGTCTTATCCTGGCCAGTACTGAGAAAAATAACCTACTTCCCTTTTGTAGATCGGTTTACTCACCATTTCCTCAGCCTGCGAGACTCCACAGTATTATATTCTGACTTAAACAAGCAGCTAACTCCTACTGTCTTGCATTTGCTGATACCCAGTAGAAACAGAGCATTTAAAGGAAATCATACCCCAGGCACTCTCAGATGTGAGGGAGTTGGCAGCGTGCAGTTGCATCTGCACGTCTATTCCCAAATTCTGTTGACAAAAGTGCTGCTGTTCCTGGCAACACTTTAATTTTAAGCTTCTTTTTTTCTTTTACTCCTTCTCATGACAAGAAGTTAGAGAATAAAGCTGTTCTAACCTCAGCCTCCTCAAGAAAGCACGGAAATATACTTAAGAAGTCAGATTAGCCACGGACACTAGTCTAGGGGGTGAGGGGCTAAAGTGGGAATTTTATGCTGCTGGGAATGGAGAGACTTTTAGTTCACCTGAGCATATCTTACTCTGGGCCTCTCTTCCAGAGATGCTTGGTTGGAGAGAGTGGAGGGGAGCCGAGGAGCCAGCCTGCCCATCCTGCCCTGCCTGCAGCCCTTGCCCTCATTGGGGCAGGGACAGTCCCTGTCCCTGGGACTGTCTCCATCGCTGGCAGAGGGAGGCAGGGGCAGCAGAGGGTGGCAGGGGCAGCAGCAGGCACCGAGGGGGAATGGCAGAGCCCTGCAGAGGCCGGTCATGGTGGCAGCAGAAAGAAGGTAGCTTTGCCAGCTGCAGCATGGAGTTGGCTGCAAGCAGGAAGTCCACAAAATGTCACGGCTGCACTGGGGAGCAAAATGGGAAGAGGTGACCTGTCTTTGGGGATGCAGTGGGCAAGGGCGAGATTTTTATCTGAATATGTTTCAGCCCTGAGTTCTGTGTTGGCTTTAGCTGAAGAGGGTTTTTTTTTCTGTTTTGAGTTCTGCTATGACCTTCCTAACTACAAGTCCCTTTGAGCTTTACTGGGGTATTGTTTTTTAGGAAGAGGCACAGGTAAATCCTGCCCAAGGCTCCAGCCAGTTCAGTCCTGCACCCCTTTCCACGTTATAGGCTGGGTGCTATGCTGGTGCAACCAACAGGAGAATGGGGCCCTGGCAAGGTAGGGGAGCTGTGGGTCATCCCACACATGCACAGCTCCATCCATCCTGCTTGTGTCCAGCATGTGGTGCATTTTGCAGTGAGGAAGGTACTAAAACCCATATGTTTCTGGCCTGGTTGTACTGCAAAGCAGGACCAGACCTCTGTGTAGAACAGAGCTTGCTTGCTGCACAGTGGGGTCATCTTCACCTGATGTCTCTTGTGGTCCCGGTGTATGTTGGATCCAGGCTGTATATCTCAGCCTGATACCTTCCCACAGTCAGCAAGAGGGAGGCAGAACTCGTTGGGGTCTTCACACCTCTGGTATCCACGGCTATTTGCATTTGAAGGGCGGTGAGCACCGATGAAGCCATGGGCCCCTTTTCACAATCATTCCTATTTGTTACTTGTACCTCCCTGCTCACACTGCATAGGCTGCACAACATTAACAATTTTCACTAGATGAGTGCCCTAAAATTGGCAAGAAAGAAGTTTCTGGTGAAGTTTCTGAGCTTGTCCCCTGGTTTGAAGCATCTCACACACATAAAACAGGCAAGCATTTCTTCACACTGTTTTCTGTAGAGGTGTGAAAGCTTGTGTACCTTTTCTTTTAATAAAAAATAGAAGATCTACATACCATTAGCAGCTAAAATTATCTCAGAGCGGTTTTTTTTTTCTTTTCTCTCTTTCATTCTTTCTTTGGGCAGATTTCTGGAATTCCTCCTTAAATCACAGAAGAAGAGGAGAGGAGTTTTCCCACCCTGTGAAAGACTCTTTCAGCACTGCCCAGGCAAGCAGTTTAAGACCTAGCCAGTGTTTTGCAAGTAGCACAAACCACTGCTCATGTGAAATTGAGCTGTCAATAGGAAATGACAGGCTGTGGTTCGTGAATCCTATTTTTATAGAAGAGTGCAGTAATCCTGTTCCTCCAGATGTATCTTCTCCTCAAAGTCATGCTGTGAGAACTGATCTCTCCGCTGCCACCACACTTGCTGAAAGGAAGTCTCCTCGCCGTCCACCTCCACCTCCACCTTCTCATGCTCTTGTTCAGAAATCCTCTCTGAAGCTTCTGCAGGATCCCATGACCGCCTGTGAAGAAAACGAGCTGCTCTTTCAGCCATTAGGAAAGAGCACCAAGGAAATGAAAATTGAGGGTGGCGACAATAAAGAAGAAGAAGGGAAACAGACCTGCACCATCAACGAGCACTCGGCAGCAAGCCTCAAGAAGGGCTCCCAGCCTTCTGTCCCCCCACGGAGGCAGCTGTGTGAGAGGACCCTGCAGGAGAGCTGTTCGAGTAAGCTTGGAAGTTGTGAAACGCTGAAAGGGGAACAGGCAGAAGAAAAACAAGACACAAGTACAGAGAGCAGAGATAAAAGGTCGCTGTGTGAAAAAGCTGTAGAAATGCCTGGGGAGGTTCCTGAAAGAGCTGTATCACAGTTTCAGGAGACAAAGCCTGAACCTGCAGAGAAGAAGGAGGACATGCCTGAGAAACAAAGCAATGCCACTGAGAAAGGAAAGTCCCCTCCGATCCCACCACCAAGAAGGAAGAGGCTTTCCCAGGTTCCCAGGAACCCCAGCTCCTGCCAGTTGAAGGAAAGAACAGTGGTAGAGACAGCCATGGTGCAGGATTTGTGCAAGAACAGCCCATCTACAGTGGAAGGTGGTGTGACTTGCACACGTACCAAGACTGAACTGGGACACAGCCGCAAGTCCATCAGCTCAGCTGAACTGAAAGGTTCGCACTCTTCCCTGGAGGGCCCAGGAGGCAGCACCATGGCTCAGGCATCAGCATCTGAGCCAGACTCCTACTCCACCAGCAGCACAGAGGATGACCTGGAGATGCTGAGCAGTTCATCCAGTAAAAAGACACACTCTGTCATCTTGGTCAAGGCCAAGAACAGGCTGTCCTTGGTGAGCCTGTCCAATGTCTTCACAGTCTTTTTGTCTAGTGACAGGAAGTTGCAGAAGAAGATAGTGGAGCTGGCCCAGGACAAGGATTCATACTTCGGCAATCTTGTGCAGGACTACAGAGTGTACAGTTTGGAGATGATGGCAAAGCAGAGCTCCAGCACAGAGATGCTGCAAGAAATACGGATGATGATGACGCAGCTGAAGAGTTACTTAGTGCAGAGCACTGAGTTGAAATCTCTGATAGACCCAGCCTCCTACAGCGATGAACAGATAGGTAGGTGACTGCTTTACTCATCTGTGGGTGGAATTTAGGAAGGTGGAGGGAAGATGGGATTATGCAGATGTGGATTCTGCTTTACAGAATTCTAAACTGTCTCCTAAAAGCTGAGGGGTGCAAACTCAAGTCTGCACTGTGGCTTCCAGCACTTCAAGTGGCAGCTCTAAAAACTGAGAGACAGTGAGGGGGAAAATCCCATCAGGAATGTTTTAAAAGGTCGAGTTTAAGCAAAAGTTGAGTAAGTTTGTGTGTGTGAGTGGCACATATATGTGCGTATATATGTGCACACACAAACATGAGTGTGTATATATGTGTGTACACACAGGCACAGCTGCAGACAGCTGTGCTCACTGCAAAGGCCAACCTCCCCTGCACGGCCGTGTTTCCCATGGCCTTCCACATCCTCCGCTCCACACTCTGACACGAGGATGAACTCCCTGCCTGTGGCAGCCAGACGGAGGGCCAGTCACTGTCTCAAGGGGAGGAACGAGACCGTAGCCATTCTGAGTGGCAGGTGAGAGGAATCACTTGATCCCACTCCGCACTTCTCAGAGCTCAGCAAGGCAGAAGAGCTGCCTGCTTCAAGGCCCCTGCTGGCTCCAAAATGCAGCATTCCCCACTCTTTGCCACAGACCTAATTTGCCTCTGAGGAGGAAAATTTTTATTTATGGCTGTTTAGGGGCATTTTGTTTGTCATTCACTATTCTGTGAGGGAGTAACGTGCTACTTCCCTGCTAAGAAATGGACCGGCCTGTTTATGAGGGAATATACAAAGACCTGTAGGATTTGTATCCCAGTCAAAGCCTTGCAGACAGAAAAAGCTTGTTTGCATGCACTCATACTCTCTTTTGACTTAAAGCTGTTTCTTGAGGATCTGAAAACCAATATAGATGTATTTATGAGTTCCCTAATTTGGTTTAAATCAAGCTGGGAGCTGGAAGAGCCCCAACACAGGACATGGCCAACCACAGAAGTAACCAGGGGTTCCAGGGGATCTGGCAGTTGTGGCATTAGGTGTGACACAGCGAAGCAGTGAACCAGGACCCAGAGGCACTCAGCTCAGGCTCTGCAGAGGCCCTGCTGAGCTGAGACACTTCTCTCTCACCCAACAAAGGCTTCATATGATCCTGCAGTTTTCCCAGCAGAACAGACCTGCAGCCATAGTTAGAAAGTGGGAGTACAGTTTCACTTCTTGTGCACCTCATGCAACCCTATAATTTTTGTCCCAATAACCCCTTTCTTCAAGGCAGAGGGGGTTTTGGCACAGAGAAACTTGTCAAGAATCTTGATTAAGGAATGTGGAGAGCAGGCAGAAAAGAAGTGTTGTTCAGCTTGGTAGAGCTGCATGTGTGCACCTTCACACACAGACTCATGTGGTTAGATCTAGCCCTGTTCCATGGCAGTTCCCTAACAGGATGATACAACCCAGTCAGCCTAGGCAGGACTGTCTTCTCCTGTGGAGGACAGGGATTCCCACCATGGAAGACTGACCATTTGAATTTGCCCTGCTTTGGGATGACTGATTCTCTGCATTCTTTAAAATAGTTGCATTTTGTGTACATAGATGTTACTGCCCCCTCATTCCTCACTGACTGAGCAGATGAACTCTTCCAGTGACCTATCTGCCTCAGCGCAGGGAGGATGAGAGGATCCCTTGCAGTCTCTCTAACTCTCCTTCTGGTCTCTAGAAGTCAGACAACAGACTTTCTCACAGTCTCCTATGCTTCTTTTTGTGTCTTGCTAAATATTAAGCAAACACTCAAGCCACACAGACTGTTTCCTCATCCACAGGTGGCATAAAAGGTGACTTGATTATCAGTGAGCTAGAGTCACTTGAGCAGTAAGGGTGAGAAACTTCAGACCAGATGTGGTTGTCTGCCTCTCAGCTGGTGGCTACAGCCCCTTTTCAGTTGTTAAGGAGAAAAGGGGGCTTTGAGGATCCGTTTGTTTTTGTCCCAAAGTAATATCTAAAACAGGTCAGACGGCAGTGTCATCAGGGACATGAGACAACCCTCCTGGAAATCTGTAAGGACAGGGTTGTGAAAAGCAGCACAGTTAAGTAAGGTTCCTGATCTCTTCCAGAGCTGGCTTCCTGCTGCCTGAAAGAGGCAAGCAAAGACAGCTGGGGCTGATGGTAGCAGGAGCTCTTCTACAGTTCCTGTGGCAGTCACTGTGTGTTGATGTCTATCCAGGACTTCCGAAGGCTGTTGGTAATGAAACATTTACTTCCTGGGCTATAATTTGTGTTTCCTGCTCACAGCAAAGTGATAACACATGAATGACCAACCACATGCTTGGTTAGGAGTTTTACCCTCACTGAACTACTGTATTATTCATCATGGACTCTCATGTTCTCCCTTCTCTATGCAGAAGTGATCGCTGAGACGGCTTTGTACAAATGTGTCCTGAAACCTTTAAAAGAAGCCATTGATTCTTACTTAAAAGAAATCCACAGCAAAGATGGATCTTTACAGCAGCTAAAAGAGAACCAACTTGTGATACAAAATACAACTACCACTGACCTAGGCGTCACGACCAGTGTGCCTGAAACCATTGTGCTGGAAAAGATCCTTCACAAGTTCACAACCATGCACAAGACCTACTCTCCAGAAAAGAAGATTGCCATCTTGCTGAAGTCCTGCAAACTCATCTATGACTCGATGGCCCATGGAAGCCCAGGTACAGCACTCCCACTGAAATGGTACCCCTCACCAGTCCTTCTCCACCAATCAAAGGAACAGGGTTTATGATACAGTTGATGCTGTAACACTCAGATCAGAGGTAAAGGGTGTGTTTGGTATCAGCTGTCCATAGGTTGTGTTTAGAAGGGGCTGGTTAGTGAATGTGAAGTTCTCTGCACACTTAGTAACAGGTATAAGATGTTACTTGATTAACTTGAAGCTCCATAACTCAAAAATCAGCTATTTGTAAGTGTGTGTTTTACGGGCAATGTCATTTTTGCACAGGTCTTCATACAGCTCTGCATTAATCCTCAGAGCCCTGTCCCAGCTTGTGGCAGCTTAATGGTAAATTCTAGGAATTGGTCTTTGGGAAAAGTCTCTTGATTTAGCCTTTACAAAGTTTTGCCTAAATTGAGGAGGAGATGCAGAATGTTAGTACCACATTCCTGATGCTCCAGTAAATTCCAGAAGCCACTGTTATACTTCTTCAGTGTGAGGAAGTCTGTGCTCTGAGTATAAATGTTACCTGAGCCTCAGGCCAACCACCACATGCCCACTTAGGCCTGCAGACAGGATGTATTTTAGTAGATAGACCAGAAAGACCCTTCCTCCAGGAGTCTGCCTTTCTGGTTCAAGAGCTTACTTTGTGTATTGGTGAGCTGATGACCAGCCATGCCTAAAGTTGGAGAGATACCAGATATTAATTTGCAACCACCTGCAGTTGTTAAAGAACTCATAATCTCCAAAGGTGCTTTTAGATGTTCTGCTTTATTTTGTACTGACAACAGCCTTGTAGCATTCATACAGCAATTTTTGTGGTTGGCTTTTCTGAGCCTCACCTCAAAGTCATTCCTTGGACAGTGTACAGCAAGGTTCAATGGACAATCTAGACACATTAACAGCAGAACAAGAAGCCACCCCAGGACTGAGCCTAAGCTGCAGGGTGGGTAGGACCTCTGATTGTCTTCAAGTATTATGAGAAGATTTGGAAACATATAGGGGAATTTGCTATAACCTTGTTAAATAATTGTGTTAAGTTTGAAAGTAAATTTGTATAGCTCAGAGACTCATACACCACATTAAAACCCACATAGGACACATGGTCTCCTTTTGATGCTGGTGGTACATTACACCCCTGTCACACCTCAGCTCAGGGCTCGAATTTCTCCGGTGCAGGAAATACCATTGTGTCATTTTATGTAGTATAAATTAGGGGTCAGGGAAATAATTAAAAAAACCTACAGTTTGAAAGATTGGCATTCATGAAATCAGAAGAATTCTTTGTGGTTTGCTACGCTAACCAAAACACTTCATTTCATCAAGCTCAGCTGTTTTCTTCTGTTGAGCACTGCGAGTGGGGTGGAGCTGATCTCAGAAGCTGACTTCAGCCCTATGCAACCAGTCTGATATACAAGATTGGCGATGCAATACCAGGGTCAGCTCAGGAGGAAACTCGCCTGTAATTAAGGAAATGTACCCTAATGAATTCAGATGGGAAAAAAGAGGTTGAGAGGAGGATAATGCTATAGTATAACTCACAGAAGACACTGGACTCAGAGAGGAATTGAGTGAAACATCCTGTAGACCCACTTAGAAGTGACATGTGTGAAACCTCTTCAGCACAATGAACTGACCCCAGATCACTATGACTTTCCATCTGGCAAAGACCAGCTTTCAGCAAACAGAAATATTTTTTGACCAGGGGTTCTCACTGGTGTTGTGCTCAGCCCAGATTCCAAGCAGTGGCCCAGGGCCCCTTTCGCTGTGAGGCAGCGCAGTGCTCTTCGCACAGGAAGAGCAGCGGCCATGCTCAGCTTCCTGTGTAATAGTCTGTTCTTCCTTTAGCTCCTTCTACCCACTGCTAAATTTGAGAGCTCCCTCCTCTTCCCAGACCAGAGCAGGTGGAAAACAAGCTAATGCCTCTGCCGCAGGACCAAAATCAGTGTGCCTCCATCAGGAAAACTGTTTGGTAACATGATAACTACTTATGTTGTCCAGTTTAATTTAAAGTTTGGCAGTTCAGGCCAGGCCTTCATTTACTTTAGTTAGACTGTAGGACAAGCTAACCTAAGAATACAGTTTCATATATGAAAGAAAAATTCAAATACCACCAAATAAAACACCCCCTTTTTCCAGACCCACATGAGAGCACAAGTATTTCAACATTTTGATACCCACATACATCCAGGTTTGGCCAGAGTCCCAAGAGCTACCAAGTTTTCTTTAAAACTAGGGACAGGCTTACTCAGGAACATTTGTGTCTGTGGTAGTGCCCATCTTTGCCCTGCTGAAAGAGCTGTGAAGCTTTGAAGTTGGCCTTGACTGACTCCATGTATACTGGACCATTTTAAGAAAAGAGTAGTTCTTTGGTTTGATTGCAATTCATACTATACAACCAAACCTGACTGAAAAATTGGTCGTGGTTAAATTCCCTGATACTTAGGACTATGAACTGAATGGGTCAGATCCTCACATGGTCTAAATTTGCCACTGAAATTGAAGGCAATCAACTCATGGATCTTATTCATCAAAAGGAATCAGGACAGAAAATTCAAATTCACACTCTTGTAAATACATCTTTCTCCCAACAGACCTCCAAGTACAACTACAAGATATAGATCTATGGTGAAGTAGGACTCATCTACAGCTACATCTAGCTGTAGGTGGTCAAAGATGGCTATCATATCTAGCTTCTCAATATATACAATGAGGACTTGGTTGATGGAGTTCAGTTGATTCATCTGGCTAGATGTAGGTGTCTGCTTTAGGGTGAGATGACTCATGACAAACTCCACTGATGATATAGCCAGTTCAGCACTGGCTATAAAAGGAACTTAGGGGTACTGGTTCAGATGTTCACAGGTACAGTGTAGGCAGTGGTATTAGTAAGTGAATTAGAAGTGTCCTTCCCCAAAAGGACAATTATGATAGCATTGCAGTGTCTCACTCAGCTCTTCCAAGTTCTGTGAAAATTTAAATAGCAGCAACATATGCCTCCAAGAATGTAACATACACTCTAAAAGTATGCAACCTGAATGCTAAAAATACTAGCAGTAGTTAGTAAGAACAAGATGCATTAAAAGAATAGAAAAAGAAGATTTTGGAAACCCACCACTGGCATTTTTTTGCGGCTGCTTTTTTTTTTTTTTTAAACTGTGCACTAGGAAAAGTAAGAGCCAGGACTCACGGGGAGCTGTGAGCTCCCAACTCTCTGACTGCTTCAACATCTGGAAGGCATGCCTCAATACCCACAGGGAGTGTTGGGCACATAGGTGATTTATATAGAAGCACTGTAATCTTATGTAGAAAAATAATTATTATTTTTCATTATATTATTTTTATCAGATATTATACCTGATACCTTTCAGAAATACCTTTCATCGGTCAAAATGTCAAAGGCATATTGTGTGGTAGAATGAGAATCTCTGCTTTTGACACTATCAGAAACAAAAGTGACACTTGATAAATGAGTAATAAACAAAACACAAATCTGCAACAAGTGTAGTGTGTGCTGGCTGTGGTGAGCCTGGAGCTCCCAGCCCTGTGCTACCTGGGCACTGCCACTCTGTGGAAGAGAACTGATAGGAAAGAAAAAATAGAGAAGCAGTATTTACTGGTTTATGAAGAAAGACTGTGTGAAACAAACAGGCCAAGCTTGGTCTGTCCATGACCAGGGAAGATTAGGCATTAAAAGGCTCTAAGCTTAAGCTGGAAGTTTGAAAGATGGGGAGACTGCTTTCTAAGGAGATACTAAAAGTATGAACATAGGAACATTTGTCTTCCTGCAATAATTTTAACTTGTGGACTCCCTAAATTTATGAAGCTTTATTTTTGGAGTATCTTTGAACTGCACAGGGAGCTGCAGCATATAACTCAATACCAGTTCTGTACTAGTGATAGAGCTGGCTAGGTAACCAGCCCTGAAAGATCTAATTATTTCTATTGCATAGCTTTGCATGATTAATGCATACTGTGCTTTTGGAAAAAGAGGACACATAGGACATATATTCCATTGGAATATTTATCTTCCCCGGCTTTTAGGATAAACTTTGTAATCTCCTATAGAATTGAGCAGCCAGATATTAGTTGCCCTGATGTGCTCCTGAATGGTCTGCAGTTGAGAGTCATAGACATGAAGCAGTGTGACTTCAGTGGGAGAGCTGAACTTGTGAAACAGAAACTGGCCTCAAGTACTTCAGCAGCCAATGTGGAACTGATGATGGAAGCTCCTAAAACTAAGTCAGAGCAATCCCACCACACTGCTCATTATCACATCTCACTTCTCAGAAGGAAAATAAAGCTATGCATAATACTTCTACTTTATTATTTTTAGGAGGAGGATATTTGTATTTAAATTATAATTAGACTGATGAACTAGAGTTTATATCTTTTCTTCCTGGCTAGTGCAAATTGTGCATTTGAATTAAAGACCCCATTCAGATTTTTCAAGGGTGACAAATTCGCCTGACCCATAAAACATGTTTTTGGAAGAGTGGAAGAATGGTCACAATCTTTTCTTATCATCTGGAACAAATCTCAATTAACCTTTCTATACCCTGTGTTTCCCAGCTATAAGCTGAGGTTAAAATTCATATGTCCTGGAAAGCTGCTGCTAGACATCATGATAGAGTTGTAAAATATTACAGCAGGGTGCAGGGAATCATCACTGTCTGCTAGTTATAGAGTATATGTGGAGGTAAAAGAAATGCACAAATGTGTTAAAATAGGCTGTAATTTCTTTATAGAGGCTTGGGCAAAAATCCAGTTGCTTTAAATCATGTATTTAATTATTACCCATTCTATTGAAGCACAGTATCCTAGCCAGGAGTTGGCATTGTATTTGCTTTGCTATAAACATAATAGGATGAGTTTGTGGCAGAAGAGAAGGCTTATTTTAAGCTTCTTATAGATATTTATGAAATAAATATTTCCTGATCCTACAGGGAAGAGGGGGAATAAAACAAGCAAGTCATATGTAGAGTAGGACATCACCACCTTGAAAAAGCAAACTCAGTCCCACTGTCACTGAGACCACTGGCAGGGTCAGAGCTTGATTTAACTGTCAGATGCAAACATACCCCTCACAGATGGAGCTGGGCACAGGTCTGGGAACTTGGCTCTGGACCAGAATGAAAGTGGAGCTGAGAAGGCAGCAGTCTGGGGAGAACATCCCTGCTGCTACCTCCAGGTTGTGGTGACTTTCATGGTGCAGGGAGCATGTGGGTTGTGGGATGTTGAGTAGCACTAACCTCTCAGATGTCTTGATTCACAGGCACTGTTTTGTATAACTTTGTACCTTCTGCTTCTGGTCATATTTGAGTTGCTGACAGCACCTATTATCCCCACAGATGGACTGAGATAAAGAGCATCTCTGGGTTGTACTTGGCTGTCTGGCTGTAAGCTAGTCTCTGTGCCTGCTGTGACATCCAAAGCCAGGAGAACAAGTTGAGAGTCCTGCCCTCTCAGGTACCCAGCCCTGGGTCCACATGCAGCCAGTGGAGAGAAGCTGTTGAGATGCCTACAGGGAGTAGGCACAATATGTCTGTCCTCCCCTGGGAAACACTGCAAGTTTGTGGCAACATCTGAAGTTGAAGCTAGATCCTTTGATGACTGTCTCTGCTTTTCACTTGTCGACACCTACAGCTCCTGTTGACTTGAGCTTTAGCTAGAGACGTGGGTATCTAAGATTCAGGCATCATATTCCCAAAAGAGAATTAAAGTGATATCCAGTAATTTATGCAGGTTATGAGCGTACAGCATATGGAGAATGAATACTCTTTCCATTATTGCAGTCAGAAATCCCCACTCTGAGTTTATAAATCAAAAAGAAATTATATATCACATTTTCATATTTAAGCCACATAAACAACTGGAAGTCCAATAATATTTCTATGAAATCTTAAAGTTGAGAAGGGTTTATAGCAAGGGGTGGTGAGCACAGCAGCAATAACAGCTTATAGAAATGAGATATAAAGCAATGAAAAATAATTCAAACAGTGCCTCCTTCTACGTAAAACTACTCAGAGAATAAAAAATAAACCACCAGAATGGTTTGGGTTGGAAGGGGCCTCAAAATTCATCTAGTTCCACCACCCCTGCCATGGGCAGGGACATCTTTCCTAGGCTAGGTTGCCCAAGCCCCATCTAACCTGGCATTAAACACTTCCAGGCATGGGGCTTCCAGAACCTCTCTAAACATCCTGTCCCAGTGCCTCAAATCTTGAAACATTCCCTCAAACTTTCATTTCAATTGATAATAGAAGTTGATGGCTGAGGACACAGAATTCTTTAGTTCCAAATTGCAATTTCAACTCTGCGTTGGTCAGTCAGTCTGTTGTATGGTTGGTCATCTCTTTTGGTGACATTAAAAAAGCCAACAAAAAGCCCACCATTTTTTTTTTCCAGTGGATAGGAATTCATGTTGTGAAGTAGTAACTTTCTTGGATGCCCTATCAGGCACAACATGGATTTCCCATGAAAAAGAAGTGGTAGGGAAGAGAAAATTCTGCTATTGGTGTTGCACTGGAAATCCCTTGACCTTCAAGAAATCAGAACCACCCAATGCATGCCACTGGAACTACTACAGCATAAAGGAAAAGTTTTTAAGGAAGGTGGGGGAAAAATGAACCCAGCAAACTCTTTGTTACTTCATCTCCTTGTACACTAGATTTATACAGAACTAACTGTTTTGGCATCTGATTTACAAAGGTTGAAAGGAGGATCTGGCTTTTTTCTGTGCAGTTTTTCCAGTACATTTTCATGTCTCAGCTGTCATCTTTTTTTTTTCTGCTAGACAATATTAAATAGCTATAACACTAAGCTGCTTTTATAAAGGTAATATATATGATGGTAATGAATTGGACCCTTCACAGAGCCAAAGCTTTCAGAGACATAAGCCAACACAGTAACAGACAAAATGTCCATCCAGATGTTAATGAAACAATACAGTCCTTTTACAGTTTGGTTGAAGACATAAGGCTGTGCTGTTTAACCAAAGACAGCCATAATAAAGTAAACAGAATGGAAAGTATTAATACAGTTTTCATTAAATAAATTGTCTATATTTTGGCATGTGCAGACTGTTAGAAACAGACTAAATTGCAGCCCCGACAGTCTCTCATCCTCCAACACTGTTCTTTTAACAGGATCAACTATCTGTTCACTACATATATTACTGGGTTTATTTTAAAGCCATACTTTTTTTTTTTTCTGTTTTGTTCTGTTTGCTTTTAATCAGGGGCTATGCTCATGTTTATTTGAGGCTTTGGAAGAGTATTTCTTTGCCAGTGGAGAATCTGTGTTGGCTATGAATGACAAAAAAGGAAAGCTGACTCATGGCAAAGATTTGAAATAACTCAGTGGGAACATTTGAGAAATTCATGCCCTACCATGGAAGGGCATGTGGACTATGAGCCAAATATGGCTATGGTGCAATTTCACAAAAGCTACATCAAGGGCAACTTTGATTCTTTGAGGTGAGGCAAATGGTTCTTAAGTGAGACACACATAGCCCATGAAACCAACACATACAAGTGCTCAGGTGAGGGAAACAGCCCATTGTCCGAGGAAGGACATCCAGAATTAAAGAGTCTGGGCTTAGGTTAAGAGGAATAGTCAACCCTGAATGTTATGCAACTTTTTATTACAGGTTGTTCATGGTGAATTTATGACATGTTAGTAGAAAGTGGAAGTATCTTTCAAATAAGAAGTTATCCTTTCCATTCATTGCTGATTATATAAACATGGAACTCCTCAAACCAACTGTCTCATATTCTGTTTTCCGCTCTTTGGTCCCAAACATGGAGTGAGCCTAAGAGAATAAATACCCTAAAGCATGTCAGCAACTTTGCTGCTAATATAGAAAATATGAATTGCAGTCTTGATGACTGTTAATTCAGAGGACTGAGCTGTCAGTCTTTGCACTCTTCAAGGATTGCCCCTTGTCTGTGAATGATAAAGTTTAAGTTTCTCTAGTTAATAAAGAATGGCAGAAAAGGATCTCACTAAAAATTTTCAAGCTTGTATTTTGGGTTTGAAGAGAGTTTACATCCTTTATAACTGACTTTCCCTTTTCAGCTTTTTGCTTTTTTTTTTTTTTTTTGGTAGTGCTTTGAAGTGCTTTAACTCTTTGGATAACGTAAGCTGAAGTCAGTAAAGGACATGCTGGGTGGGAAGCTGTCACTGTTCTGTGAGAATGTGTCTCTGTGCTGAGTTTATTGGGACCACTCTGTGTTTCTCTTTGCTCAGGAAAGCCGTACGGCGCAGATGATTTCCTCCCCGTGCTCATGTATGTTTTGGCCCGCAGCAACTTGACTGAAGTCCTTCTGAATGTGGAGTATATGATGGAGCTCATGGACCCTGCACTGCAGCTAGGAGAAGGTGGAGTACAGTGTTTGCTCCTGTGTTATTCACTCTGGAAATCATTATTTACCTCGCTACAGTGTTTGAGAAAGTGGGGCAGCAAGGCCCTGGTTAGACTGTGTAGATAGGTTCGGCCAAGCTTTTCAAATCTGAGGCTCGAAAATAATTGTCAAACATTTTCAGTGCTTTCGTCAGTGCAATGCCTTCAGACACCAACTAGAAAGGAAGGGACCCAGCATAAACGAGAACAGTTGCTGGATTAGTAACCTAAACAGTGACATCTAGTGTTCAGGGGCCCAAAGGCTGAAAAGTTAAAAGATCTTTGAAATTAAACTGCCACTGCAATCCATTGTGCAGACACTTTTATTTATTCCAGTGAAAAAAGAGTACATTTCTTGAACCACATTGTGTGCTGGGGGCATTGCATAGTTTTCTGCTCACTCTATTCTTAAGTGACCCTTTGACAGTGCCCTCTGGATGAGCATCATAGCAAGGCAGAGAAAGGGAAGTCAGATTAGAGAGGGGTTTCGGTTTGGAAGCAAATAAAGACTTCTGCTATTAAAGCAATATATACCCCAGGGTACTGTAGGCTTAAGTACTGTAAGTTTCTTAAATATAGCTTCGGAAGCAAATGCTACTAACAGTGACAGGGTTATGCACTGTCAACGAGGAATACATTTAATTTTTTGCCAAGCAGGCACCAAACCAATAAAATGGGCTTTATTAGACTTTGTTCAGTAAATACTGAAGTTCTAGAAAGGAACCCTGGATGGACAATAGCAGACTCATTCTTATTTGTATTAAATGGAGGTATAAGTCTGTAACTAAGAGCATGTCACCGTAGCAGAGTGCAGGGTCAGGCGAAAGCAAGTACTTTCAGAATGAGCAATAGCAATGCAATCATATCAGTGAGGGGTTTCTACCCAAGTTAATTTTCCTGCTGAAAAGAATTGTTAGCAGAAAAACTGTCAGCCTAAGCACAACATTTTGCTGACATTTTTGCTGGTTTGGTAACTAAGCTGCCTGTGGGTTCTTCATTTAAAAAGGGCAGACTACCAGGCTGGTTATTGAAGTCAGCTGGGTTGGGACCTCAGGCAAAGTTGGATAGAAGTTCTCTTAAGTTAAAGATGCAAAGACTGCATGAAATGTATACTCCAGTCAAAGGGAAAAAATTGTGAGTTCCAGATCAAGCTGCCTGAATAACCACATCAGAAACTGCAATACACAGCTGCAAATACAGAGAGAAGAGGGAAAAAGAAAAAAAAAATTACATAGTGCAGGCAGATAACAGCATAGATGGCTCTGAGATAACAAAGCACAGGGGTGAAATGGGAACTGACAAAAGTCAACTGGAGTAAAGCTTTTCGAAGTTACACGTCGAAAGGTGATTCAGGCACAGAAATAGAAGGGGAAAAAGAAAAGAAGAAGTGAGAAAATTATCTACTTACATCAGCTGAATACCTAAAATCATTTAAATATGCCCTTCAAATAAAAAAATTACTTTGATTAACTGAATTTTATAACAACAAGGATATTGACTATGGGGGAAAAGGCAAGGCAAGGACAGATGATGAGGAATGATTGTGGAAATGAAGATACTGGAAAGCAGAAGAAAAATTAATTCTTAAAGAAACTGTAATGAAACCCTGTGATGGAGCACTGGGAGATATTCCATGCCTGGATACACCAGGTTACCAGCCCCATCATGGGCACTCCAGCTTCTACAAAAGCAGGCAAAATACTGAATGACAAATGAGGGAGGGTATTAACTGTATTTAAGAGGAGAAAAGCTCTCAGCAGCACTTTATAGGGCACAGTACAGAAAAAGAGAGTGGGTTTGGTGCATGCTGACCTACGAGGCTATGGGACATTTCTCAGCAGATCCACACCAGTACAGAAAAATCAGATGACAATGGCTTGAGCTCTCCTCTGCTACACCAGTTTTTAATGGAGCAGCAGTGGTGGTGTGCTGCCTGGAGGCCAGGGAGACGGGCAAAAAATAAACAAGAGCTTTTTTTTCCCGGCTGCCTGCCAGGTGTCGAGCTCTTGTATTTGACCCAGGGCTGCCCACAACCGGCGCAGCAGCTTCCTTATACTCAGGACTGGCTGTCTTCTGATCAGGGCTCATGTCGTCTCTGTTGATAAAGCCTGTTCATATCATGGTCCAGCTGCTTCCCTGCCTGCTGCTGCAGGTCATTTACCACCTGCTGCAGCCGATGACACAGCAGTGAGGGAGCTACTGAGGGAAAGGGGCTGGCTCATGGGCTTTTGCTGCTTTACCCCCAGCTTGTCTGTTTTACCAGGCTGCATCCCACAACTCTGAACAGCCCAGGAATCACTTGCATCCACACATCTGGGCACTCTAGGTGATAGCAGTGATGTAAGTAGAGGGTGACTTGTCCTTGCAGGTCTGAGACATTCTTCAATAGTACTGAGCCCACATGAGACCCAGGCTCTAAACATTTCAGAGTTGGAGGGAATGAATCTAGGTCCTGTGCTTTTCCTTGAGAAGACTTGTAGGATTGTTACTATTCCCTTGCATTTTGAGGGCTGCTCAGGAGCCCAAATTACAGACCTGCTGCTCTGGTTCTGTTAAACAACAAAAGGATGGCCATGCCCAAAAGAATAAACCATTCATGGTCAAAGGTGTTGTTTTGGTTTTGTTTATGAAAACAGCTTTTGTAATAGTTTACCTTCAGCCTGTGTTACCTCCTGGGGCCTCTACAGCCTCAGCAGTCTGGGCAGTGACATTGCTGTGAAGCAGAAGAGGCTGGAGGACCCTGGGCATTGGGTCTCCTTTCTCTTGGGTTAACATCAGACACCGTTCCACTCCCTGCCACAAGGCACAGGCAGTGCGAGTTGGACAGCTGCCACTGCACAGGCACAAGCAGGCAGCATGGAAGAGAAACAAATGGCCTATGCTGGTGTGATGCTCATACAAGACTTTCTCGTTTTGCAGGCTCCTATTATTTAACTACCACCTATGGGGCCTTGGAGCACATCAAGAACTACGACAAAATCACTGTCACACGGCAGCTGAGTGTGGAGGTGCAGGACTCCATTCACCGCTGGGAGCGACGGAGAACACTGAACAAGGCCCGGGCTTCCCGCTCATCAGTGCAGGTAAGCTGGAATTACTTTCTAGGGACAAAGTCTGGAAAATTAACATGCTTTATCCATACTTGCTAATTTTTAATATGATAATTTTAAAACAAACCCATATCAAAATTAAAAAACAAGAGCACATACTGTGCAAAATCTTAAAAAAATGCCTCGTTTAACATATGTATTACTTACAAAATGCATTTTGAAGTCTGAAATAGGATTGCAGAGGGATTATTTTGTTCATTCTCAAAGGTGGTGTGTTAGGAGCCTGCACATGTGGTGGGGAGGCAGGGAGCCCCTCTTCTCCATCACCATTAGGTCCTGGAGAAATCAAGGGCTATGTTGAGGAGATATGAGCGGGCCATGTGAGGTGGTTCCTGGATGGCATAAGGCTGTGGGAAGACCTGAGACATCCCTTATAAATATGTAAAGGGTGTGTGTCAGGAGGATGGGTCAGGAGGGTCTTCTCAGCGATGGCCAGTGATAGAACAAGGGGAAATGGTTCCAAACTGGAACATAGAAAGTTCCATCTGAATATAAGGAGGAACTTTTTCACATCTATGAGGGTGACGGATTACTGGAACAGGCTGCCCAGAGAGGTTGTGGAGTCTCCTTCTCTGGAGACATTCAAGACCAATCTGGACATGTTCCTATGTGCTCTACTCTAGATGATCCTGCTTGGACAGGGAGGTTGGACTGAGTGAACTTTCGTGGTCTCTTCCAGCTCCTAATATTCTGTGATTCTGTGATCCCAAGGGCTGGTGAGGCAAGCATCTTGCAGAGACGGGCTCCTCCTGTCCCGCAACAGGGCAGACCCAACAGTGGCTGGCTAGCCTTGACGCCCATGCCCCGACAAATACCTCCCCATTCACCAGCGGGAGAGAGGCCCAGGAGGGATGGGTGCTCTGGGCCCCTAGCCATGGTGAGCCTGGGTGCAGGGCCAGAATGCCCTGACAGTCCCATGTCCTGTGATCAGATTGTCACCCACAGGGGGGCAGCAAAGGCCACGTCTCCGATTCTGCACAGCCTTCACTGTGCAAACCCGAAAAATGTGGGTGCCGAGGGGAAAGCCAGGAGAAAGTCACCTGAGTTTAATATGCTTCCCCTACTGCAGTCAAAACATTCCCTGATGGTATCAAAGCTTGTGAGTGGTGAATAGGATACACCAAGCATTCATCCAGCCCCTAGTGCTGCTCTGGCTCGTAGCAAGCAGCTGGCATGGAGCAAAATAGCTGCGTGAGCCACGTCTCCATGTAAGACTCCCACCACCTCCAGCAGCATAAGGGCTGTTTTCCATTCCTGTGAAGCAGGGGTAATACCAGAGACATGTGAGCCCGTCCTGGCAGAGGTAAACAGCTGGCTATTGTGATCAGCATGCCCCTGCACAGCCGTAACCGTCTGCAGTGATATTCCATAGATGCAGTTTGGAAGCCTATAGTCCACATATTTGGCAAATCTCACTTATGCTGCAGAATCTGTTTTCTGACCAAAATGGTGGGGATTTTTTTTTAATTTTTTTTTTTTTTTTGCACTTCAGAGATACAAATTAAACATACAGGTTCCACTATGGCCAAAAGCTCTCTAGATTCTGTTCCTCGTGAATTTGGCCAGAAGACAGTCATCCCAACAGTCATTAACTGCCTGAAACGGGGTACAAATAAATCAGCCACCTCAGCATAACTTCTTCTGTTGCCTTACTGAGGGAAGGAAGTTTGGAGGACGTGCTCTCAAGGAGTTGTTTAGGTGATGGTAGAATTTCAAGGGTCACTGGACTATCAGCCCTTTCCTGTTTCCATGAGACAAAGGGGTTTCAAGGCCAGATCTTTGAGGTTTTTGGCTTGTTACTCTGGGCTGTTACTTCTTTGCATCCTGTTTCTTCAGGAGCAGTAGTAAGGTGGGAGAAGGCACTCTCCCAGACTTACAGATTTACAGACTTCTCACTGAAGTATTCATCAAGATTAGAAAAAAGCTTTTACTTACATGTCTTTACAGGGCTAATTATTTGATTAAGAGAGTGTTAGTTGAAGTATTTGCTGATTCAGAGCTTATTCATCAGAGACAAAAAAGAAAACAATAACTAAGGCAATAAAGAATGATTGCAGGGGAGTTGGGATTATTTAGGAGCTCTAGGCAGCTGGAGCTTTGCAGCTGAATTTTAATTCATTCAGTCCTAAGTCACTGTGTTAACTGCAAGACCCATCCTCATATTTCTCTTCAGGATTTCATCTCTATCTCCTATCTGGAAATCGGTGCTCAGTCAAGGACACTTGCTTCTCGGAACGACACCACAACTGAGCAGCTGAGACAGCAGTGTGCTGAAAAATTTGAAGTCTCCCATCCTGAGGACTATGGACTCTTTGTTTGTGTTGATGACCAGTTGCTGCAGCTGGACAAAGATGCCCTTCCTCACCATATCAAAGCCTCCCTGCTGAAGAGTGAAACCAAGAAAGATTTCCATTTTATTTATAAACCAATAGACCATAAAACCCCACCAGTTCCAATTATCACAGGGTCAGACTTTCCCTAAGGCTGCAACACACTTTTGTTGTATTGCTTGTCATCATGGAAGGGCTGGATAATTTATCCCGTGAGCTACTCTGGTATCTGCAGAACACAGAAGGTCTCTGGAGCATGGCCTTCAGCACAGGGCAGATGTGCTAATTGTAGATGCTGTCTCAATACAGCACATTTCTCGTCAGAGTTCATTTGCAGAAGTGAAATGGACATTCAGGAGAAGATTCATCCTCTGGAAAACTTGAAGTATCAAACATCAGAACCTCCCACTGGTAACCTGATGTCACAGAATAGACTGTAGACAAAATCCAGAGATTTTGCAGAAAAGGTGACATTTACTCTATAATAAATTACAGTGGATGTGAATCACCTCTGTGCACAAGGCCTGTGAAAGGTCTGCACACACCTCAGTCTGTCTGGAGATAAGACAGCACTTACACCTTGCAGTATCTGTTCACCCAGTTGGAATAAACCGAGTCTTGTCTGATGTATTCAGTGGACCAGGGTTGCCATCTGTAGCAGAATTCCATCTCTGTCTTGCTGTCTACAACATGTCATTGCCTTTGAAATACCAACCATGCAAGATGATCCTGTACATTCACTAAGGATATGTTTTTTGCCATCTGTTTGTCACTGTAATCAGGTAACACAGGAAGTTTCATCAATGTAGTTCTCTTAGAGATTGAAAGTCTTCACTATCAGTTTTACATGTACAGCAGTTTTAATCACATTGGTTGTATGATAGTGTCTGATTAATTGTATATTTATTTCCAATGTGTCATATGGTGCAATTATTTGAAAATAAGTGTTGGTAAGGAACTTAATAATTCACCCCAGTGTAGCAAACCAGATTAAAATTTGAAAGTCAAAGAGAGCTAGAATTAAATACCTGTCCCTTTTTACCCAGACGTCATTGTCTCTATATGTCATATCTCTAGATATGTTTTCATATCTACAAGTCCCGTCAGATTATTACTTTAATAAATTCAGGCTGCTGAAGACAGAATTTGCTAATTCTCCAATTAACCTGTGCTTTCATTGCAAACTTAAATTTCACTGCAAACTTAAATTCCCACAGAATAAACTGAAAATATTTCATGATATTTGCAGTTCACTGGGACAGGATAATGGAGCTGGGGAGCCTTAACTGGAAGACTGATCCATGTCTTCTGAGTGCCTTCATTCCTGAAAGATTCCCACTACAAACACGAAAGACTGGATTGTCTGTATCAGGAGGAAAGCAAGCAGCACTGCAGAGACACAAGCTTGGGATCAGGTCCAGCAAAGCTCTGGTTAGGAAGAAAGGCTTCTCTAGCATGGGTTTTCCTCAACGCTGCTGTTGTTTCCTCCCACTAATACTCACAAAATAACTGGGACACGTTGGGCCAACATCCTGGCCTTGCTTCTGCTCCTGCAAAGGTAAAATGCCATCACATGTAGCTAGTCACTCTCAATCTCTAGAGCCTGCAATGTCTGCATGTACGTGCCCCAGCTGCACGTACACTGGCCAAATCTGCATGAAGATAGCCAACCAGTGCTGTGCATCTGCTAGCTTGGGCTGCATGCATGCCTTGTCAGGAAGAGACACCCTCCAAGAATGAGGAACAGTGAATAATAGTACTCTTGGCTTGCAGGATATCATGTGCAGAGAGCTTGCAGTGTGTGACACGGGTGCTGAGCTAACTCAAAATTCATGGTTAGTTCTGCTTATGTGCAGCTGTCAGCACGTCCGCCTTGCCTCTGGGCAGCACGCCTGCAGGATGCCAGAGCCGAACCCCTCCCTGGCGCTGCCATCAGCCTCGTGTGGCACAGTGTGCTCCTGCTGGGACCTGTGCTGCTCCTAGGATGGCACTTGGGGTGCCACGGCTACACCTGGGATACAGGTTTCCAGTACTGACCTGGCAGAGGAGATGTTGATCTCAAGGCCCAGAGGACACTCCTGGGTGTTGCTGCCTCCAGTGCCCTCCAGTGCCTCCAGTGTAGCCAGGGACTGGGGCTGCCCCTGGTGCTTCCTGCTGTCCCACTTCTGACTGTAGCATTGGACTGGGCCCCCAGGGAGCCCCCATGGCCCCAGGGTCTGCTGGCAGCTTCCCCATGTCCATCCTGCAGGTTGCAGCAAGTACATCAGCTCTCGCTGTGCTGCGCTGCCCTGGATGCTGTGTGTGATGGCTTGGTGGCAGGAGCTCGCTGAGGGGGTGGGCACAGGGTCCCCTGAGCAGTCTGCTCTGAGGCAGTATGTCCACACCCTGCCTGGCTCCTTGGCCCACCTCCATCCCTGCCAGTTAGGTGACCTCATGGCAGTTTCCACCTCTGGTGAAAGCACTTCTTGACATACAGCACAGAGAGGCCAGTTATCCTGTTTGCATTGTAGGTATCAGCACAGACATCCATATGTCCTGAGGGCTGACCTGCTCCAAGTTGGCCATACCAAGGATGATGTCAACTGTCATCCTGGGGCTGTGGCAGCAAGAAGGTCCAACCTCTGGGCAGCACCACTTATGAAACCTTTTTTTCTCAAACCTACCCCCTACACACTAAATCCTCCATTTTGCACCCACCTTTCCAGAGGAGACACCCTCCCACCTGCACCTCGCCTCCTGTCCCTACCCAAACCAGGGCCCAGACTAGCTCTCTGGCCCACCCTCCACCACTCTCCTCATCTGCCTTGCTAGGACTTCAAGACATGGATCCATCTCTGCTCCCACCTGCATGACACCTGCACAGGGTCCATGTATGGCAGGACTGGAGGTCCTCAGCACCAGACCCACAGATGTGGAGGATCTGACCAGAAGCTTAGTTCTGCCATGGCTGCTGCCAGTTATTTAAAGCCCCAGGAGCAAAGATGTGTACTTCTGCCAGAGTCCTTGGCCTGATCGGGTTATCTTTATGCTCTAACATTCAGTTAATGAGCCTAAACTAATCTGATGGGGATGAGGCTAAAGTAGAAACATGCAAGGAAGAAAGTTAGGACAGATCTTCTGATGGATATTTCTGGAGAGCAACCAGACTTTGCACCAGCCAGGGACAAGAAACAGATTGATGAAGTGACACGCTCCAGCACCTCTCGGCATCCCAGGACATCTGGGTCAGCAGTTGGACCTTGGAGCAAGGAAGGGGAAACAGTGGATGTACAGCTGGTCAGTGGTGCACATGAAAACTGACAGTGCTAAATCACTGCAATCTAAATGACCTGAGACTGACATTGACCAAAGCCCAAGTCAGTCCAAAAGTCAGACCTATAGGTCCTGTTCTTCAAAATGCACGGAGTGCCAGCTGAACATCTGTGAGCTTAAAAAAGAAGAAGAAGAAAAAATAAAGTTCAAATTGCACATGCAACATTTTCCTCTGGCATAAGAATGACAAAGCTCTGATTTGGTTTGCAAAGGTTGCCATGGCTCTCCCAAACTCAGGTTATTGAAAGTAATGCAAGTTACTGTGCCTGGTGGCAAGCTACCTGGAAGCAAATCCCTGTTCTGGGGCTTGGTGCAGAGCAGATCTTGCTCAGAAGCTTTGGGTTCTTGGCTTCTTTGGCCACATGATATAAACCACCAGCAACAGTTACTTTGCTAAACATAAGTCTCAGGGGTACAGGGGTGATCTAGCTCCTCCAGGGCCTGACCACTTCTATCCCTTGTCAGGGAAGACAAGCTGGGAGATGATCCACATGACAGGACCCTGGAGGACCCAGGACAGAGGTGGCTGCCACTTCTCCAAGCTCACAGCTCTGTGGCAGGACTCTGCCTGTAGCTGGTTCATATAGAAACAGCCTGTTGTCTGGATCAAACACACTGTTCTTTCGGTGCCCCTGGCAGAGCTCTGCGTCCCCAGCATGAGGCCACAGCAATGGTTCAAGCATGTCCCTCTGTCTGAAGTGGTGCCCAGGGTCCTGTGCTCCTTTGGGCTGGGATCTGACATTTTGTGTGGTGAGAAAAAAAAATGTCAAATGTGGGAATGACACAGGCATTTTGAAATGCTCCACAGGATTTTGTGCATTTGCTTTGCCATGGCATGCAGCCCACGTGGAGTGGGAAGCAGCCCAGTCTGGTGATTTGCGGTCTCCCCTCGTTAGACAAGATGTCTGTGTGTTGACTCACACACTGGCTCTCACATGAGCCATCAGCAGGATAGAGTGTTTGGGCTGACTGACCAAGCAGGGTTGTGTAATGTAGCCAAGGCCTCTTCAAACACTTGTTTGCCGAGAAATGTTGTGCAAGGATCACTCATTTACTCAGAAGGAAAGGTTCCCAGTGTGAGAGAAAGGAAGACCTGCTGAACCTGGAAAATTCTGAAAAGAAAAAAAAAATAACACCCAAGTGGCCCCTTCATGTGGAGAGCTGGTTTAATGCCACTTTGTGCCCAGTGATAGAATCTGTCAATAATTCACTGAAATAATTACACTGGCAGGTCATGTATAACCTAGAAGCCATTGAAATCAAAGGCAGTTTTCCTGCTGGATTCAAGACCTTTTGGGCCTCACCATACACCAGTCACCAACTGTACTTTGAAATCCCAGCATGCAACTGGCTTTTTTCCACAGGCTTGTGGAGCGATTCAGGCTGGCAGGGACCCAAGAAGGTCACCAGCCCAAGCTCTGCTCAAAGCAGGGCTACACCCCAAGGATCTTCATGGCTTTGTCTTTGGGAACGAGACAGCCTCTACCTCAGAACTGCCTGAGCTCTTGGCACAAAATGCTGCTTAGGCATGACTACATCTTACGATTCCTTTCCCTCTGCTGCTCCTTGATCCCTGTTCTCAGGGCAGGGGCTGAGCACAGGAACGAGACCTTCAGCCCTGCCCAGAGATGGGCAGAGCTGCTCAGTACATCCCTTAAGCTGTCCTGGTGAGAGAGGATGGAACTTGGCTTGGACAAAGCTACAATAGTGCTCCTTGCTGAAATATCTAAAAAAGTGCTTTATTTTCAATTCCAGGTGAACTGTCTTCTGCTTTCTTCTAGTCACGAAGGGAAGGTGGTTACGTGTCTGGAACAAAAGTGTCTGTGTAAATTTGCACTATATAGATATAGCCAGCACACAGAGTACCACAGAGGACAATATGCCTTCTGCCCTCCAGGTCCTTTCCAAGGAAATGTGGTGAACTGCTGTGCGCAGCAGGATGTTGGGTAGAAACACATGGGGGATTTGGCACAGATCAGCTGTGAGGCCATGAACTCTGATCCTAGCTGTAAGGGGGAGGGGGACCAGAAGTTCTGGCCAGTAGAGATGACACTCGTGCCAGCTGTGATCACACAGCCTCAACTTTTCCCTGTTCTGCCTAGTGCTAACAGTTTGCTGGGAACCCAACTGATCCCGTATTTTTCAGCAGTCATTCCTTACCCCAGCATTCTAGGAACGGCAGCCTGAGCAGCTGTGTGCCTGCAGCGAGAGTGAGGGTGACTGCACTTGCCCAATATGTCACATGATACTCTGGTGTAAGACTGACCTTGCACAATCCTAGAATGATTTTCTCATCAGGTTCTATTAGCATCCCAAAATAAGGATGCAGGCAGTAAGCCTGTGCGGTGCTATTTGGAAGCCTTAAAATAGATGTGTATCGATCAGCGCAGGTGAGGTTGCTGCATTTTCTTCTTCTGCAGGGCTGTTCCCTGAGCAACTGTGCAGGAAAGGGCTCTCCAGATATGAAGTTCAGTAGCACAGGAATGCCCAAAGCAGGGCACAGACAAGAGCCTTCCACACCTCGGGTAATACTGTGGCACAGAGGTAGCCGATTGCCTCTTTTGTTCCCACACATCCCTGAGGTGAGGGGTAGCATCGCCATGGGGCACATTTCCGATGGCAAGGTTCTGTTAAGTCACTCGTGCAGGAGGAAAACAGCACAACAGCCCACACTCAGGTTTCAGTTTTGCAGCCTCAAAACCACAAGTGTCAGCAGGAGGGCATGGGCACTTGATGTTAGTGGCATACAAGTGACACCTGGGTGTCAGTAACATGGGCAAATAAAAATGTGCGCTGACAGGTGATGTTTCATCTCATAATTACTTGTTGAGTCCTAATTAGAATAGCTGGAGACTCTTGGCTGTGAAATGATGCTATCTATGAAGAACCTAGAGGGATTTTTTTTTCCCTTCTGCCTTCTAGATACAAAAAACCAAAACAGCAAAAACCTTTCCTGAATACACCAGACGAAAATGGGTGTTTCTAAAGGGTGAATAAATTGGAGAAAACTATGAAGCAATGACACCAAGTTCTTGAGAAGCAGGATGAATTTCTAGGGCTAGGAACAACTTTAAAGGCAGAGAAACTTAGCAGATTTAATTTATATATTCAAACAGGGCTTTGAAGGAGTCATTTTCCCCCTTACTTCAAAGTGATTGCGGGCTCTTAGTGCACTCTTTTGTGATAGCAGCCAGACTGCCTAAAAGCTGTCCTGTGTGGTCAGCCCTTCCCCTGCCGTCATTGAACACCTGCAGAGCACTCAGGCACCCAAGGACTTCATACTTCCTTATTTTTAGATTTCTGCTAAAAAAACACCAACTGACCAGCTTTACAGCTGAAACGAAACAAGAAGTAACTCAAAAGCAGCACATACCTGAACTTCCAGCAGCATCCAAGGTTCAAACTTTCATTTCTCAATTCAGTAAAGCCTAGTTCCACACTTTTACCTTTATCCCACCCACCTCATCACTAGCTGTTGCTCTGGGACTTCTCTCACTATCAAAAGACAGCTGAAGGCACTAACTCTCCTAGCTTCACCTGGCTCTTCTCTACTGAGCAGTTTCAGTTCCTCACCCTACAAACCCTCTTCTCTGAGTTGAGCAAGGCAGAATTATCTCCATTATGGAGACACTGGTTTGGTTTTTGTAAAGGTTTATGCTTTTTCCTTGGAGATGAGGTAATTTTGTATATGTTAATGCACTTTAGAAAAAACCCTGAGGTATCTGTGTATCCGGACTCACTGGGTAAGAAGGTATGGACAGCCTGAAACTACTTTTGAATTACCACATAACCTCAAATTTTCCCCCTGCTTGTCATTTGCTGAGTCACCTCTATGGAGTGGTGCCTTTAAAAGTGATTCCGGGCTTCTGATTTTTTTTGTGGTTGGTACTTTTGGTTGGGGTTTTGGGGGTGTTTTTGGTTTTTGCTGGTTTGTCTTAGTTTGGGTTTTTTTGAGGTGGCCTGCTTTATAAAAAGTTTACAGGGGATAGATAACCTTTTAATGCAGTATCATAACACAAATTACCTGTCATTCATTTTCAAGACACTAATGTCTAACTCTGTATTGTCGTGTAGGTTGAGGAAACTGTCAACTTTATTTTTAATCACAGGCAATTCCTGTACGCTGTGACTTCCCACACGTTTATGTGTATACACATTTAGTTATAGCATACTGGTGCTAAATTTACAGCATTAGATATTTGGGGTTTTCGTTGGAAAATAGTTCTTACTACACAGAAAAACTTTTACAGTTCACAGTTCAACTGTGCTCTTCACATCCAGTAGTACTTGAATGCAAATAATTTCTTTAAACTGTTAAGGAGCTAAAGCTTAAAGAACAAGCTTTGGTTTCTTCATTCTTGAACCAATCTGCAAATTAGTCACTATAATGGAATTCATTAACTTTCTTTAAAATGCTAATAGTTAGCAATAGTATAAAAAGGATAATGCCAGAATTAATGACTCGGTATTTAAATTCAGCATAAATTTAGCAATCACTGATAGGTGGCTTGTAGTGTTAATCCAGAGATTCTCCAGAGCTTGGAAACAAATCATCCATCTCGAAAGCTCCAGGTGGTCTGCACAAACGCCTCTTCGGAGCGGGCAGGCTGTGAGCAGGTGGGATGCAGCGGGGTGCTGGGAAGTGCTGTACTGCAGAGGGGAGCGCCGGCAAGCGCTGTACTGCTCACGGTCGGGTGCCTCAGCTCCCAGCACGGTTCCAGTGCAGCGGGTGATTCGCTTCATGTTGCATGCATGTAAAGTCTGGATTATTACAGTTATGAAAAGTTATCATTTGTAGTAAGGGTTATATCAGTGCTGTTCTTTCCATCAATACCCAAGGCACACTTGATCCATGGCCTGGCATATTCTGCAACAGAAAACAGCAATGATGAGAGACTTTTCGGGCACTGTGCTCTCAAACTTTTTCCCAAACTGACTGCATTGAGACGTCACCAGGAGCAAAGGCTGCAGTTCTTCACCTTTGGAGTTGCATGTGACTAAAATACCAGTCCACCCTCCCACTGCTCAACTCTCTGCCTCCCTACCTCCCTTTTCTTCCCCTTGCATGACTCACAAACTAGGATCCCATCCTCTACCACAAGCAACAACTTCCCATGACAGAATTTCAACTCCATGCCTCCGCTGACCCTACCACATCACCATAAGGGTCAGTCTGGACCACTATTTTACAGAATCACAGAACACTGGGAGATGGAAGGGACCTCGAAAGATCACCTAGTCCACCCCCCCTGCCTGAGCAGGATCACCTAGATTAGATCACATAGGAACGTGTCCACATTGGTCTTGAATGTCTCCAGAGAAAGAGACTCCACAACCTCTCTGGCAGCATGTTCCAGTGCTCCATCACCCTTACGGTGCAAAGCTTTTTCCTTATACTCACATGAAACTTCCAATGTTCCAGCTTGGACCCCTTGCCCCTGTCCTATATCACTGGCCATCCCTGAGAAGAGCCTGAATCTGTCCTCCTGACACCCGCATTTTACATATTTATAGACATTATTAAGGTCCCAGCTTTCCTACCATGCACTCGTAGATGAAGGCCCTAGCACCATATTCCCTTTCCCACCAGAACCCAGCAGTGCTGTGGTGTTCTGAGGGAGCAGCAGAGGAAATGCAACAGTTCCCAATGTTGCTGTAAGGTCACACAGGAGTTACAGGGCAACACCCTCACATCAGTGATGCTATTGTATATTACGCAGCAGCAGCGTGATCCTCCACTGGCTCTCATTTCCCCTGAGGGTCTTCAATAAGGAAATTAAAGGGTTACTGAGGAACTGGATCATTATGAATGGGAGGGAACCAATAATGATATGTTTTCCAAAATAAGCATTTGTAACTTTACAGTCAGAACTTTACTGACAAAGTAATAGTCAACAGAGCAGAGCAAGTGAGTAGCTCTGCAGTGTTAGGCTCTGCCTATTTATTTGGTTCTGCTTTTTTTTTTTCCATGGGTAAAACTGCACAGTGTGCCTGGGAACCTCATTACCTGTCAATGGGGTATCCTCCTTCACAAATGTTGACCAAAGCATACAGCTGTCTCAGTGCATACTCATACTGAAATAAACAAACATTGTTAATGACTTCAGTGATGAAGAGTAGGCATCATTTAGCCAAAGTAAATTGTGGAAGTGATTTAGAGATGCTACTAATATTCATAGTCTTTATTGGCTGGTCTTGACAATCTAGGCTAAATGGATCTTTTTGTCCTGCGTATTTTGTTCTTTAAACTTCATTAACTAAATTCAGTGTATTGCCCTCTTAGGGGCAAGGCTCACCCATTTAACCAAAAACCCCACCAAAACAAAGAAAAAAATTAAGAGGTACTAGAACTTTAACAGAGCAACACGGCTCCTAACAGCCTGGTTGATTAGAAGCTCCAGCTGAACGAGTGCATCTGCTTTTGATTTGTACATAGTATTTCTATCCTGGCTGACAGATAATATCATTGCTTTCTGATAAAATCAGTTAAGTTGCTGTTGACTCATCCTACCACACACCACTGCTTCTTAGGTTGTCTTGCCTGACATCAGGACTGTTTTTTTTGGTATAGTAACTGATGTCTAAACAAGGCTTAGCACAACAACAGGATTTGATTCTCAACTAGGATCCAAGGAACAGCAGACGGTAGTAAAACTTCCAAAATAATGGCATCCAGGAATTCAACCACACTATGGAAGTAGCATCTAGGCTACTGCCAGGAACTGTGTAACACACAATCGTAACACAGAACTCTGAGTGCAATAGGATTAGGAATTCACAGCGATGGTGCTGTGTTTCTGTTTTGATAGTAGAGATGCTTCAAGCAGAAATGCCAATGTAATCTCTTTATTATTAGGATTTTTTACAGAGGAAGTTGATGAAGGGACAGCACTAACTAGGAAAAATTAGGTAACATTGTTGGGATTGTTTTAGTAATCTTGCTTATCTACAGGTTTAGTGGAAGTGGTTTCCTGCATCCAAAACCATTACTCACCATTTATCCTAAAATAAGCTTTGCCCCAAGGTAGCTTTTTTAATAAAAGCTGATTTTGCAGACCTGCTAATGTTTTACCAGTATGTCTATCGGGTTATATCTAATGTCTGACTTACCAAGGCTAAGTGCCAGTTGAAGCAACGAGCTTTGAAGTGGTTTACCGCTGACTGGTAGCAGTTGTAATTGCTGATGGTCAATCTGTCTGACAGAATTTTGTTGGTCTGTTCTTGTGATCCTGTTACTATGGTGATGATCTTTCGCATGGATTCTTGGATAAACTCTTTTGTCTGCATATAAAACAAGAATTTAAAATGTATTTGTTTTTTTTAAGAAATTAAATGAAATTTGTCTTTCTTTAAACGTCAACTCCAGGGCTCTTTATGGAATCAGTTTTTCCATTTGCTGTCAGCAGAGTCTTTCAGACCTGTCTCTGAACACAAAAGTGAAAATTCAGGAGAGCGAAAGTCAGACTCCTGGCACCCAAAATCACTCACTGTCCTAGTGTTCCGCCAAAAGAAAGACAACACCAATACTGACTAGCATTCTGCAGAAGACATTTTATTTGAGAGACTTCAGCTCTACTGAAACAAGAGTACTCCCAGCAAGGATCCCCATGGGAGCAGGTGAGGAACTTCCTGACAATAAAAGCTGTGAGACTGACTTTTGCATTTGCTTACATTTGCCTAGATAATCACTACTGAATGTGCCCTGTGGAATAGATCCCTGAAATTTAAAGAAAAAACATCATCTATAGGATACCAGTCTGAAGAGTAATTTTGCTGCAGTTTTCAAAAACTGGTTGCAATCTCTCAATCTGACTCAATATACTGTTCGCTTTTTTTTTCCTTACCTCCAGGTGTGCTTTCATCTCTGCAGCAATATTCTTAGCCTCATAAATGTCATTGGTAGCCATCAGTTTTCGTTTCATGATTGCAAGAGGCACGTCAGGACTAGGAGTCAGGTCATAGTGTTCTACAGGTGGCAGAGAAATGGGGATAGCTTTCTTCCCCTTGCCCTGAAACTGCATCACTTTCATGGAGGAGATGCTCTGAAGGTTAGAAGGCAAACAAAATGGAAACTGTCAATCACCTCTAGTAGGTAGTCTCTCTGCTTTGCCATGCAAACCTAACATGCTAAACTTGTTTTATTAGACACAACAAGGGAGATCAGAGGGTTCTAAGTGTGTGTGCGCGTTCGGTATTTTTAATACAAGGGCAAGACTGTCAAAAATCAGCAAACTTTTATTTCCAAAATTCACTGTGGTGGGGAAAGAGTGTTAGGCTATGTAACCTGACATTTTAAAACGATTTTTAAACATTTGATTTGGGTTTATATTAATACATCGAATATATGGGATTATTATAAATGATATATCACCTCTCAGCTCTTTCCATTTGAGGGATCAATGTACTTAACACTTTATTAATATTCATAATATGCCTGGAAATGGTAAATAGCATTTTTATACTTAGATTGACTATCACTGGCAGGGCTTGGAAGACAACACGTATTGTGACTCCTGGGACTTAAACATAATACAAGGCTGTATTTCCTTTAACATCAGAACCACTGTCTCTGAAATGCTAAGTGGTGTTCTGAGATGAACAGTTTCATTTTCTAAATCAACCTTTACAGTGATTTTTTTATTTTGTTATTTTTAAAAGGGATGAAAGTATAGGGAATGAGAGGTTTAAAGCTACATATCTGGCCAGGAAGCTCACTCATACATACTCTGTTTCCATACTGCATCACGTGGCTGGTGTTGGTGCGCTTCTTCACAAGCTGAAACTGCTTGTGGAGTGTTTCTTTTCTTAGATCCTCCTGCATGAAGAAACTTTCATGTGGTCACAGATACTTAAATTCATCTACTCTAAAAATGCAAGGAAACCTGGAAAGGGTTTTAGCTGCCAGCATGCAGAAGGAAGTAAAGGGCGAGAGCTATACAACCTTTGAAAGACATATAAGTAAAAACTGAAATGAAGATTTGTCAGTGTATTCTCAAAATGCTTTTAAAGGTCTCCTCCCAGCAAAGGGTCAAAAAGGGAGTGGGCTAGCATGTAAATCCCAGATTTGTTTCATTAATACCATTTTCCATTATGGTAACAAATGGGTTAGCCCCAGTTCAGCCTTTAGGGATTCCTGAAGCAGAGGTGCAATTTACTGAACCACCCAATTTGTTTAACAAATCTGAAGATGTGGAAATTGAGATTACATGAACTGAAACTAGAAGCTAGACACTGTCTAATGTTGTAAATAGTAAAAAAAGAATATATTTTTGGAAGATAGTTTCACGAATATATGTAGTTGCCTGAACAAATTTATATATGATTCTGAATAGTAGACAAATACTTCTACCAGATTAATTTGTTAATTTCAATCTCATATAAAACCAGACTTTAATAAATTCTGTAAAACAGATATTTTTAAAAAGCCTAGTGTTTTTCATTCCAACCGTATCTAAGTACCTTACCATATCTGAATCTTCCATCCAATTCACACTGTACCAGTCCCCAAGGTAAGTCTGCCTTTCATCATCGTAGTAACATGCATAAGATGACTCTCGGGGATTGGCAGCAGTTGTTGCATAAACTGTAGACAAATAGAAAGTATTTTTCTTTTTTTTTTAACCTTCCTACATGATTTAGCAGAAACCTTAGAAACCCTGGAAAATCCAAGTTCCACTTCCTGGGTTATTGTGCTTGATGATGAGTGTAGCAAAACTGCCTAACAATGGTTCCCACAAGTGCTTTTGCTATTTGGTAATCTGGCAGCAGGAACTTCACACCTGCTGCTAGCAGCACTGGGGTGCGAAATGGCAGTGTAACTTCACTGGTATCAGTTAAGGGCTATCACATAGTTTCTGACAAGAAACACCTTTTTAACTTCTCATCTGCAAGACACTGAAAGCCCTGCTAGTCTTTGTAAGACTCCATTAACTCTTCCCATAAATGGAAAATATTACTTTGTCTAAACCTTGTGCTCCTTTACTGTAACTGTACTTAGAAGTGCTTTAAACCCAGCCTTGGCACAGTGTCTGTTTAGGTCTGTAACAAGTTGTGACACTGTAAGTCCAGTAAGTTAAATGATTGCTCACCATTGATGTTATCAGCCAAATGATTCATCATAGATCCAGACTCGCATGCTTCAATGTAAAACACCATCTATAAAATAGAGATAATAGAGAATCACAGAATGACTAGGTTGGAAAAGACCATTAAGACTATCAAGTCCAACCATACCTGTCCTCTCCTAAACCACATCCCTGAGCACCTCATCTTCCCGTCTGTTAAATACATCCCGGAATGGCAACTCAACCACCTCTCTGGGCTGCCTGTTCCCCATCCTGACAACTCTTTCAGTGAAGAACTTTTTCCTAACATCTAATCTGAATCTGCCCTGGTGCATCTTAAGGACATTTCTCCTTGTCCTATCTTGTCCCATCACTTGGCTGAAGAGACCATAGCCCACCTCTCTACAACTTCCTTTCAGGTAATTATAGGCAGTGATAAGGTCTCCCCTCAGCCTCCTCTTCTCCACACTAAACATCCCCAGTTTCCTCAGACGCTCCTCATAGGATTTGCCCTCCAGATCCTTCATCAGCCTCGATGCCCTTCTTGTAGTGAGTGGCCCAGAACTGGACACAGTACTCTAGGTGCGACCTCACTAATGCCAAGTACAGGGCACAATCCTAGACCTGCTGGCCATGCTGTTTTTGATACAAGCCAGGATGCCATTGGCCTTCTTGGACACCTGGGCACACTGCTGACCGCAGTCAGTCTGCAGTCAACCAACACCCCCAGGTCCTTCTCCACCTGACAGCTATCTAGCCACTCTTCCCCAAGCCTGTAACACTGTGTGGGGTTATTATGTCCCAAATATAGGACTCTGCACTTGGCCTTACTAAACCTCATAAGAAATTCCCTAAGGAAATGGTGAAAAGTCCTTCAGGGCTTTTCAGCTGTAGTTAGTTCGCCTGTTAGAAAAAAAAAAACAAAAAAGCAAGCTATCCATAATACCCCAAAATAAACCACAAAAGCAACTAGATTCAATTTTTCTTTTTTGGGAACTTAATTATGTGGAAAGGGAAAACATAATCACAATGAAAGGATTCTCTTAATAACTACAGAATCTGAAAGGATCTACTGACCACTGTACAAAGCACAAATAAAACCACAGACACTCTTTAGGCACAGCAATGTACCACTATTGAATATAGTATTTTCTAGAACCAATGGCCACCTAGGTGTGCCTAAATACAGTCAGCCATAGTAGACAGATCACTACAGAAAGCTGCTTAGAGAAAGCAAGCTACTAAAATGTTCAAAGCATTAACATTTCCTGCTCTTTGTGAATAAACAAATGCAGAGAACTTTCCGACAAAAGGTACAGTCTCTTAAACTGCATTAATAACTGTAAAAGAAACAAACATGAGGCATATACAAACTTCCTGTAATAACAACTGAAGTCTGAAGAGAACAAAGTACAGGAAGAACAGGTCAGGTCCACACCATGAGGGTGCAATAGTTACAGATGTTGTTTCTCACAGTTGATCAGAATACATACTGTTATCAAAAGGCAATACTCCTCTAGATATCAACATCAACAGCTAATATACAGTAAACTAAAAACAGAACTAGAAAATTTGGAGAGGATCAATGCTTGTAAGAGGAAAATCCTAATCCAAATTTCATTGCATGACAACAGCTTCCTCCTGCTTTAAATGACTCTCAAAATGAAGACAAATCTCTCTCTCCAATGCCAGCTGCTCTTTTAATCTCACAAATTCTGATATTCTTGTTTACCTTCTGGTATTTTTTGTGATGATACATATACCAAATAGTCTTATTCAAGTCCTTCACGTGAAGCTGTAAAATAAGAAGGCTTGTATTAAAACAACTTAGGTTCAACAGAAACACAATTCGCTTACTGGGAATAAATACTAACTGTTGTCAATATTTATTATTGTTTCCCCTTAAATATATCCAGTGCTTTTCCCTTCTAAAATACAATGTTCTAGTATTTTATCATGTCCTAGATGATACACATAGTACGACAGAAAGCCAAGTCACACCTGTATGAAACAGTCTGCTTGGGCAACCAAAGTCCAACAAAATATTAAATGACATAACTTAATTTCAGCAGGAATGCTTCGGATTCAACCAGGAAAAAATCAAACTGGTATGATGAAGAAAATATTGCTCCTCTTCTGCCTCCCCCCTCAATCTGGCAGCGCATCAAGTATTTGCGATTTACATATATTACTTATTATTTTAGTATGTCACTAAAAGGATGGACTTTATGACCAAGTAATTCACCAAAATTCTTACATCGTCATCAGGAAAAGCCAGAAGTCCTGGAGCTCCGTGGTCAGTAAAATAAACGAACACGTGATCCTTGGGACCACTATAATGAAAAAGAATTGCAAACAAATTCATTCTAACAACTCCAACCTAATCTTCACAACAACAAACATCAACTGCTTCTCAATGCCAACACATGTCAACATTAGAACACAATACAGATGAAGCACCTCCTTCCCCGGTAATGTTTTTCCTGCTTTGGGTGCTTACAAGAGGAGATGAGTATCTGCAAGAGAAATAAAACAGGGATATAAACTAGTCCCTCAATCATGGGGAATTCAGTAATTACACTTTGTGTTTCAAACTGTAAGCTGATTGCTGGTTAGGCAGGGGTGGTACATTGACTATGGTGGGAGCACAACTGTTTTTTAATGCCTGTCTGAAGAATGTGGTATACTTTGGGCAATTGTAGCAGTCTGGTTAAAAAAAAAAGGCATTTATAACTTCTATCGAGGCAACAATAATACTGAGATAAACCATAACAACTTCTTTGATAAGATCCCTAGGTATGTTTATGCACTGCCGTGTTGTGATCTGCATGGCCATACTTAGCCATATCGACGTCAGCCCTCATGTGCATGAAGAACTGAGCTTATACAAACTATCTCATTAGGCTAGCTTGGCAACTGTATTAAGTGACTATGCCCATGGCTGAGTGCTGCAAGCTCAGGGGCTTCAATTCCCTAACATCTGGACAGCATAGTGTTTGTCAGAGATCCTTCTTGCACACTAAACCAAACTGACTGTATTTGGGTGATATTAAGGTCTTGCCCCAAGAGCCAGATCTGCTTTTAAACTGTATTCAGGAACAATTAAATATGAAAGAATGTGAACAGACTGGAAGCAGTCTCCAGATTGTCCTCTCTTCCTCAGTACTGGTGGTCCAGAAATCTGTATTTGCTCTTGCTTTTTCCTGACTGCAAAGAGGTATGACTGCAGCAACTCACGGGGACATTGCCCAGCCTTCTGCCTGGCCAATAACCTGCTGGTTAGGCAACAATCTGGAAGGCGAAAACTAAAAGCCTTTTGGGCACAGCACAACTGAGTTCTTGTCCCAACAGCAGGAGTCACGCCACTTGGAAATTAATACCACACAGCCTAACAAAGAAGGGTTAAGTGTTACTTTTCTGGCTCCTGCTCCTCACCCTAAATGCAGAAAGTCCAATCAAGGTGAAATGTAAATAACTAAGACTTTTATATATGGGTTCAAGTTGTCTTCCTGAGTAGCTAAGAGTCTTTGACCCGCTGCACAACCACTCCCTTATTTGATTTGTAACATCCAGCTTTCACAGGTGAGGTGTGCTCTGAAGCACTTTCAGTTTTTAACAAAAAATGCTTTATAGTCGCCTCTTCACTCATTCCAGCTACTAGAAGAGAGCAGTCTAGTAACCATGCAGGAGATTATTAACCTCTTGCCTACATGCCTTTCATATATCATTTTCTATCTCAGGTTTCGAGGATGAAGTTTAAACCATTTAAATTCATAAAGGTTTTAAAGGAAATACTGTACATAGAAAAATATAACATGCCATAATTCTTCATCAGTGGTACTGAATTAGAAATATAACACATCTTAGTAAAGAGATATCACACTTTCTTAACTCAAATTGTCTAGACACCAGATAAATAACTGACATCAGGTTATCTTTCCAAGAGGTCCTCAAATTGGGCCCTCAAATATATTGCTATTTTTCTTGAATTGTCTAAAATATATTGGAAAGGGACTGTTTATCAGGGAGTGTGGTGACAGGACAAAGGGCAATGGCTTCGAACTGAAGGAAGGTGAGTTTAAATTAGTTTTTAGGAAGAAAGTTTTAACTGTGAGTGTGGCGAGGCCCTGGAACAGGTTGCCCAGAGAAGCTGTGGCTGCCCCCTCCCTGGCAGTATTTAAGGCCATGTTGGATGGGGCTTTGGGCAACCTGGGTTAGTGGAGAGCATCCCTGCATTATATATCAATTACAAGGTTAATTGCTTATACTACTTTTTCAGTAACAAAGACTTCTTTACACTAAATATAAACCAGAAGCCTCAATAACCTTACATCTGCCACAAAGACTGTGTCTGGGATTAGACATGCAGTTTTTTGAGCTGATGAGCTGTTTAAGCTATGTCTGTCCCTCTGCCACTGACTGCTAAGTCTCACTTTAGGCAACTAACACAACTGTTCATGTACATCACGCCACGCCTTAGCAAACCCTTTCTAGCAGTTTCTAAACATTAACAAAACCCTCTTTCTTGCATAAGATAATAGACTAAGTAACAAGTTTTTATACCTTACTGTATACTGGACTCCATACTAATGAAGAATCAGCAGTTACTTCTTGGTGCTGGACAGTTTAAGGAACCAGAACCATTGCATGTGTAATGTAAATGATCTGGAATTGTCATCATTAGTCTTGCTGGGTTCTCAAGATGCTCCAACTTACCCTCTTCTTTTCTTGAAACATGTGTCAATGTACAACTACACATGCACCTATTTCACAAATTAATCTTCTCTTACCTTCTCAATACTTTTCCTGATCCCACCCCCTTCACTGCTTCCGCATCTCCTCTGAGAACAGCAAGGAAATTCTTTGGAGTAACATCCTAAGGATTTAAGAGGTTTAAAATGAAATCTGATCATAAACCCAACAAAATAATCTTGACTTAGGAAGATGGCTTCTGAAAGTCAGGATCCAGGCGTAGATGGCAAGTTTAGCTAGGCATGCTTTTCAATCATTATAAAATGTACTAGCCACTGATGACTCACTGAAATAATGAATTGTGAAATCACCATGTGTTTGGATTATTATTCTGATTTAATGAAACAATTAGTCTTACATAGCTGTTTTTCAGACTGAGTTACAACATTTATGAATGCAAGACTTTCCCTTCTTTTATTTCGTCTGCCAGCACAGAAACGGTGTACAGGTTAGCTTTTATGACCCCTGTTTCACTTCAAAGTGTCTGTTGTTTACATGCATCTTATGAACACCAAACTTCATGTCAAACCATAGAGGTGAAGAAGCTGGAGGATTCATACTATGTGCATTTTGGACAGTAAGCTACAGGCTGAAAGGATTTACTCAGAATACTGGCTAATGCTAAACCTTCCCTGGGGAATGGTGTTTTGTACCTACCTCCTTTGTATAGTCCTTGGGCACTCCAGCATACACATCTGTGCCATTAGGTCTATTGATGACAATGCCTTTTGTTGGATTTCTGAAAGTTGAACCAAACATAAATATGAAGAATTAGCCATGTGCCACACAATGACCACAGAACAACTAGGAAATCTTTTAAACTTTCCTGACTGGCCAGCTTGCCTAAGATACACTATAGGTACTCACACCATGTGTCATGAAGTGATCTCAGAATATAAAGGCCTTTTCACTTCACTCAGTGATATGCTTGTCTAGGGTGTCCTTAGCCTCAGAGCACCTTCAAGTGTCACCCCTCAGATCACACTGATTAATCTGAAGATGTAGTCAGGCCTCTTATACTATTATCTCTCTACTTCTAGTCTTTTCTTTAGCCCCCTTTCCTCTTTGCTTCCAGTGCTGCTGTGCATGTGAAGTCCACAGATTTCTGATGAAGTTGTCTCAGAATCAGGGGCTGTATAACCAAATCATTTCATATAGAAAGCCACCGAGAATGGCACATGTACACTTTTTTGTTGAATGTACATTCTGGGAATTAATCTGACAATGACCTTTCAAAAAAAGCCCTGCAACTCACACAGAGTTTTCCGTACACCTGTAGTTTTGGGCTATTTATCTGCTGTAAACTGCTATGGATGGGTGTTAAGATCAATTGGTCTGCTAACAATGAAGCTCTGTGCCACAACCGATGCTGAGTTGTACAGTAAGGCTTAGAAAGATCATGAGAACATTTCAAAGGAGAATTATTGCACTGATGGACAAAACATCACTATGCATAACACAGCTGGTTTTAAAGGCTTTTCTTAACAAAACTACTAAAAACTCAAAAGACATTGGTGACTATGGCACGTTTGTAGTAACCACATGGTTTGCGACTACTGCACATTTATCACTTACTCTTCATTATCAGCAATATCATCATACATCATGACAATGATTTGTTCATCTGGAATTCCATTCCGGTGCACAATCTGGTATGCATGGCACACATCTGCCTGAAATTAAGCAGATTTTCATTACCAGCTTTATCAGACATTTTACTTTTGAGACCTGAAAAAAAAAAGCTTTGGCTACTGTCCAAAAGAAACAGCATCAAAATGTGAGAGACTGAGGGTTGCTAGTGGGCTGAAATTAAGAAGTTAAACCAAAACTCAGTGTCTTTAACTAGATGCAGTTTCATTAATAATAGAAACTATGATTAAAATCTCTCTCATTTACCTACTTTCATTTCTTATTTAAACAGAATCCAGAAGTTACTTCAGACTTGGTAAAGGTAACAAAGTTTAACAAAAGGTTCTCAGCAATGTTCTGCAATGTGAAAAAAAAATCTAAATGAAAGCCTTGTGCATTGACAGACAAATCCAATGTGCCAAGCAGAAGAGTTGGATTTCCACCAACATAATTAGTTCTGTAGCAAGCCTGCATGACTAAGCACCCAAGACTTCCCTTGACTTAGGTAAGTATGGTTTACCAATCTCATCTCTGCAAAGATTTTATTAAACTTTGGTTTTATAAGTGAGAATTTTGGTTAAGAAAAGATCCTTTTAAATTAATTGTAGAGGAACACTGAAGCAACTTCAGGTCAAGAAAACAGATTTTTCAGAGGAAAGCAGAATTGCAGAATTTCTATTCAGGCTCTTTTCCTGACTTGTACAGGATATGAATAAGCAGATTTACTGTACAGGACCATCTGTAAATGACACAGAAATAACAATAACATCATAACATCATAAATTAACAAATAACATCATGACACAGAAATAACAATACTCATCAAACTGATATTACAGTAAATGCAAACTCTTATCAGAATGCTAAATTCTGAGTAAACACAGCCCAAATAATTCTCATCTCTCAGAGCTTCAGCCTGTGAATGACCTAATGGATATCAACAACCATTCCTAGATTCTCGAACTACATCCTACCACATGCTAGAAAAACTGTGCAGATTTAATGGAAAAGAATCTCATCTATCAAATGCCCACTCCAAATGCATCCAAGAAGCAAGTTTTAAAGCTTACTTCTGTTGAACTAATCTAATTTGCTGGTTTGTAAACCAAACTGAAGTAGTTTGAGTGGACGTACGCAAGTTTGGATGGCAGGAGTATTAGTGATTTGAACTAGTTTAACTAAAAGGACACTATAAAATCCAGTCACTTTACAATCCTGGATCTTCTAAGTGTAGCTGAAGATGAAAAGAAAGGGTAGTTGTGCAAGAGTCTGGGAAGGGTGAGGCACATTCCATGCTAATGAACTCTCCCACAGCAAAACCTCTTCACGTGACTATCCCTAAATGTCAAATTGTTCTATTAAAGCAGTCCCATTTCCTACTATTCAGATCAGCCTATGCTCTCTTCCACCTATCCAGATGGTCACCGTTTGCATTTCTTCACCTCCTTGCACCTGCTGCTACCTCAAGAAGTCAAAAGGCAGAGGCTAAACAGTTACAAAGGCATCACATATAAATATGGAACAGCAGAGTGCAGGTTTGACTAAGCATGTATTCAATTTTCAGAAGCAGAAAAAACCACTAATCAGGGCTTCTTTACACTGACAAGCAGATCATATATGCCCTCTCTCAAAATATAATACACTTTTGTGACACTGACAGAAAGAGTCATAGGCTGGTAACACATGGAAAAGCTTAGGCATACTGTAGTGATATCATTTCAACAGACATTTGGCTGACCAGTAAGGACTTCAGATGTGTTTTTAATTAACAGCAAAGTACCCCAAATTAATTAAGCTTTGTAAATGCATATTATGAGCTTTTTTTCTCCCCTCCTTTTCCCTTCCTTTTGATTCACTGATTGTTTGCACACTCTGTCCTGTTTTAATAAACAGTAGACATTGGTAGAAAATTTAAATGGGTTAAATTGCCTTGTGTGAAGGGAAACAGATCAATGCAACCAATTTCCCTCAGCCTTAACTTAGACCTGTTTGGGGACTGTCCCAACCTTTTACAGCTTTTGTTAAGGGGACTGTACCTGCTAGTAGCATCATAACATCAGCAACACAGTCTAGAGCAGCAAAACCAGTGTTTTCTGCTAAGACTCCATTGACTAAAGTAGGGCAGTTCTCAGTCAAGTTTGGGGTTTGTTTGCGCAGAATTAGCTGACCTTTGGTGTTAGTTACGTGCTCCTGTTCCCTCCATACAAGTAAAAAAAAAAAAAACCCAACCCTAAAACTCTATAAAACCAGAATAGAAACAGCCAGCTGCCAGACTAGTGAGGTGTATGCAACTCTAGAGTATTTCCTGCTGTGTGTAACTGCCTCTCAAATACTGCCATTGAGCCTTCCCTCTTCCACAAACATTTCTGGTATACCTATACCCGTAAACCGCACTAACAGGCACAGCTAATACTGTTCCAGGTCTCCTGCTGGTATTTTCTTGTTGCTTTAGTATGTAAAACAAATGCTAACAACATTTGCTGCATAAATCATCAGTAAATTGCAGTTGCGCCTTTGTGGCCATGATTTGGGGCAGGTAGCAGCTGCCCTGCACAACTGACCTCAACTGCCAGCTCCAAAATGGACAGTGTTAATGCAGTGGGGTTCAGGCCTTCAACCCCAGGGAAATCTATACTGGCTGCTACATCAGCAAATGTCTATAGATGACCTATACTTAAATATGCTTAAATAACTAACTACTAGTTTTTGAAATCATGGTAATCAGAGGAGAACATCCCCTGTTCTCCTGGGATGGGCATTCTTTTCCTCACATATACATCTGGGGGAAGTTCCAAGGGGGAAGTTTCAAAAGGAAAAAAACTAACCACCACAACTTTTCTCTGCCATCCAACTCTTCACATATTTGTGTGACATGGCTTTCAAGCAGATGGCTTGGTGGGGGTGGGCTGGAAAAAGCAAGTTAATTTATGATACAGACATGCATAAAGAGTTCCTAAAGGGAAAAGCTTGGACTTCTGTGAAATTGGTTACTTCTGGTCTTATGACCGGTAGATTCATGGCTAAAAGGCATGTGTAATGAACTGGAGAATTTAAGACTGTCCTTGAGCAGCAAATGCTGCTCAGGTTGTTAGTATCAGAAATTCTGAATACAGCCCCTGGCCCATAAAGTTTAGTAATTAGAAGCCTGAAAACAACAACTGGAAAGAGACCCACCTATGCAAACTGAAATGTTCTTCTTTTCAGCATTTTCTCAGATTTTTTTCAGTTCCTTTTTCTCCACAAGCACGTGCTCCCCCTCCACTAAGACTGTGTTTCAGTGTTTCACACTAAGCGCACCCAGAAATTACTGCTCTGTCGCTGTTTCTGACATTTCTGAAACCAGCTTTACATCTGGGCTAGCTCATACAATCACCTCTCAGGAGAGGCAAAAGTATATACAAAATTCTATTTCTCTTAAGAACTAGCTCACATATGCCACTAAGCTTTCCAGAGGTATATCACCTAGCTCTTTGCATAAGTAAAAAGTTGAGCCACTTTCCCAGGGAATGGGAGTAGTACTCTTTTTGGTAGGTATTATTAGTGCTTAGTTTCATTTAGGGAACAGCTGCCAGCCTGGCACTTAAAAAGTCAGTGTAACTGCTGAGCAGCAGTGACCAGCACATCAATAGTCCTTCCACAGCAACTCTTAACCAAAAATCCTAAATTTGTGTGAAAACACCAAAGAACTGAGAAGTCACGAGCATAAGGCAAGGTGCAGACTATTTTTTCAATGACAATAAACCTATCACCCTGAGCTGTATACTGTTCAAAACAAACATTATTTCAGGAACTTGAGGAGATAAATCCATAAAACAAGTTTGTATCATCCTGGTTAGGGAACAGTCCCAGCTCGGCCATCACAGAGGAAACAAGTGCCTGCAAGGTGCGAATCTCACTCACAGGTAAATGCAAGCAGTGTTTTTTCCCCCCATCTTGTCTATGCTTGAGGTTTGCACTAGTGATAGTGGATCCTGGCCACTGACAGCTGATTTACAAGTTTAGCTTCAGATTCCTTGAGGCTACAGGTGCAAACCTAGTATTTACATGATCTGCACAGTCTTTACAAACTTACTTTTCACGGGCTCTGTACAGCATGCAATGAAAAGTTGTGGGAAAAATAGTCCATCATGTATTGAAATTGAAGAGATTTCTGAAGGGGCAATCTTCTTTTACAGATGTTTAATCAGATGAACACATATCAACAGTTAGGTATCTACTGCAGAAGGCAACAATATATTTTGACCATGCAGTGTACAAAACAACTGGAGGTCACAAAATATAAACATAATCCAAACAGCCAACATCAGTTATTCACTGTACCCTGAACTGTGCAACTGATACCCAGCGATAAGTCAGACGGAGTCTCCAGTTACAAAGGGATATATTACCAAGGCTTAGTTGTATGCAGGCAATAGCAACCACCCCGGTAGTAAAAAACAGTCACACTGAGCAACTGCTTATCTGAAACTTCACATCTACAAATTCACTTGTACACAGGCTAGATCAGAGAAGTTTGGAAGAAGAGTGATGGCAGGAAAAAAAGTGGGTTCAAGAACAACATAATTATTCTGCAGTTTCTCCCTTGGAAAGCAGAGAATTTCACAAATCTGCAAATCCTACTCCTGGTTCTGCTGCAAGTGACTTGAGTCAACAATGTAAATACTTACAGTGCTTCTGCTTCCACTGCTGGAAGGCAGGGAGTACTAACACATGCGAAGACATGGCTATCAGTATGCACGTTTCCAAAAATCTCTTAGAATTCCTGAGATGTCTGTAGTACCTTTCCTCCTCTGTATAACTCTTACTAACATCTGGACTAATCTGGTTTTGCTGGTGTTCTGGTTCCAACTGGCATAGGGTTAATTTTCTTCCTATCAGCTGGTATAGCGCTGTGTTTTGCATTTAGTATGAGAATAATGTTTCAGCAATAACTAAACCATCAATGTGTTTAAGTAGCGTTTACATCAAGTCAAGGACTTCCCAGCTTCTCCTACCTGACCAGCAAGGAGGCAGGAGTCATACAAGCAGCCAGGAGGGGACACAGCTGGGACAGCTGACCCAAACTGGCCAAAGAGCTATTCCGTGTCGTATGATGTCATGCTCAGTATGTAACAAGGGGGAGTTGGCCATGTGGAAGACTGTTGCTTTGGGGCAGGCTGGGCATCAGTCAGGTGGTGGTGGGCAACTATACTCTGCAACACCTGCTTTGTATATTCTAGTCTCATTATTTTATCTTTGCTGTCCTATTAAACTGCCTTTATCTCAATCCATGAGCTTTACTTTTTCCCCCCTTGATTCTCTGTCCCATCCCGCTTGGCACAGGGAGAATGAGCAAACAGCTGTATGGTGTTTAGATGCCTGTGGTGCCTTAATTCTCTGATACCCAAGGCACTGCTGTCTGGATTACATTTCATCCACACAGAAGGGATTTTCCATGACTAACTGCCGGGTCTGTCTCACTGTATGCCCTCCCATCATGGGGGCTTGCTCCTGCCAGGCCCTTCATACTGCCTACAAAGGCACAGGCTGATGTGCTGCATCTTTGGGGATATGATTCTTTTAATAAGTCAGAGGCACGGTACCTCACCCAGGGCAGGTAAGTAGGAGCTCAGCCACATTCCGTAGGATCCTTCACACAGACTCTCTGACACTGATTTCGTAACTTTAATGGGATTATTAGTGGTGTTAATATCGTGCCTGAAGCGAGCAATAGAGATTAAAATACATAAATATCTAGGATTGCAACTCAGAACAATCTGACACTGCAAACATTTTGCATTGTTAGTTGATACTACCCTCAAAATGAAGCTATTTCAAGAAATCCCGTTTTCATTTTCCTAACCCTGAAAAGCAATTACTTAATAACAGTCTGCATAGCATGACTGCACTCAGAAGTTAATTTGCTTCTGTGAAACCACCATGTTCAAAAGACTTATCTGTTGGACACAAATATGTAAATGTGCATCTTATACTCTTTGTAAATCCATTATACCTGGCAGATATACTTGCCATTGAAGGCTCACTGACAGGAAGGTTAAAGACTGTATCCTTGAAAGGCTATAGAAAAATAATCCTCATGAGCCACAGCTTTGAAAATGTAACTTTATTTAAAGAATTAATGTTGGGGTATTAACTCCTAGAGTCAAGGGGAGCCAGTGAGACCGGTTATACAGCAACAACCAGAGCATAACTCTGTAATTAATATTTAGATAGCCCAGGGCACACAGAGGGCAAGGATACCACTAGCATTTTTATAATTGTTTAACGATTTCAACTTTTAATTTTCTTTTTTTTCAGATTAATTTGAGATGAAGGAATTGTTTACATTGAGGCTCTAATATCCCAACTGTGGTTATGAGGGACAGATAAAGTGCAAGTAGCAGGAAAAATCCCTACAACCAGTTTGTCAGAGGCTTGCATTTCCCAGTAACAGGTTGATCTTCAGATGCAACAACGCTGTCAGTCTGGTTCACTTAGTTTTAAGCTCATCACTGCACTGAAAGCTAACACACTGATTGTGAGCTGAGGGAGAGGAGAAACATAAACATAAACCCCAGCATACCCAACATACAGACAGCTCTTTTCTTCCTCAATTAACACAGAGGATGACATCACTCTAGATTTATTAAGACAGTTACATTAAAAACAATAAATCCTTTTAAAGTTTCGGTGTTCAGCAAATCAGACTGATGTATGTATTCAAATACATTTAATACATTTTTCTAACATTTAGAAATATACAAACATATATGCATAAATCAGAATTAAATGGACTGTGTTCTCCAGGAAAGCAAGAGGTAGTTCTGAGTTTAATCTACATGTAAATGTAGTCTTTGCTCTCATCTGTTTAAGGAAGTCCCCCAAGAATTCCCCAAAGGGAAAAAATGCCATAGAATCATAGAATCTCCTGAGTTGGAAGGGACCCATAAGGATCATCAAGTCCAACTCCAACTCCTAGTCAGAGCATGTCACTGAGTGCATCGTCCAGATGCTTCCTGGAGCTCAGCCAAGCTGGGTGCTGTGACCACTTCCCTGGGGAGCCTGTTCCAGTGCCTGAACACCCTCTGAGTAAAGAACCTCTTCTAATGCCCAACCTAAACCCCTGTTGCAGATTCACACCATTCCCTCAGGTTACATCACTGGTCACCAGAGAGTGCCCCTTTGCTTCCCCTCATAATCAGCAGTCAGGGGACTATGACAAGTCCTGAACTTATTCAGAGTTAAGTCACTCAGATTTAATCCTGTTCAGCCTGACACTCAGACCACAATTCCACAACACACTGGCTTTGACAGCAGTATCAAGCTCAGGAGTTCCTGTTCCCTTTTTGTCTCTTTCTGCAATGACGAGGCCACATTGTAAAACACCCTAAGCAAACTGCTTTAGGTTAAAAAGAACTCCTTTCTGCATGTCCTCCACCCCATGAAAATATATCATGCATTTGCAGCCTTCACATTTTTTTTTAACCAGAGAGAAGGGAGCTTTTTCATAATATAAAGAAAACAGGAAAGCAAATGGAAAGAAACATGCATGTATCTCAAAATGAGGTTTAATTCTAGACATGATTTGTTCACCTACCAGCTGGGATCAGATCCTCTAGACTAGTAATAGAATATTTTAGGTCTCCCTGGATGCAGATGTGTGAAGAGAGGAAAAATATTGTTTCTCCTGCTAACAAGAGCTTTGCAAAAGATGAAAGAGTGGACAATGTTGCAGGCAAAAAAACCCCAACCAAAAATTCAACATAATTCTAGTATCAAAAAGAGCAGTGGAGGGAAATTCTTGGGGTGAGAATAACAAAATTAAGACCAGGATCAGAGTGAATCTTGCTGTTGTTCATTTTGAAAATGTCACACACTCCTGCAAGTCTAGAAGTACTTGCCCAAATGAGAGAAGGGCTGAACCAGCTGATGATAGCTAAGTAGCTATCATCTTCCCACAAATCCCAGTAGCACAGGCACTTTCTGGAGCATGGCCAGTATCAGCAGTCCTTACCTGGTGTCGATAGTTGTACCAGCCATTTGAACCTGCAACAATCACCACCCAGTGTTTGCCTCCATCTTCAGGTTCTTCCGTGGGGAATGTGCTGATGCCCAGGACACAGCCTAGCAGCACAAATGCTTTCAGAATCATCTCTCTTCTTTATTTACTCCAGAAATGTGAAGAAAAAAATCCCTACTGAAGAAGTAAAAGATAATTAGATCAGACAACATAAGTAAAAAATAAGGCAAACTTCAGTAGTAACATAACTAGAAGCTTTTCTTGATTGTGGGGTGTTTCTTTGTGTTTCACAGACCATTCAACCCACAGTACAATTTCTGGTCCTATCTTCATTTAGCACCAAGCTGCTACTAGTTACAAGAGTTTTCTGTCAGCTTTCAAATCTGACTGGAAGCAACTCTCAACAGGACAACCAAGTCTTTCTGCTCCCTCTAGTTGTTCTGTTCTATAATAGTTGGTAATGAATAAGCCTCAAATACAGAGCAAGCCCCACTGTCAAGTATTTCACAGAAAGAACTTTTTCAGATTAATACTATTCTCTTGGCCTCTGCCTCTGTAGTTTACTGGTTTCCACTCACTGACAATTACTCTATTATTACTGAGTCAAATCCCAGGTGAGGTAGACACAGGACGCATAGGCATGGGGAACTGGTTGTGAGTTGGAAGGTCAGAGTCACAAAAGCTCTCTGTGCCCACAAAGCCAGAGGGTGGAGAGAGGCCATGCCACTGTTCTGCCCAAGATACAGCCCTAGCTGCTGGGGCTGGGGGAAGTGGAGATTGCAAGAGCCTCGTGCTGTTTGTGCAACCTCTTGTCCTAGTGGCGAGCAAACATGAACTGGTACCACATGAAAGAGCAGTATTTTCATCTCTTCTACACAACAGTTAAGTGTTTGTGTAAGGCGCACTGTGAGAGAATCTGGTCTGAGACAGTGGATGTCAAATTCAGAAAAAACCACACAGGAGAGGAGGTTTGATCTCATGAAGAAACAGCTATTTCTGTGTTCTTGAGAGGACTAAAAGTAGTGTCCCCACTAGTGAACTTCCCAAGCACCTCAACTGTCCAATAGTGTTTGGTACAAAAGCAAACGATCTGGCCATTCTCGGTGGAAGGGTTATGTATACTGGTCACAGCCTTAGGTCTGTTCCATCCCATGTGTCCTCCTGAAGTAAACTCCCTTGAAGAACTGCATGCTCTTGGCACATGCACAAACACTACACAGCTCCTTATGCACTGAGAGATCACAGAATCACATAACATTAGGAGTTGGAAGGGACCTCAGATCTAGTCCAACCACCCTGCCAGAGCAGGACCACCTAGATTCAGTCACACAGGAACTCATGGCCTACTTACAAAAAAAAGTGATTCTGGAGATTGATCACTGTTGCTATGTATTTAAGGGCAGCTGTATTTAGGGGTGGAATAGTTCACTTTAGCATTGTTTTCTCTGAAACAAAAGTTGAAAACACCTAAGTCATGCAACACGGTCGCAGGACACAGTGTCAAAGGCATCGCTAAATGAAATAACAAAACAGTATCTAAGTCAGTCTCAGTTCTCCATAGCCAAAATCACACATCAATGGCCAAACAAGGCTGAAACAGAGCTGCCAGCTCACCTCCAAAGCAGCTGTCTATGGTGAAGACTGCTAATGTCACATGTGGTATGGACCCTTACAAGACAGATCTACCAGTCACTAAGATTAAGTCTTGCAGGCAACAGTATGAATTTCTTTTTTCCAAAGGTTTCCATTATAAAGAAAAACAAAAAAGAAAAAAAATAATAATAAGAGAAGACAGATGCAAACATTAAGTGCTATGACACTGATTCTTCTGAATGCTCATTTGAATTAAGAAAACATCTTTCAGGAATAGGCCACTCCTATCACTGACTGCAAGCATGAGATTTGGGACCAAGAATAATATATGATAACTTAACAACTTAGGGTCTGTTGAATTATTAGCTACTTCAGCAGTTAAGCAGGTAAGATGGAATAAATGGAATTTCTGTGCAGTTTGATAGTCAGTTATAATCTCTAATGTTGAGCTGGAATTGTTAATTCTTGTCATCCTAACGGAGTTTGACCTACTGGAATATGGAGAGAAATTTGATGCAAACTGATCCCTCAGAGCTCAGTTTCTGTTTAATGATAAGAAACTTTCTTCCATGTTAAAGCATAACTTTTCATTTCTCCAACTAAAAAGATTATTTATATTTACATGAAAAATACAAAGAGAAAACAAGTGATTAAAATGATTGCTGAAGGGTTGGAGATGATGCTCAGGTCTTCAAGATGTAAATGATGAATTTGAATCAGGATATATCAATAGAAGCTGTTTTGCTGCCAACTGTTCACTGGACCTTATAACATGATGGCTAATTTAAAGGCAGATCCTAGCAGACAGACATCCATGCAACAAACTAACAAAACAAACACCAAGACACATTTGCATTGTATTAGAAACCCACATATATTTTGTCATGGGTTATTTAGAACAGAAAAAAAATTCCTTTTTTATACTATTTAATGATATATAATTCCACTAGGAAAAAAAAACAAAACTAGACATACCACAATGTACTAATAAGCCATAATTAATAAGTGTTCAGCTTCCCAAAGTTTACTAAGTAGCATTTAAAGTAGGTTTAACCATTAAACACATGTGGTGGGAATAGGTCTTTTGTTGCTTGTTTCTAACTACTAACAAAATGCCAATGACAAACAAAACACACACACATACACACACAATGCTTCTGCTTGTTTTAAAGAAAGCCTTTGAGTGCTCAGGCAGGCAATTTAATAGACTGTGTTCTGGGTTGTGTTGAATGGGTTCTTGACCTACAGCTGAGAAGAGAAAGTTCCCATCACGTGCTGAGTCTTCAGGTCATAAGAAACCAGCTCATATGACCAGTTTAACACAGGTAGATAAAAAGCCTTTTACTCAAAGCAAATAATTAAGGATTATGTGTGATCCTAAATGCACACAGAGTGAGGCTACATAGAAGAACTGAACATGCTAGAGCTTTGGTTCACCCCCCAAAAAATACGAGATGATTTGATCAGCTCTGTCTAGTCTTTCTGGTAGAAGAATTAATTAACTCAACTTAGCAGACCATGTCAGGAAAAAAGCACATCTCACAGACTTAGTGGGTTCAGCATTGGTTTGACACAAACAGAACAAGGAAGTGTGCCCACACAGGATGCTGTGCAGTCTGCACACTCCCTGGAAGAAGCATGGCTGGACCTGGCTGGCTCTAGCCAGAACAATTCACTCAGCTTTTCAAACCTGTTTTTCCTGACAGAGATGTCTTGACAACTTCCCATTATATGTCTAGCACATATATCTGACTTGATAAGAGAGGGATGCTTAAGAAAGACCACATCTGGAAGTGCCCAGCTGCTGCTAGAACAATTCTGGTCAACAGCCTGTTCCTTGAGTTCCCAACTTCCCTTTGGGTAAACAGTCCATTATGATCAAAAATATTAGAACAACTGGATACCACCCTGAAGTAAGGGGTTTGAGTTGATTAAAGTATTTTCCACTACCGTTCAGAGTGACACTGACATTTTAATTGCTTAAACTCTAAATAACTTAAGCACAGCCTGTAAGAGCTACATGAGCAGAAGCCACATGTCCATGTTCTCTTCGTGGGAAATAAGGGAGTTAACAGTAATCTTGGGGGGCAATAACAGCCTTAAGCTTATCAGCTGATCATTCCAGTTTTTCTTGGAAATCTCTATTTCTTTTCAGCTCTTCTTCCTATGACCACTACCCTTTCAGTTTTCACAATCAAGTCACAATTCCTTTTCCCACACAGCACTTGCACACTGACTGTCACTGTAGAATTTAGAGGCTTATTTCCACAAAACGGACTCGTGATAGCCTTCCCCACAGGAACCTCGTGTCTGCAGTTCTCCATCAGCAATGTTCTGCCTACATATTGTGCTGGCAGCTACACAAACTGAAGCATCTGAACCTGTGATTGAGCCCCTGTGGAATGAATCTGTTTTTCCTTATGCATTTGGATGGTAGAAAGAAAAAGTCTTTTATCACTGTAAACTCTGATAAGGTACATTTTGAAGGAGATTATGGTCTCTGTTGGACAATGGTTCTTTGCAAAGTCTAGTAACCATTTTAGGAATCAGCTTAATTTCCCTAGAACTTGTAGTAAGATAGTTTACTGTAGCTAATGGAGTAATGTAAGTCATTTTGCTGTTAAAAAAATATTTGTAATTATGTTAATTCAGAATGGTTTTAAACATTTCCATAAATGTTAAATAAAGGTACTTAAAAGTAATTTTAGAAAAATCTGGAAACGGTAGAATGAACTTTATTTTTCTCAGCAGCAGACAGATGGCACCGTTTACCTGGGGTGGAAATATCACTCTTCATGTTTCCTAGGTTGGTGAGAATCTAATACCCTGGGTTTAGGGGAGCATTCTTTTTTTCCCCTAAACAATTCGAAAAGCCAAGATTCAAGTTTGACAGGCCTGAAGGCTTCTAGTAAAACAGCTTCTGTTATTTATTTTTGTATCTGTTCACAAATACACAAAACCTCTGCAATCATGTTCTAATGGCAGGAGGAAAACAAGCAGATGCTGCAACACTGCATGAGTAACTTTAATTTACGACACTGCATGATTTGGTGCAGGGGGCTGTGCTGAAAGTAGAGTGAAGTTGGACAAGGGTACACACTCCTGATCAGCAAACACGGAAATGTTTGGTGCGTGGAGAGAATGAAATCCTGGAGAAGCAGTTACACAGAAAGTCTGAGATCCTTCACTCCATGTGTCTTTCACCACGGTTTATCTTTCTGCTTCAGATCTTCGCCACAACCTCTGTTTTAACCTTAAATACGAACACCCAACACTGTCCCACCCCAAGCAGGCACTAGTGGTGCGACTAACTCCGTCGTGTTAAGGCAGGGCTGTCCACCAGCTACAAAGGACCAGGCACGGTGCGGTGCCTTTCGGACAGCAGCCCTCTGCGGAAAACCCGACGATTCTTACACCCTCCTTTTCCCCGGTTAAAGATGTATTAGAGGGAACTCTAATCTTGTGCTGCTGCTTCTGCTTCCCCCAGATCTCCCTGGGAAGAAGATGCCCCTCGGAAGAAGCCGCTTTGACCTCCCACCCCCGAAGCCCATCCAGAGGGCCGAGCTCCAACACCGCTCCCGAGGCAGAAGGGCCCGTGGCAGGGGACAGACCCCCGTCGTTAAGGGCAGCACCGACGATACAGCTCGGCGCCCCGCAGCACTGACTCGCAGGCGGCGCGGTGGGCTGACCGGCCCCCCTCCCAGCCCCACGAGGTGGAGGGGGGCTCTGTAAACAGACCGAACCGTCACCCCGCGCCCGCCCCAGCGATGATTAACGGCCGGGTCCCCAACAGCCGGGGGGCAGCAAGGCGCCGGGACGGGCGCCGGGGACTCGGCAGCGCTCGGAGCCGGCGAAGTAAACCGGCGCCCCCGGCCGCTCTGGGGATCGGAACGGGCCGGCAACCCTCACTCAGGAGTAACCCTGCCATCCCCCCACCCCGCCGCCAACCAGCAGCCGGCTGCGATAGGACCCTCGGTGGACAACGCGGCTGCGTCCCCCTCGCCCCCACCACGACGCCTCGCCCGGCGCGG